>CM031241.1:454453954-454777612 GCA_018340775.1 Taxus wallichiana var. yunnanensis | reverse complement strand
GTGAGCTACTCAATGAGCTCCCGGGTGATTTGTTAGGTGAGTTCCAAGGTTAGCTACTTGGTGAGATGATCGATAAACTCTGAGGCAAGCTACCAAACAAGCTCAAGGCAAGTTGGCAAGGTGAGCTCCTCAGTGAGCTTAAGGCGGGTTGTCAAGGTGATCTCTCATGCAAGTTTTTAGATGAGCTAATTGATGAACTCCTAGACAAAATATGAGTTCCCACATGAGTTACTCAATGAGCTCCTAGGTAAGCATAACTCGAGCTACTTGGCGAGCTATTCGGTGAGTTCCTAGGTGAGCTCCCAAGTGAGCTACTTGACGAGCTCCCTGGTGATGTCCCCGGCTAGCTGCTCAGTGATCTCACAAGTGAGCTCAATTCATCTTACTTTACAAGCTATTTGGTGAGCTCCTAGGTGAGTTCTTAGGTGAGCTGTTTGATGAACTCGTAGGTGAGATACCTGATGAGAACAAGGTGAGTTAGCAAGGTGAACTCCTCGAGCTCAAGGTGAGCCAATAGTTGAGGTCCCATGTGAGTTATTAGGGTGAGTTACTCGGGTGAGCTCCTATGTGAGTTTTCAGGTAAGCTACTTGACAAGCTATTAGGTGAGCTCCCAGGTGAGCTATCAGGTGAGCTCCTATGTGAGTTTTCAGGTAAGCTACTTGACAAGCTATTAGGTGAGCTCCCAGGTGAGCTATCAAGTGAGCTCCCATGTGAGTTTCTAGGGAAGATCAAGTCGAGCTACTCGAAAAGCTCTTGGGTGAGATGCTTGTCGAACTCCCACTAAGCTCCTAGGTGAGCTACTCAATGAGCTCCCATGCGAGCTCAAAGGTGAGCATGTCAGAGATCTCTGAGGTAAGTTTGCAAGATGAGCTCAAGGTGAGTTGGTAAGGTGAGCTCAAGGTAAGTTTACAAGGTGAGCTCAAGGCAAGTTGGTAAGGCGAGCTATTAAGTAAGCTCCCAAGAAAGTTGGTGAGATGAGTTCCTAGGTGAGTTACTCGACGAGCTCCCACACGAGCTCAACTCGAGATGATTGGTGAGCTCCCAGAAGAGCTCCCAAGTGAGCTACTTGGCGAGTTATTCAGCAAGCTCCTAGGTGAGCTCCCAAGTAAGCTACTTGGAAAAGTCCAAGGTGAGGTCTCGGTGAGTTGGTCGGTGAGCTCATAAGTGAGCTCAAGTAAGCCTACTCGGTGAGATTCTCAGTGAGCTCCCAAATGAGTTGTTAGGTGAGCTCCTAGGTGAGCTATTAGGTGAGCTCTTAGGTGAGCTACTTGGTGAGCTACTCGATGAACTCTGAGGTGAGATACCAGAAAAGCTCAAGGTGGGTTGGCAAGGTGAGCTCCTGAGTGAGCTTAAGGTGAGCTGGTAAGGTGAGATGATAGGTGAGCTCCCATGCAAGTTGGTAAGGTGATCTCCTATGTGATTTTTTGAGTGAGATTATTCATGAACTCTTGGGGGATCTCAACTCAAGCTACTCGGTGAGCTCCATGGCAAGCTCAAGGTGAGTTCCTCAAGGTGAGATGGCAAGGTGAGCTATCAGGTGAGCTCCTAGGTGAGTTACTTTCTAAGCTCCTAGTCGAGCTCCTAAGTGAGCTACTTGGTGAGCTCCAAGTCAATCTCAAAGGTGAGCTTGTCGGAAATCTCTAAGGTGAGATTACATGTGAGCTACCAGATGAGCTCAAGGTGAGTTGGCAAGGTGAGGTTAAGGTGAGTTGGCAAGGTGAACTCAAGGTGAGTTTGTAAGGCGAACTGTTAGATGAGCTCCTAGTCGAGTTCCTAGGTGAGTTAGTTGATGAGCTCCCGAGTGAGCTCAACTCAAGCTAATTGGTGAGCTCCCAGAATAGCTCCCAGGTGAGCTACTTGATGAGCTATTTGGTGAGCTCCCAGGTGAGTTGCTAGGTAAGCTCCTAAGCGAGCTACTTGGTGAGCTCACAGGTGAGGTCCTTGATGAGTGCTTGGTGAACTCATAAGTGAGCTCAATTTAACCTACTCGGTGAGCTACCGGATGAGCTGATAGGTGAGCTCCCGGTGTGAGCTATTAGTCGAACTACCGTGTGAGCTACTTGGTAAGCTAGTTGACGAAATATGATGTGAGATACAAAATGAGCTTAACATGTGTTGCAAGGTGAGCTCCTCAGCGAGCTCAAGTCGATCTGATATGGGAGCTCCCATCTGAGTTAGAAAGGTGAGCTGTCAGGTGAGCTCCCATGTGAGTTTTGGGTGAGCTTCTTGGCGAGCTCCCAGGTGAGCTCAAGTCAAGCTACTTGGTGATATCTTGAGTGAGCTTAAGGTGAGCTGGTAAGGCAAGCTCCCTGCATGTTTTTGGGTAAGCCGAGGTCGAGATGATCGATGATTTCCTAGGTGAGTTACTTATTGAGCTCCCAACCGAGCTCTTAGGTGAGCTACTTGGTAAGCTCCAGGTGAGCTCAATGGTGAGCTTGTCGGTAATCTCCGAGGTGGGCTTGCATGCGAGCTACCAGACGAGCTCGAGGTGAGCTGGCAAGGTGAGCTCAAGGTGAGTTTGTAAGGTGAACTCAAGGTGAATTGGTAAGGTGAGTTGTCAGGTGAGCTCCTAGGTGAGTTCCCAGGTGCATTACTTAACGAGTCATGTGGGTGAGCTCCCATGTGAGTTTTCGGGTGAGCTTGGCGAGCTCCCAGGTGAGCTCAAGTCAAGCTACTTGGTGATATCTTGAGTGAGCTTAAGGTGAGCTGGTAGGGCAAGCTCCCTGCATGTTTTTGGGTAAGCTGAGGTCGAGATGATCGATGATTTCCTAGGTGAGTTACTTGCTGAGCTCCCAACCGAGCTCTTAGGTGAGCTTCTCGGTAAGCTCCGAGGTGAGCTCAATGGTGAGCTTTTGGTAATCTTTGAGGTGAGCTTACATACAAGCTACCAGATGAGCTCAAGGTGAGTTGGCAAGGTGAGCTCAAGGTGAGTTTGTAAGGTGAACTCAAGGTGAATTGGCAAGGTGAGTTGTCAGGTGAGCTCCTAGGTGAGTTCCCAGGTGCATTACTTGATGAGCTACCGGGAAAGCTCGGTTGAAAGCTGATCAGCGAGCTCCATGAAGAGATCCTAGGTGAGCTACTTAGTGACTTATTTGGTGAGCTCCTAGGTGAACTACTAGGAAAGCTCCCAAGTGAGCTACTTGGTGAGCTCCCAGGTGAGGTCCTCGGTGAGCTACTCTGTGAGCTCACAAGTGATTTAGAGTTAATCTACTTGGTGAGTTTCTCGGTGAGCTCCCAAGTGAGCTGCTAGGTGAGTTCCCAAGTGAGCTACTTGGTGAGCTACTTGATGAACTCATAGGTGATCTATCGGATGTGCTCAAGGTGAGTTGGCAAGGTGAGATCCTCAATGAGCTCAAGGTGAGCTAGCAAGGTGAGATGATAGGTGAGCTCCCATGCGAGTTAGAGGGGTGAGTTGTTAGGTGAGCTCCCATTTGAGTTATCAGGTGAGTGAGCATCTTGATGAGCTCCCGAGTAATCTCAAGTCGAGCCCGGGTGAGTTTGTTGCCGAGTTCCCAGCCCAGCTCCTAGGTGAGCTACTCCATGGGTTCCTAGGTGAGTTCCCAAGCGAGTTACTTGACGAGCTCCCAGTGAGATTAACTCGAGCTAATCAGTGATTCCCAAAAGATCTCCCAAGCAAGCTACTTTGCAAGTTGTTCCACAAGTTCCCTAGGTGAGCTACTAGGTGAGATCTAAATTGATATACGTGACGAGCTCCCATGTGAGGTCCCCGGTGATCTACTTGGTGAGCTCACAAAAAGCTCAAAAGTGAGGTCAAGTCAACCTAACTTGGTAAGTCGCTTCGTGAGCTCCGGTGAGCTCCTGTGTTAACTACTTGGCGAGCTACTCGATGAACTCTAAGGTGAGATACTAGACAAGCTCAAGGAAAGTTTGCAAGTGAGCTCCTTAGCAAGCTCAAGGTGAGCTGGCAAGGTGACCTTATAGGTGAGCTCCCATGTAAGTTTTTAAGTGAGCTACTTGACGAGCTCCTAGGTGAGCTCAAGTTGAGATGTTTGGTGAGCTCCTATGTGAGCTGTCACGTGAGCCCCTAGGTGAGTTTTTGGGAAATCTCAAGTTGAGCTACTCGATGAGCTCAAGGTGAGTTGGCAAGGTGTGCTCTACATGAGTTAGCAAGTAAGGCAACTGAGTAGCAAAGGGTGAGCTCCCAGGTGAGCTTCAAGGTGAGTTACTCGATGAGCTCCTAGGTGAGCTCAACTCAACTAATCAGTGAGCTCCTAGAAGAGCTCCTAGGTGAGCTACTTGGTGAGCTATTTGTTGAGCTCCCAGGTGAGCTACTAGGTGAGCTCCCAAGCAAGCTAATTTGTGAGATCCCAAGTGAGGTCCCCGATGAGGTCACAAGTGAGCTCAAGTAAACCTACTCGGTGAACTACTCGGTGAGCTCCTAAGTGAGCTTTTAGGCAAGCTCCCAGGCAAGCTTTTAGGTGAGCTCCCTGGTGAGCTGTTAGGTGAGCTTCTAAGTGAGATACTTAGTGAGCTACTTGACGAACTCTGAAGTGACCTACCAGATGAGCTCAAAGTGAGTTAGCAAGGTGAGATTATAGGTGAGATTCCATGTGAGTTGGCAAGGTGAGCTATGAGGTGAGCTCCGATGCAAGTTTTTAGGTGAGTTACTTGATGAGCTCTTTGGTGAGCTCAAGTCGTGAGTTGCTCGGTAAGCTCCTAGGTGAACTCAAGGTGCTGCTTGCTTGCTGAGCTCTTAGCCGATCTTGTAGGTGAGCTGTTCGGTGAGCTCACAAGTGAGCTCGAAGGTGAGCTTGTCAGCAATCTTTGAGGTGAGCTTACATGTGAGCTACTCAGATGAGCTTAAGGTGAGTTGATAAGGTGTGCTTTTAGGAAACCTCCTAGGTGAGTTCCCAGTGAGTTACTTAATGAGCTCGCAGTGAGATAAACTCAATTTGTTCAAAGTGAGCTCCTAGAAGAGCTTATAGGTGAGCTACTTCATGAGCTATTTGGTGAGCTCCCATGTGAGCTACAAGGTGAGCTCCCAAGTGAGATACTTGGCAAGCTCCCATGTGAGGTGAGCTACTAGGTGAGCTCAAAAGTGAGGTGACAAGTGAGATCAAGTAAACCTAATTGGTGAGCTACTCGGTGAGCTCCTAGGAGAGTTGTTAGGTGAGCTCCCAGGAAAGCTACATAGAGAGATTCTGAGAAACTCGAGGTGAGCTAACAGATGAGCTCAAGGTGAGTTGGCAAGGTGAGCTCCTCAGTGAGCTTAAGGTGAGTTGGCAAGGTGAGCTCCCATCTGATTTGATAAGGTGAGCTCCCATGTGAGTTTTTGTAGAATATTCTTGACGAGCCCTGGGTGAGATCAAGTCGAGCCACTCGGCGAGCTCTTGGGAAAGCTCAAGGAAAGATGGCAAGGTGAGATGTTAGGTGAGATCCTAGGTGATTTTTTGAGAAATATTAAGTCGAGATGTTAAACGACCTCCGGGTGAGCAACTTGCCGATCTCAAAGCCTAGCTCCTAGGTGAGTTACTAGGTGAGCTCCTAGGTGAGCTCAAAGGTGAGCCATTTGGCAAGGTGAGCTCAAGGTGAGTTACTCGATGAGATCCCTAGTGAAATCAACTTGAGCTGCTCGACAAACTATGAGGCAAGCTACCATCCGAGCTCAAGGTGATTTGGCAAGGTGAGCTCCTCACCGAGCTTAAGGTGAGCTACTAAGGTGAGCTGATAGGCGAGCTCCCATGCAAGTTACCAATGCGACCTGTCAGGTGAGCTCCCATGTGAGTTTTTGGGTGAGCTGCTTTACAAGCTCCTGGGAAAGCTCAAGTCAAGATACTCACCAAGCTCTTGGGTGAGCTCAATGCAAGCTATTAGGTGAGTTCCTAGGTGAGTTTTGGGAAATCTCAAGTCGAGCTACTCGACAGGCTCTTAGACGAGCTACTTGTCGAGCTCCTAGTCGAGCTACTAGGTGAGCTACTCGGTGAGATCCTAAGTGAGCTCAAAGGTGAGCTTGTCGGTAATCTGTTAGGTGAGCTTACATGCGAGCTACTAGACGAGCTCAAGGTGAGTTGGCAAGGTGAGCTCAAGGTGAGTTGGCAAGGTGAGCTTGAGGTGAGTTGGCAAGGTGAGATATCAGTAAGCTCCCGTGAGTTCCTGTGTGAGTTACTTGTCGAGCTCTAGGGTGAGCTCAACTTGAGTTTATCGGTGAGATCTAAGAAGAGCTCCCAGGTGAGCTACTTGGTGAGCTATTTGGTGAGCTCCCAGGTAAGCTCCCAAGTTAGCTACTTAGCAAGCTCCCCTGGTGAGTCCCCGATGAGCTACTTGGTGAGCTCACACGCAAGCTCAAGTCAACCTACTTAGAAAGCTATTTGGTGAGCTCCAATGTGAGTTGTTAGGTGAGATACTCAATGAACTCTGAGGTGAGCTATGAGATGAGCTCAAGGTGAGTTGGCAAGGTGAGCTCATTAGTGAGCTCAAGGAAAGTTGAAAGGTGAGCTCATCATGCGAGCTCAAGGAAAGTTGAAAGGTGAGCTCCCATGTGAGTTGGAAAGGAGATTTATCGTGTAAACTCCCATGTGATTTTTTCGAGTGAGTTTCTTATTGATCTCCTAGGAAAGCTCAAGGTGAGCTAGCAAGGTGAGCTCCTAGGTGAGTTTTCGGGAAAGCTCAAGTTAAGATGCTCGACGAAATCCTTGGTGAGCTTAAAGGTGAGCTTGTCAGTAATCTCTTAGGTGAGCTTACATGTGAGCTACCGGATGAGGTCAAGGTAAGTTGGCAAGGTGATCTCAAGGTGAGTTGGCAGGGCAAGCTCAAGGTGATTTAGAAAGGTGAGTTCCCAGGTGAGCAGTTAGGTGATCTCCTAAGTGAGCTACTTAGTAAGCTCCCAGGCAAGGGCTTTGATGAGCTGCTCGACGAGTGCACAAGTGAGCTCAAGTCATCTTACTCAATGAGATACTTGGTGAGCTTTGAGGGGAGCTATTAGGTGAGCTCCCAGGTGAGCTGTTAGGTGAGCTCCTAGGTGAGCTGTTAGGTGAGCTGCTTGATGAACTTTGAGGTGAGATAATAGATGAGCTCAAGGTAAGTTGGCAAGGTGAGATCCTCAGTGAGCTCAAGCTGAGCTAGCAAGGCAAGCTGATAGGTGAGTTCCCATGCAAGTTATCAGGGTGAGATATCAGGTGAGCTCCTATGTAAGCTACTTGACGAGCTCTAAGGTGAGCTTAAGTTGAGGTGTTCGGTGAGCTCTTGGGTGAGCTCAAGGTGAGATGGTAAGGTGATATATCAGGTAAGCTCCCAGGAAATTTTCTAGGGAGGCTTTAGTCAAGCTGCTTGATGAGCTCCTGGGTAAGCTACTTGTCGAGCTCCTAGCTGAGCTCCTACGTGAGCTACTCGGTGAGCTACCAGGTGAGCTCAAAGGTGAGCTTGTTAGAAATCTCTGAGGTGAGCTTACATATGAGCTACTAGATGAGGTCAAGGTGAGTTAGTAAGGCAAGCTCCTAGAAGAGCTCATAGGTGAGCTACTTGATAAGCTATTCGACGAGATTCTAGGTGATCTCTCAAGTGAGCTAATTGGTGAGCTCCCATGTGAGGTCCCCGGCAATCTACTTGGTGAGCTCACAAGTAAGCTCAAGTCAACCTACATGATGATCTACTCAGTGAGCTCCCAGGTGAGTTATTAGGTGACCTCCCAGGTGAGCTACTCGATGTACTCGAGGTGAGCTACCAGACAAGCTCAAGGTGAGTTGGTAAGGTGATCTCCTAAGTGAGCTCAAGGTGAGCTGGCAAGGCAAGTTGATAGGTGAGCTCCCATGTGAGTTTCCTCGGGTGAGTTTTAGGTTAGCTCTCATGAATTGTTTGGGTGAGCTACTTTACAAGATCCCATGTGAGCTCAAGTTGAGATGATCGGTGAGTTCTGTGTGAGCTTAAGGTGAGATGGTAAGGTGAGTGTCAGTGAGATCACAAGAGAGTTTTCAGTGGAAGCTACTCAAAAAATCCAAGTAGAGCTACCTTCCGAGCTCAAGGGGAGTTGGCAAGGTGAGCTCCTCAGTGAGCTCAAGGTGAGCTGGTAAGGCAAGCTGATAGGCAAGCTCCCATGTGAGTTTTCAAGGTGAGCTATTAGGAAAGCTTCCATGTGAGTTTTTGGGTGAGCTACTTGACGAGATCCCAGGTGTGAGCTAATGTCAAGCTACTCAATAAGATCCTAGGTGAGCTTAAGGCCAATTGGTAAGGTGAGCTATCATGTGAGTTCCCAAGTGAGTTTCTGGTAAAGCTCAAGTCGAGCTACTTGATGAGCTCTTGGGTGAGCTACTTGCTTGAGCTCCTAGCCAAGCTCCTAGGTGAGCTACTTAGTGAGATCCCAGGTGAGCTCAAAGGTGAGCTTATCAGCTATATCTTAGGTGAGATTATATGCGATCTAGTAGATGATTAAGCTGGAGAGTTGGAAAGGTAAGGTCAAGGTGACGTTGCATTATGAGCTCAAGGTTAGTTGGCAAGGTGAGCTATCAAGAGAGCTCCCAGGTGAGTTCCTAGGTGAGTTACTTGATGAGGTCCTAGGTGATCTCAACTCGAGTTGATCAGTGTGCTCCCAGAAGAGCTCCGAGGAGAGATATATGGTGACCTATTCGGTGAGCTCCCGGTGTAAGCTACTAGGTGAACTACCAAGTTAGCTACTTAGTGAGCTCCGGAGTAAGGTCCTTAGTGAGCTATTCGATGAGCTCACAAGGGAGATCAAGTCAACCGACTTAGTGAGCTACTCGGTAATTTCCAAGGTGAGCTATTTGGTGAGCTTCTAGGTGAGATGTTAGGTGAGCTCCCATGCGAGCTTTTAGGAGAGCTCCTAGGTGAGCTACATTGTGAGCTACTTGACCTACTCCAAGGTGAGCTACTAGATGAGCTTAAGTTGAGTTTGCAAGGTGAGATCCTTAGTGAGATCAAGGTGAGCTCCCATGTCAGTTAGCAAGGTGAGTTGTCAGGTGAGATTCCATGTGATTTTCTGGGTGAGCTGGGTGAGCTCCTAGGTGAGCTCAAGGTGAGCTAGCAAGGTGAGCTCAAGGTGAGTTTTCAGTGAGATATAAGGTAAGTTTTTAGGTGAGCTACTGGGCAAGCTCCTGGGTGAGCTCAAGGTGAGCAAGCAAGGCGAGCTGTCAGGTAAGATCCTAGGTAAGTTTCTTAGCAAGTTCAAGTCGAGATGATCGATGAAATCTTGGGTGATCTCAAAGGTGAGCTTGTCAGTAATCTCTAAGGTGACCTTATATGCGAGCTACAAGATGATCTCAAGGTGAGTTGTCAAGGAAGCTCAAGGTGAGTTGGCAAGGCAAGCTATTAGGTGAGCTCTTGGGTGAGTTCCTAGGTCAGTTACTTGATGAGCTCCCAGGCGAGCTCAACTCAATATTATCAGTGAGATCCTAGAAGATATCCTAAGTGAGCTACTTGGCAAGCTATTCAGTGAGCTACTAGGTGATCTCCTAAGTAAGCTACTTGGTGAGCTCAGGTGAGGACCTCGATGAGCTACTCGGCAAGCTCAC
Organism: Taxus wallichiana var. yunnanensis; assembly: GCA_018340775.1. Lineage (NCBI taxonomy): Eukaryota > Viridiplantae > Streptophyta > Pinopsida > Cupressales > Taxaceae > Taxus > Taxus wallichiana. The sequence continues at coordinate 454,768,129 of CM031241.1, read as the reverse complement.
AAGTGAGCTCAAGTTATTCTTCTGGAAAGCTTGTTGAAGAGCTCCCAAGTGAGATCTTAGGTGACTGTCGGGTGAGCCATTAGGTGAGCTCCCGGCCAAGCTACTAGACAAGCTCAAGGAAAGTTGGTAAGGTGAGCTCCTCCGTGAGTTGGCAAGGCATGCTGATAGGTGAGCTCCCATGTGAGTTGGTAAGGCAAGCTACTAGGTGAGCTCCCATGTGAGTTTTTGGGTGAGCTATTTGACGAGCTCCCAGGTGAGCTCAAGTTAAGGTACTTTCCAAGCTCTTGGGTTAGCTGAAGGCGAGCTGACAAGGTGAGCTCCTAGGTGAGTTTTTGGGCAAGCTCCAAGTGAGATTACATGAAGAGATCTACTTGTAGAGATCTTAGCTGAGCTCCTAGGTGAGCTTACATGTAAGCTACCAGATTAGCTCAAGGAAAGTTGGCAAGGTGAGCTCAAGGCAAGTTGGAAAGGTGAGCTCAAGGATATTTTGTAAGGTGAGCTATCAGGCGAGCTCCCAGGTGAGTTCCTATGTGAGTTACTTGACGAGATCGCAAGTGAGCTCAAATCGATCTCGATCGGTGAGCTCCTAGAAGAGCTTCCAACCAAGATACTTGGCAAGATGTTTAGTGAGCTCCCAAGTGAGCTACTCGGTGAACACCCAAGAAATCTACTTGGCGAGCTCCCGTGTAAGGTCCTTGGTGATCTTACACGTGAGCTCAAGTCAACATACTCGGAAAGTTTCTTAATGAGCTCCCAGGTGAGCTGTTAGGTGAGCTCCTAGGTGAGCTACTTAGTGAGCTACTCAACAAACTTAGAGTCGAGCTACCAAATGAGCTAAAGGTAAGTTGGAAAGGTGAGATCCTTAGTGAGCTCAAGGCAAGCTGACAAGGTGAGCTGATAGGTGAGCTCCCATGCAAGATTTCAGGTGAGCTACTTGATGAGCTCCTAGATGAGCTGCGAGTTCCTAGGTGAGTTACTTGATGAGATCAGGGAAATCTCAACTTGAGCTTATCGGTGAACTCCCAGAAGACAACCCAAGTGAGCTACTTGGTGATCTATTTGTGAGCTCCCATGTGAGCTACTAGGTGAGCTCCCTAAGTGAGATACTTTTCGATCTCCTAGGTGAGGTCCCTGGGTGAGGTGATCACAAGTGAGCTCACAAGTGAGCTCAAGTCATCTTACTCGATGAGCTACTTGGTGAACTCCCATGCGAGCTATTAGGTGAGCTCCCATATGATCTATTAGGAAAGATTCTTGACAAAATTCGAGGTGAGATACTAGATGAGCTTAAGGTTAGTTGGCAAGGTGAGCTCCTCATCTATCTCAAGGTGAGCTAGTAGGGTGAGCTGATAGGTGAGTTTCCATGTGAGTTCTCAGGGTGAGATATCAAGTGAGCTTCTATGTGAGTTTTTAGGTGAGCTACTTGACGAGCTCTCAGGAAAGCTCAAGTCAAGGTGCTCAGTGACCTCAAGGAAGTTGGAAAGGCGGGCCACAGTGAGCTCCAAAGAGAGTTTCCATGGAAGCTCAAGTTGATCTGATTGAAAAGCTCCTGGGTGAGCTACTTGTCGATCTACCGGTGAGCTCCTAGGTGGGCTACTCAGTGAGCTCCCAGACGAGCTCAAAGGTGTGCTTGTTAGTAATATCTGAGGTGAGCTTACATGTGAGCTACTAGATCAGCTCAAGGTGATTTGGCAAGGTGAGCTCAAGGAAAGTTGGAAAGGTTAGCTCAAGTTAAGTTTGTAAGGTGAGTTATTAGATGAGCTCCTAGGCAAGTTCCTAAGTGAGTTACTCGATGAGCTCCTAGGTGAACTCAACTTGATCAGATCATCGAGCTCCCATAAGAGCTCTCTCACTGGGGTGAGCTACTTTGCAAGATATTTGGCGAGCTCCCGTGTGAGATACTAACTCGAGCTTCCAAGTGAGCTACTTGGCGAGCTCCCAAGTGAGGTCCCTAGTGAGCTGCTCGGTGAGCTCACAAGTGAGCTCAAGTCAACCTACTTGGTGAGCTACTTGTTGAGCTCCCATGAAGGCTCCTAGGTTAGCTACTTGGTGAGCTTCTTGAAAACTCAGAGGTGAGATACTAGATGAGCTCAAGGTGAGTTGGAAAGGTGGGCTCCTCAGTGAGCTCAAGGTGAGCTGACAAGGTGACTTGATACACTAGCTCCCATGTGAGTTTATACGGTGAGATCGTCGGGTGAGCTCCCATCTAATTTTTTGGGTGAGCTACTTGATGAGCTCTAGTCAAGCTACTCGGTGAGCTCTTGGGTGAGATCAAGGTGAGCTCCTAGGTGAGTTTCCATACAAGCTCAAGTCAAGCTGCTCAACAAGCACTGGGTGAGATGACTTGTTGAGCTTCTACTTGGGTGAGCTTCTAGGTGAGCTACTCGGTGGGTTCTTAGGCAAGATCAAAGGTGAGCTTGTCGGAAATGTCCTAGGTGAGCTTATATGAGAGCTACCAACTGAGCTCAAGGTGAGTTGGCAAGGTGAGATCAATTTGAGTTAGATAGGTGAGCTCAAGTCAAGTTTGTTAGGAGAGATCCTAAGTGAGTTCCCATGTGGTGAGTTACTTGACGAGGTCCCTAGGTGAGTTCAACATGATCTGATCGGTAAGCTCCTAGAAGACCTCCGGAGTGAGCTACTGAAAATCTCAACGTGAGTTGCTGTTTGGTGAGTTTCTAGGTGAGCTACTAGGTGAGGTTCCAAGTGAGCTACTTGGTGAGCTCTAGGTGAGGTCCCTGGTGAGCTGCTTGGTGAACTCACAAGAAATCTCACAAGTGAGCTCAAGTCAACCTACTCAAAGAGCTGATCAATGAGCTCCCAAGTTGGTTAGGTAAGGTACATGCCAGGTGAGATACCTAGTGAGCTACTCAAAAAAACTATGAGTTGAGCTACTAGAACTCCCGGGTGAGAAACTTCCCAGTTCTCAACGTGAGTTGGCAAGGTGAGCTCCTAAGCCGAGCTCAAGTCACAGACTGAAGTCCGGGTCAAGGTGAGCTCCCATGCAAGTATTTGGGTGAGTCAAAAAAGGTGAGTTTCTAGGTGAGCTGCTTGGTGAGCATTGAAGGCAGTTTTCAGGAGCAATTTTGAGGCTGCCAGTGGGTGAGGTCATGGTGAGTAGGTAAGGTGAGCTGTCAGGTGATCTCCGAGGCATGTTTCTAGACAAGCTCAAGTCAAGCTGCTTGCTAAGATCCTAGCCGAGCTCCTTGGTGAGCTGCTTGATGAGCTCCCAGGTGAGCTCAAAGATGAACTTATCGGTAATCTCCGAGGTGAGCTTATATGTGAGCTACCAAGATGAGCTCAATGTGAGTTTGCAAGGAAAGCTAAAGGTGAGTTGGCAAGGTGAGCTCAAGGTGAGTTGTGCGGAGGTGAGGTAAGCTTCTAACGTCCCGCAATCGGTGAGCTCGCCCTGGGTGAGTTCTCAGGTGAGTTACTTAATGACCTCCCATGTGAAAGAAATCTCAACTCAAGCTCTGGAGCATCAAGATTGGTGAGCTCCTAGAAGACTCCCTAAGTGAGAAACTTGGTAAGTTATTTGGTGAGCTCCTCATGCAAGTTGCTAGGTGACACCTCCCAAGTGAGCTACTTGGTAAGATCCCATGTGAGGTCCCCAGTGAGCTACTCAGGGAGTTCACAAGTGAACTCAAGTCAACCTACTCGGTGAGCTTCTTGGTGAGCTCCTAAGTGAGTTGTTAGGTGAGTTCCTAGGTGAGCTACTATGTGAGATACTTGAAAACTTGAGGGGAGCTACCGAGACAAGTTCAAGGTGGGTTACCTCACATCTCGGCAGGTGAGCTCTTGAGTGAGCTTAAGGTGAGATAATAGGGAATATCCTAGGCATGTTGGTAAGGTGAGATCCCATGTGAGTTTTCATGTGAGCTACTTGATGAGCTCTTAGGTGAACTCAAGTTGAGCTACTCGGTGAGCACCTAGGTGACCTCAAGGTGAGCTGGCAAGACGAGCTGTCAGGTGAGCTCACAAGGTGAGCTACTTTCCAAGATCCAAGCCAAGCTCCTAGGTGAGCTACTCGATGAGATCCCATGTGAGATCAAAGGTGAGCTTGTCAGTAATCTCTGAGGTGAGATTACATGTAAGCTACCAAATGAGCTCAAGGTGAGTTGGCAAGGTGAGCTTAAGGTGAGTTGGCAAGGCAAACTCAAGGTGAGTTGGTAAGGTGAGCTCCTAGTCAAGTTCCCAGTGTTTTACTCGACAAGCGCTCGAGTGAACTCAACTCGAACTATCTAGAGAGCTCCCAAAATAGTTCCCAAGTGAGCTACTTGGTGAGCTGTTTGGTGAGTTCCCAGGTGAGCTGCTAGGTGAGCTCCCAAGCGAGCTACTTGGCGAGCTCATAAGCAAAAGGATTTTCTTTTCATTTTCTATCTGGAAGGATGAGCTACTCAAGTCAACCTACTCAACGAGCTACTCGATGAGCTCCTCGGCTCCCAAGTGAGATGTTAATCATGCTTCTAGGTGAGCTACTTGGTGAGCTACTCGAAGAACTCTGATGTGAGCTACCAGATGACCTCAAGGTGAGTTGGCAAGGTGAGCTCCTCGGCGAGCTCAAGGAGAGCTAATAATGGAGCTCCCATGTAAGTTGGCAAGGTGAGCTATCAGGTGAGATCTCATGCAAGTTTTCAGATGAGCTACTTGACGAGCTCCTAGGTGAGCTCAAGTTGAGCTGCTCAGCAAGCTCGTGAATGAGCTCAAGGTGAGTTGTCAAGTGAGTTTCTTAGAAAGCTCAAGTCGATTCGCTTGATGAGTTCCTAGGTGAGCTACTTTCCAAGATCCCAACTAAGATCTTAGGTGAGCCACTGTAATCTCCTAGGTGAGCTCAAAGGTGAGCTTATCGGTAATCTCTGAGGTGAGCTTACATACGAGCTACCAGATGAGCTCAAGGTGAGTTGGCAAGGTGAGTTAGTAAGACGAACTCAAGGTGAATTGGCAAGGTGAGAGTCACAGTGAGCTTCTATGTAATTTCTCGGGTGAGTTACTCTCGAGCTGAGATCCTGGGTGAGCTCAACTTGAGCTGATCAGCAAGCTCCTAGAAGAGCTCCTCTACCGATGAGCTCAAGGTGAGTTCTAAGGTGATCGTCATAGCGCACCGTACAGGTCGAGCATCGCGAGCTGCCGATGAGCTCCCGGGTGAGGAAAGCTAATTGGTGAGCTATTTAGTGAGCTCCTAGGTGAGCTGCTAGGTGAGCTCCCAAGTGAGCTACTTGGTGAGCTCCCAGGTGAGGTCCCTAGTGAGCTACTCGGTGAGCTCACAAGTGAGCTCATGTCAACGTACTTAGAAAGATACTTAGTGAGTTCCCAGGTGAGTTATTAGGTGAGCTCCCAGGTGAGCTATTAGGTTAGCTCTGAGGTGAACTAAGAGGTGAGCTACTCGGTGAGCTATTCGGCGAGCTCCCAGGTGAGTTGCTAGTTGATATCAAAAGTGAACTACTTGGCGAGCTCCCAGTCGAGGTCCCTGCCGAGCTACTCTACAAGCTCACAAGCAAGCTCAATTCAACCTACTTGGTGAGTTACTCGGTGAGTTCCCAAGTTAGCTACTAGGTGAGATCCTAAGCGAGTTGCTAGGTGAGCTCTCAGGTGAGCTACTTAGTGATTTACTCGATAAATTCATAGGTGAGCTACCAGATGTGCTCAAGGTGAGTTGGTAAGGTGAGCTCCTCGGTGAGCTCAAGATGAGATGGCAATGCGAGCTGATAGGTGAGTTCCCATATGAGTTGTAACATCCTCATTTTATACATTAGAACAAGTGAAATTTTTTTTTTTTTGATAATTACATCCACGGTTCTAAATACATAATTTAGAACTCACAAATCAAATAACCATTCTTATAAAGAAAACCATATGCGCATTGTAATGACTCGAGTACCTCTAATCTATTCATTCCATGACTCGGTGATCTACCGATCTATTCATGAGTAATAAGAGTTGGCGTTTTTATTTAACACCTCACTCTTAAGGTTCTCTTCCCTATTCTCGGGGATTCGAGAATGCACTCGTGTGGTATTAACCATGATTATTCCTGGGTCTTGGACCTGCAAGGAATTCCAATTTAAAACATGTGATAGATCTGAAATGTATTTCTTAAGCAAATAAATATGGAAAACATCATGCATGCGAGATAAAGTAGGTGGCAATGCTAAACGATAAGCTACAAGATTGATTATTTTGACAATTTCGAAAGTTCCCATGAATCAAGGTGACAACTTGGCAGCCTTGCCAAAGGTTATAGAACTCTTCTCGGGTTTAACACGAAGAAAAACCTTCTCACCAAGCTCAAACCTTCTATCAACCCACTTATGGTCAGCATAGCTCTTTTGTCTATCTGCTGCCTCCTTTAGTCGTTCACGAATTAGCTTAACTTGCTATTCCATTTCTTTGAGAATCTCTTGTCCAATTACCACTCTATCCTCAACACTATCCCAACTAACAGAAATCTGCACTTTCTTCCATAAAGTGCTTCAAATGGTGCCATTTTAAGAGATGAGTGATAAGTATTGTTGTATGCAAACTCAACTAATGGAAGATACTCCTCCCATTTATACTGTTGATCCATGCAATACATATGTAACATGTCCTCCAACACTTGATTTACCCTCTCAGTTTGTCCATCCGTTTCCGGATGATATGCAGAACTGAAGTTTAGTTTCATTCCAAGAGCTGCGTTAAGCGTTTGCCAAAACCTTGACGTCATTCTAGGATCCCTGTCAGATATAATCAATTCTGGTACACCATGTAACCTGAAAATTTCATGTACGAATCTTTTGGCTAGCACCTGGTGAATCATCCTTTAGATTTCAAGCGATGAAATGAGCTACCTTAGTCGGTTTATCTACAACTACAGGATAACATCATGTTTATTCCTAGACATGGGTAATCCTTGTACAAAATCCATGGTTATTACTTGCCATTTGTATTGTGGTATGCTATGAGGATATAACAGTCCAGCAGGGTGCATATGTTTTGCCTTAACCCGCTGACACTCCAAACAATGGGTCACAAAATTTATGACATCCTTTTTCATACCTTTCCAAAAGTATTGTTGTTTGGATCAGCAAGCATCTTTGTGATACCCAGTGTCAGAGAAAGGTGAATTATGAAATTCAACTAACAACTTCTTTCTCAAATCGTTCAAAGATAGTACGTATACCCTATTTTCATAATGCAAGATTCCTTCATTATCAAAATGAAAACCTTTATACCTTTTATCATTAGGTTACGTGAGCAAGTGCTGCTTTTACTTCTTTGAAAGTATGCATCGATTCTCGAGGCACTTTTTACCTCATCCTTAAACCGAGTTCTTAATGTTATAAGAGTAGAAATGTGCCTCCTACGACTTAGAGCATCAGCTACTCTATTCTCCTTTCCTTTGATATAGCTAATATCAAAGTCATATTGTGATAAAAATTCTAGCCACCTTCTCTCTGTCTCTGCCATTAGATTAGGTGAGTAAAAATATATTTCAGTCCTAAGTGATCAGTTTTTAACTCAAAAGGTTTCTCAAGTAAGTAGTGTCTCAGGACTTGAAGTGCATGAACAATGGCAGCAAGGTTCAAATCATGAGGGCATAATCCAGCTCATGTAATTTAAGTTTTCTACTTTCATATGCTATGCCTTGATCATTTTGAAGCAAAACACCACCAAGGCCTTCCCGAAGCATACGTTATAATTGTAAAACTCCCATTAGGGTTTGGTACATGCTAATATAGGTGTAGAAGTCAACTGGTATTTCGGACTTTTGAAATCCTCTTTGCACTTATCATTCCATATCAATTTCTTATCCTTCTTTTCAATGAAGTTATTGGTGTAGCTACTTTAGAAAAATCCTTTACAAATTTTCTATAGTAACCAGCAAGACCCATGAAGCTTCTTACTTCGTGCACATTCTTTGGTGCAGGCCACTCAGTTATTGCCACTATTTTTAAAGGATCTATAGCAATTCCTTCTTTACTTATGACATGACCCAAATAGTGAACTTCTGAATCAAAGAAAGAACATTTGGATAACTTACCATACAACTTTCTTTTTCTCGAATTCCAAAACTATCTTTAAATGCTCATTGTGCTCCTCAACGCTTTTAGAATAAATGAGAATATCGTCCAAGAATACAAGAAAAAACTTGTCCAGATATTCTTAAAAAACATTGTTCATTAAGTTCATAAAGGCTGCAGGTGCATTGGTTAATCCAAAGGGTAGAACTATGAATTCATAATGTCCGTACCTTGTTCGTAAAGTTGTTTTATGAATGTCTTCTTCTCTAATCCTTAAGCGATGATAACTGATCGAAGGTCTATCATAGAATAAACCGCTGCTCCATGCATCTGATCAAATAGATCGTCAATCCTAGGAAGTGGATATCTGTTCTTGATTGTTGCTTTGTTCAACATCCGATAATCAATACACAACCTTAGTGTTCCATCCTTCTTTTCACAAATATCACAGGCACACCCTGTGGTGAAACACTTGGTTTGATCAAACCTTTAGACAAAAGCTCTTGCAACTATGCCTTAAGCTCGACTAACTCGTAGTAGTCATCGATAAGGTGCTTTGGAAATAGGTTGTTCCCGGTTTGATTTCGATGGTGAAGTCAAATTCTCTCTTGGGTGGTAACCCTGGTAATTCTTGAGGAAAAACATCCTTGAAACTTTGTAACAGAGGAAATTGCTTCATGTTATCACCATCTTCTTTTGAAAATTCAGATATCTTTACTGCATAAAGGGTACATCCTTTATTCTTAGCCTTTTTAAGTTGCATAGCTGACAGTTTTCTAACTGAAATTTCCCGTTTCACCCCTTGAATCTCTACTGATTCAAGCTGATCATCTAAACATTTTATGTTCTTTTCATAGCTTGATCTATTTTTGCTTTATGGTCACTAACCAATTGACACCGATGACAATGTCATACGATCCTAAGGGTGTAACATAGAGGTCAAATTGCGTGGAGAAATTAGGTAAGTCAAGGATTGCCCCAAAAAGACACATACTCACTTTGTTTGAACAGAGTTATTACCATACCGCATACCCAAGATTTATCCATTTTTCCATTTTTTCTTTTAATTTTAGAAGCAATTTTATTAGAGATAAAACATTCAAAAGTAGCTCTCTATATCAAAAAGAATAGTGAAAGGTATGCCAAATAACTTACCTAGAACTTCTATAGGTGTTACTTGCTTGTCTCTGCCTGCTCTTTGCGGCATGTATCTTATCTACTCGATTACGATCATCCTTCTTCAAAGGGCATTGATTTGCGTAGTGGTCTTTGCCACAATTGTAGCAGCCTCCTACAGGTCCCTTTTTAGGCTCAAAATTTCCTCCAGCCTTGTAATTGTCACGTTGTCCTCCATAGGGCTTCTGCCCATTGTTATAATTTTTAGCAAAATTATCCCTTACGTTTCAAGCAGCTTATTTACTACTGCTTTCTTACTGTTATCCCCTGGAAACTTACTTTTGTTTCCAAAATTTTTCCATGGTCCCTTTTGGGTGCAAGAGAGGTTGAAGAAGGGTTTGCAGTCTTCTTCCGCACTTCCTCTTTATGAGTAGAAATAGCCTTTAATTTCTGTTCTTTCCTTATGGCCTTTTCAACAACTCCTTCCATAGTGGTTAGACTGTGAACATCGACCTCTCCCCTATCATGGGATTCAATCCCATGATGAATTTCCATATTCTTAACTTCTCATCAGTTTGGTATCGGTACATACTTGAGGAGTTTTGTAAACCTCTCCCAAGATTCGGGCCACCGTTAGCTTCCCTTGAGCTAAGTTCTGAAATTCTATCATTTTCTCGATCATAGAAAAGTTATGGCAGCCAACGTTGCCTAAAATAGCCTTTAAATTGATCCCAAGTAATATTGGTCTCATCAATGTTTAGTTTAGCTTTACGGCTATCCCACCACGAAGATGCTTTGTGGGAAAGCTGATATGCTCCCCAAATAGCTTTGGTTTCTCCGAGAAGTTCCTTATTGCAAAGTAATTCTCCATTTCACTAAGCCGTTCTCGCTCCATCTCCTAATGTGGTGCCATCGTACTTAGGTGGACTTATCCTTTTATATCATTAGTGAGTTCTGCTGCCAAACTGGACTTTTTATTTTCTAGTTGAGTAGGTGCATTCCCAGCATTAACATCAACACCCATGTCGGGGTTGTCCTCGGGAGGTTGCAGATTGTTATTACCAGCTTCTTCATCCTCCTCATTTCCCATCACCTGCTATTCAAGTACAACTAAGCAATCTCTTGTGTCCAACAGGCGTAAGTAAGGGATCTCATCAAGTTTCGGGTTGTTGCCGCTCCTCCTTCAGTGGAGCATTATTCGCAACGCTCCCCCTTGTTCTAAAATTTTTTACATTACAAGAAAATTCAGGTTTTTATTAGATTATGGACACAATAGGTCCAAGAGCTGCAACCTCGCTCTGATACCAAGATGTAACATCCTCATTTTATACATTAGAACAAGTGAATTTTTTTATTTTTTTTTATAATTGCATCCACGGTTCTAAATACATAATTTAGAACTCACAAATCAAATAACCATTCTTATAACAGAAAACCATATGCCACTATAATGACTCGTGAGTACCTCCGATCTATTCATTCCATGACTCGTTGATCTACCGATCTATTCATGAGTAATAAGTGTTGGCGTTTTTATTTAACACCTCACTCTTGTGGTTCTCATCCCTATTTTGGGATTGAGAATGCTCTATCCAAGGAACCTAAGCTGAATAATTGTTACCATTATTCATTGGCATCTCATCCCTTAGACCGGGTGACTCAAGACAACACAATCGCAGCTTGTGATACTGTGTCCAAAGATTTGAAACATACTACTTATGTCTTGTATTCCTTAACGACATACTCGTCAATCTGGAATACGTCCTTCACCCCATTCTTATGTTATGTAGAATGTCTTATACCGACTTCTGTCAGTCCCTCCTATCCCCAGGTTAATCACTCGGGAATGGATTAGTAAGGTGACAACGTTATATGGATGCACTCGAGGACTAGGGATAAGATGACATACTGGGTCAACCCTAGTTAAACGGTGTTTCATGTTACCCCGATTCTCCTAGGCAGCCATATAATGTGACCACATTCCTAATCGGTCCCAAAGTAACTTGATCGAGTTAAAGGTGTAAATCTTAGCGATCAATGCAAAGAGTGCCGTCATAAGTCACCTGCATTGTTGTAACTTCGAGAAGATCCTAATCTTCTTGGAGGTACAACCCTACAGTTGACTTGTGCCGTCAACCTTTAAATCCACCTCGAAAAGATCTACTTATTAATAAGCGTTACGCACATTGAGTTTAAATTAAATTTAAGATGTTTCCCTTAAGGTTAGCCTTTCCCGATCCCTGGATTCCTCATCTTAGAATGACCCTTCTCAATAAAACTCATTACACAGAGAAGTTATTAAGGCCAAGGTCTCATCAAGGAGTTCATAGAATTTACTTAATTCTATATCACAAAATTGGACAATAACCCAAAATCTTCACATGAGATTGCCATCTGAACCCCATTAGGTTTATATCAGTTCTCATAACTGAATTTATATCATACTTATTAGTATCAAGATATAAATGATTAAGAATCCAATTAAATGTTGTCCTATCATAATCAAGACTAGGGATTAATAATTTAGTTCAGCTTGTTTAGCGTTCTGCTTAGGTTTATTTTAACCCTATCTTTCGAAAGATCAGTGATCTAAATTTCAATTTTAGCTTCAGATAAAACATACTAGAACTGCTAAACAATCATAAGAATTCAGTCTCATATTCTTGCAAACTTACATTGACAATCACAAAAGTCTCCAAATTATACAATGATAACAATGCCCCTCGGTATATAAACCGAAGAAAGTCAAATTGTCAAAATAAGAATACAACACATAAGTAGCAAATACTTATTTCCATTCCTTTCAGAACTATACAAATACATTTTATGCATTCAGCATACTTCATACATTACTCAACGGAAAAAGGAACATCTTTCCTCATATAGTACATTTAGAAATTCAAGCTGTAATTCTACTTAAAATCAAATTTAAACAATCGAGCATCCTATCGATCTGCGTGCTTTTACCATTTACGGCATCCATCGCAAAATTGTCAACATGGGTCGGGTTCAATGAACCGAGCATGATAAGCACTAACTCTTAAAACAATTGCAATCCACCAACTGTTTCCATTAAACAACCTGTTTAAATGAGATTCATCCAACAAGTATACATGATTCGGACTATACATTAGTAATACAACCTTTTCTATAACGTGTAATACAATCTTTCGTTACTGAGAATAGTCCTAGACACTTCTCAAATATTTCATCAAAATATTAGGGATCAAGAAGAACGAAATTATTCTAATCATTTATCCATCCGAATTCCAAAAAAAGCAAACCTCGACAGATCTTTTCATTCAACAAAGTAGAAGGAATATGAAATTAAATCATGATTCCATCAATATGTTAAAAACAATCCCAACGGTTAACAAAAATATCGACATATATTTTCATAACAAGAGAGAAAGAAAACAAGTCATTCATATTTCCCTTGAACAAGTACATGACCTGTACCATCTCCTCAATTGGAAAGCATTCACCTTACATGCATACGGATAAGTCAGACGAGCCACAAGGAGAACCACTGTTTTGATAAAATCAATATAACAAAACTCCCGTACAGTAGCTAACATGCCAATAGTGATGACTATCAACCAACAGACTCTACATGACCTCCCACGCGAAGCGACTTATAAGAGGATATTAACTGTCATTGCCTGTTGTGGTGCAGCCGATAACTCCTAAGTTCAATCAAGCTCATGAATAGGTATACATGCAACAGAAGACGTAAACATGCCAACAATCCCTTACATCAACCTACAGCCCATGCTAGTCCCTACTTAACACAGTAAGGCTTTTCGACCCAAGGTCGAAATCAAAGAACTTCTATTATATCGCAGTCAACAATAGACTCCATGGCATTGAGCAATTGATGTTTCCCTAAGACTATGCCGAGATAATCACACAGAATTCCCGCAACATGCACAACCTCAATCTGACTGGAATAAAAATAAAGGAAACATAACATATCTATTCTCATCTGGACGCATTCAAGTTTAAAGTATGGTATTCGCGACTCACTTCAACAGAGCCAGGACACATGATATCTATCCATACTCAAGGAACTCCAACAGTGACAAAAACAACAGTGTACCAAATCAGGTTTAATTTGAGGCAAAAATACAGGTTACCTTCCAAGGATTCAACTGAATCTGAACAACAGTAACAAGATAAATAATAGTAAATGATTCCATCTGTGCCAATCAATGGTAAACATTTAAAAATCAGGCATAACAAAAGCTAACTACTGATTTCACAACAAGGAAACCAACTAAGCCTCATCAATATTTTTCACACAAGTTTGCACAGAAAGGAAACATAAAAATACACCCAAAGAGTCTGTACCAAAAATTCCTTGCAACACGAAGGTATTCTTACAAAATAACAGAGGTCGTAATACATGTCACTCCTCCAAGACTCGAGATAAAAATCAAATTATCAATATTCAATTATATATATATATACGAAGTTTCAACAGTGGTCCAAAAATATGAATCATTCAATCGACTCTACAGAGTCATTTCGAATACAATAAATAAATATATACATATTGCATACTGTCAACGGGTTGAATCCCATAACCACAACGCAAGGAAAAACAACCTCAACAGGGTCGCAATGAGATACAGTAACACAACAAGTTATTTATTAACAAATAACTTTAAATTACAAAACGAAACCCAACAAGAATCAATAACCACCACTAATAATAACCACGACAGAGCTTACAAAAAGTTCAATAAAACTGAACAATCAAACAAATGTCCATCAAGTATTCCTTCAGACAAGTATCCACAACAAGCATCGACTACGAGTATAAATCAACAAGCATCATAGTAGCCTGTACCCATCACGAGAACAATTCATGGGTTCTCACAGAGCAGGCCTAGCATACATTCATTTCATATATTTCACAAACTTAAAGCCGGAATGCAAAACACAAAGAAATATAGCAACAGTTTGAAATACAATAAACACCCATCAAGGGTTAAATTGAAAAACCGAACCAGCATGAAGATACAGTGCCAAAAATCACACAAGACTACCATAGAAACCAACCAATTCCAAAAATCATCTGAACAGAGTTGTTCTAATGAAATCACTTGAAAGACAAAGCAATATTTTTAAAGGTTAGGGCCTAACATGCCTGGATATTTGCTCAAAATTCCGAAGCAGACCACTGAAAGAGCTCAAACCTTCTCTTCCTTTTCCAAGTTAGAGCCACCAACAAAAATTTGCTATTTCCATGACTTATATATTTTCCTTGCCAGAGGAAAGAGCTAGTTACGCTCATACTTGCCATGCAACACCAAGAAGACTGGTGCGAAGAACCAGTGAATAGACAGAAGGAAAACCGGAGCGCATGCAAAACTAAACAAACCATTAACTTTCCATTTTGCTGCCTTCTCGCGAAATCCGAGCTCGACTACCGAGTTCATTAATTGCATTTACTCCCAATTTCCCGCTCAAACTCCACTGCCACCGACCGCCATAGTTGGCGATAGACAAATGAAATTCAAAGACCATTTCCAACTTTGGCGACCTGCCACGTCGGCTCAAGTTAGCCGTTTTAAAACCTCCACCAAATTACCTGTCTCTCAAGCTTATCCACGCATTTAATAACATAGAAACTGCCGCCCATGGTTCGCACCCCTCCATAGGTCCCCTTAATCCTTGCTCAATAGTTAGGTTAGTAACTTAGGTTAGGATTTAGGATAACACCTAGGCTAACCTCTTAGAACATAGATACTAACTTAGAGCATTAGCTCTTAGCCTAGGTCTAGGTTAGATTAACACTAATCTAACCCCTAGGTTAAGTTTAGTTTTAGGTTACTAACATTAATAATTCTAGTTAGGTCTAACATTTCATATGCTCAGAAAAAGAACCTACAACATGCATTCTCGAACAAGGTTCACTCCTGTACTGCCATTAGGCTACATAATTATATGTAACTGAATTATTACCTGGTCTGTGATCAAGACCTTCCAGATATATTTCGATATCGGGAACCAATCCATTTAACACGATCAACCTGAGTTATACTCCGGACTAGCTTACTCAATGCATCCAGACCTTGCAACCTGCTCAAGGTCTGTAATTTTAATTCATCACGAACAAACTTAAAGCAATACTTGGATCAATTCCACTGATCCAAGGCTAGGTCTTATAGATGGATAACTCCATAATTCATTCCGAGATCAGATTAAACTCAGGCGTAAAATGAAAGAAATAAAAGAGTCCAATCATATTCCGACTCAGTCAAAGATCTGCAATCTGCAAAGAAGATACAGTACATATCAAGCATGACTTCTCAATCAAGGAACACATCCTTTTTACAAAGAAATCACATATCAACACTTGTATGCTCAGGAGGAAGTAACAACAGTTCAGGGTGTTACATGCTTCCCTCCTAAAAATATTCATCGTCCCGATGATTACATATTCAATTAACCTTCAGGTCAACCAATTTATTAGTTCACAAATCAATGTGACTATTTTCCAACTTGAATAGTTCCAGAAATCAATGTCACAACATCTTTTATTCAGCCTAAATAATGTTTTCCTTCATCTGGCTTTCATAAATACTTAAAAAAATAAGTTCATAAAAGAATGTTTTGTCAACAGATTTCATTCTGTTGAAAAAGAGAAGGAAAAGCAATTTTCATCTCTTCAAGATTTTCCCAAGTTGCACTTTCTTTGTTAAACTAGTCCCACTGGACCTTACATTGTTGTATTTCACGATTTCTTAAATGCAATTGGTGAGTTTCAGCACTCGTGTGGGTTTAACCACGATTATTCCTGGGTCTTGGACCTGCAAGGAATTCCAATTTAAAACATGTGACAGATCTGAAACGTATTTCTTAAGTAAAGAAATATGGAAAACATCATGCATGTGAGATAAAGTAGGTGGTAATTCTAAGCGATAAGCTACGAGGATTGATTATTTCGACAATTTCAAAAGTTCCCACGAATCGAGGTGATAACTTGGCAGCCTTGCCAAAGGTTATAGAACTCTTTCGGGTTTAACACGAAGAAAAACCTTCTCACCAAGCTCAAACCTTCTATTAACCCGCTTATGGTCAGCATAGCTCTTCTGTCTATCTCTTGCCTCCTTTAGTCATTCACGAATCAGCTTAACTTGCTTGTTCCATTTCGTGAGAATCTCTTGTCCAATTACCACTCTATCCTCAACACTATCCCAACTAACAGAAATCTGCACTTTCTTCCATAAAGTGCTTCAAATGGTGCCATTTTAAGAGATGAGAGATAACTATTGTTGTATGCAAACTCAACTAATGGAAGATACTCCTCCCATTTATACTTTGTTGATCTATGCAATACATATGCAACATGTCCTCCAACACTTGATTTACCCTCTCAGTTTGTCCATCCATTTCCGGATGATATGCAGAACTGAAGTTTAGTTTCATTCTAAGAGCTGCGTTAAGTGTTTGCCAAAACCTTGACATCATTCTAGGATCCCTGTCAGATATAATCAATTCTGGTACACCATGTAACCTAAAAATTTCATGTACGAATCTTTTGGCCAAAGCACTGGTGAATCATCCTTTAGATTTCCAGCGATGAAATGAGCTACCTTAGTCGGGATTTATCTACAACTACCAGGATAACATCATGTTTATTCTGGACATGGGTAATCCTTGTACAAAATCCATGGTTATTACTTTCCATTTGTCTTTGTGGTATGCTATGAGGATACAGATCTAGCAGCAGGTGCATATGTTACGCCTTAACCCGCCGACACTCCAAGCAATGGGTCACAAAATTTATGACATCCTTTTTCATACCTTTCCAAAAGTATTGCTGTTTCAGATCAGCAAGCATCTTTGTGATACCCGGGTGTCCAGAGAAAGGTGAATTATGAAATTCAACTAACAACTTCTTTCTCAAATCATTTAGCATAGGTATGTATACCCTATTTTCATAACGCAAGATTCCTTCATTATCAAAATAAAAACCTTTATACCTTTTATCATTAGGTTCTATAGCAAGCGCTACTTTTACTTGTTGAAAGTATGCATCTGATTCTGAAGCACTTTTTACCTCATCCTTAAACTGAGTTCTTAATGTTATAAGAGTAGAAATGTGCCTCCTACGACTTAGAGCATCAGCTACTCTATTCTCCTTTCCTTTGATATAGCTAATATCAAAGTCATATTGTGATAAAAATTCTAGCCACCTTCTCTGTCTAGCATTGATTAAATTTGAGTAAAAAGATATTTCAGTCCTAAGTGATCGAGTTTTTAACTCAAAAGGTTTCCCAAGTAAGTAGTGTCTCCAGACTGGAAGTGCATGAACAATGGCAGCAAGCTCCAAATCATGAGGGGCATAATTCAGCTCATGTAATTTAAGTTTTCTACTTTCATATGCTATGCCTTGATCATTTTGAAGGAAAACACCACCAAGGCCTTCCCGAAGCATCTGTTACAACCGTAAAACTCCCATTAGGTCTGCAGTGCAGCTAATATAGGTGCGAAGTCAAGCTGGTCTTTCAGAATTTTGAAAGCCGCTTCACACTTATCATTCCATATCAATTTCTTATCCTTCTTTTGCAATGAAGTTATTGGTGCGATTACTTTAGAAAAATCCTTTACAAATTTTCTATAGTAACTTGCAAGACCCATGAAGTTTCTTACTTCGTGCACATTCTTTAGTGTAGCCACTCGATTATTGCCACTATTTTTAAAGGATCTACAACAATTCCTTCTTTACTTATGACATGACTCAAATAGTGAACTTTTGAATCAAAGAAAGAACATTTGGATAACTTACCATACAACTTTAATTTTCTCGAGAATTCCCAAAACTATCTTCAAATGCTCATTGTGATCCTCAACGCTTTTAGAATAAATGAGAATATCGTCCAAGAATATAAGAACAAACTTGTCCAGATATTCTTGAAAAACATTGTTCATTAAGTTCATAAACGCTGCAGTGCATTGGTTAATCCAAAGGGTAGAACCGTGAATTCATAATGTCCATACCTCATTCGAAAAGCTATTTTATGAATGTCTTCTTCTCTAATCCTTAACTGATGATAACCAGATCGAAGGTCTATCTTAGAATAAACCACTGCTCCACGCATCTGATCAAATAGATCGTCGATCCTAGGAAGTGGATATCTGTTCTTGATTGTTGCTTTGTTCAACATCCGATAATCAATACACAGCCTTAGTGTTCCATCCTTCTTTTTCACAAATATCACAGGCGCACCCCAAGGTGAAACACTTGGTCTGATCAAACCTTTAGACAAAAGCTCTTGCAACTGTGCCTTAAGCTCGACTAACTCTGTAGTAGTCATCCGATAAGGTGCTTTGGAAATAGGTTCTGTTCCCGGTTTGATTTCGATGGTGAAGTCAAATTCTCTCTTGGGTGGTAACCCTGGTAATTCTTCAGGAAAAACATCCCTGAAACTTTGTAACAGAGGAAATTGCTTCATGTTATCACCATCTTCTTCTGAAAATTCAGATATCTTTACTACATAAAGGGTACATCCTTTATTCTTAGCCTTTTTAAGCTGCATAGCTGACAGTTTTCTAACTAAAATTTCCCGTTTCACCCTTGAATCTCTGCTGATTCTAGCTGATCATCTAAACATTTTATGTTCTTTTCATAGCAGTCTACTTTTGCTTTATGGTCAGCTAACCAATTGACACCGATGACAATGTCATACGATCCTAAGGGTGTAACATAGAGGTCAACTTCCATGGAGAAATTAGGTAAGTCAAGGACTACCCCAAAAAGACACATACTCATTGTATGAACAGAGTTTTTACCATACTTTGTACGCGTACCCAAGATTTATCCATTTTTCCATCTTTTCTTTTAAGTTTAGAAGCAATTTTATTAGAGATAAAACATTCAGTAGCTCCTGTATCAAAAAGAATAGTGAAAGGTATGCCAAATAACTTACCCAGAACTTCTATAGGTGTTACTTACTTTTCAGCTTGCTTGTCTGCTACTGCAGCATGTATCTTATGCTACTGATTACGATCATCCTTCTTCAAAGGGCATTGATTAGCGTAGTGGTCTTTGCCACAATTGTAGCAGCCTCCTACAGGTCCCTTTTTAGGCTCAAAATTTCCTCCACCCTTGTAATTGTCACGTTGTCCTCCATAGAGCTTCTGCCCATTGTTATAATTTTTAGCAAAATTATCCCTTACATTTCAAAGAGCTTATTTACTCTTTGCTTTCTATCTTGTTATCCCCTGGAAACTTACTCTTGTTTCCAAAATTTTTCCATGGTCCCTTTTTGGGTGCAAGAGAGGTTGAAGAAGGGTTTGCAGTCTTCTTCCGCACTTCCTCTTTATGAGCAAAAATAGCCTTTAATTTTTGTTCTTTCCTTATGGCCTTTTCAAAAACTCCTTCCATAGTGGTTGGACTATGAACATTGACCTCTCCCCCTATCATGGGATTCAATCCCATGATGAATTTCCGTATTCTGAACTTCTCGTCAGTTTGATACTGCGGTACATACTTGAGGAGTTTTGTAAACCGCTCCCAGAATTCAGTTACCGTTAGCTTCCCTTGAGCTAAGTTCTGAAATTCTGTCATTTTCTGATCATAGAAAAGTTATGGCAGCCAACGTTGCCTAAAATAGCCTTTAAATTGATCCCAAGTAATATTGGTCTCATCAATGTTTAGTTTAGCTTTACGGCTATCCCACCACGAAGATGCTTTGTGGGAAAGCTGATAGGCTCCCCAAATAGCTTTGGTTTCCTCTGAGAAGTTCCTTATTGCAAAGTACTTCTCCATTTCACTGAGCTAGTTCTCAGCTCCATCTCCTAATGTGGTGCCATCGTACTTAGGTGGACTTATCCTTTTTATATCATTAGTGAGTTCTCACGCTAATCTGGCCTTTTTATTTTCTGGTTGAGTAGGTGCATTCCCAGCATTAACATCAACACCCATGTCGGGGTTGTCCTCAGGAGGTTGCTGATTGTTATTACCAGCTTCTTCATCCTCCTCATTTCCCATCACCTGCTGTTCAAGTACAACTAAGTGATCTCTTGTGTCCAATAGGGCAGCAAGGATCTCATCAAGTTTCTGGGTTGTTTTGCTCCTCCTTTAGGTGGAGCATTATTCGCAACGTCCCCCTTGTTTTAACCATTTTTCATTACAAGAAAATTCAGGTTTTTATAGATTATGGACACAATAGGTCCAAGAAGCGCAACCTCGCTCACGATACCAAGATGTAACATCCTAATTTTATACATTAGAACAAGTGAATTTTTTTTTTTTTTTTGATAATTACATCCTGGTTCTAAATACATAATTTAGAACTCACAAATCAAATAACCATTCTTATAATAGAAAACCATATGCCAATGTAATGACTCGAGTACCTCGATCTATTCATTCCATGACTCGGTGATCTACCGATCTATTCATGAGTAATAAGAGTTGGCATTTTTATTTAACACCTCACTCTTGCGGTTCTCTTCCCTATTCGAGATTGAATGCTCTGTCCAAGGAACCTAAGCCCGAATAATTATTACCATTATTCATCGGCATCTCATCCCTTAGACCAGGTGACTTAGGACAATGCAATCAACACTTGCGATACTTTGGCCAAAGATTTGAAACATACCGCTTATGTCTCATATTCCTTAACACATACTCGTCAACGGAATACGTCCTTCACCCCATTCTTATGTTATGTAGAATGTCTTATACCGACTCACATGGGTCCCTCGTATCCCGGGTTAATCACTTGGGAATGGATTAGTAAGGTGACAATGTTATATGGATGCACTCGAGGACTAGGGATAAGATGACATCTTTGGGTCAACCCTAGTTAAACCAAAGTGTGTCATGTTACCCCGAGTCTCCTAGGTAGCCATATAATGTGACCACATTCCTAATCGATCCCAAAGTAACTTGATCAAGTTAAAGGTGTAAATCTTAGTGATCAATGCAAAGAGTGTCGTTATAAGTCACCTGTATTGTTGTAACTTCGAGAAGATCCTAATATTCTTGGAGGTACAACCTGCCCGATTGACTTGTGCCGTCAACCTTTAAATCCGCCTTGAAAAGATCTACTTATTAATAAGCATTACTCACATTGAGTTTAAATTAAATTTAAGATGTTTCCCTTAAGGTTAGCCTTTCACGATCCTGGATTCCTCATCTTAGAATGACCCTTCTCAATAAAACTCATTACACGAGAGAAGTTATTAAGGCCAAGGTCTCATCAAGGAGTTCATAGAATTTACTTAATTCTATATCACAAAATTGGACAATAACCCAAAATCTTCACATGAGATTGCCATCGAACCCCATTAGATTTATATCAGTTCTCATAACTGAATTTATATCATACTTATTAGTATCAAGATATAAATTATTAAGAAT
Organism: Taxus wallichiana var. yunnanensis; assembly: GCA_018340775.1. NCBI lineage: Eukaryota > Viridiplantae > Streptophyta > Pinopsida > Cupressales > Taxaceae > Taxus > Taxus wallichiana. The sequence continues at coordinate 454,746,634 of CM031241.1, read as the reverse complement.
CCAATTAAATGTTGTCTTGTCATAATCAAGACTAGGGATTAATAATTTAGTTCATCTTGTTTAGCGTTCTGCTTAGGTTTATTTTAACCCTATCTTTCAGAAAGACAGTGATCTAAATTTCAATTTTAGCTTCAGATAAAACATACTAGAACTGCTAAACAATCATAAGAATTCAGTCTCATATTCTTGCAAACTTACATTGACAATCACAAAAGTCTCCAAATTATACAATGATAACAATGCCCCTCCGGTATATAAACCGAAGAAAGTCAAACTATCAAAATAAGAATACAACACATAAGTAGCAAATACTTATTTCCATTCCTTTCAGAACTATACAAATACATTTTATGCATTCAGCATACTTCATACATTACTCAACGGCAAAAGGAACATCTTTCCACATATAGTACATTTAGAAAATCAAGCTGTAATTCTACATTAAATCAAATCTAAACAATCTGATCATCCTATCAGATCTGCGTGCCTTTACCACTTACGGCATCCATCTGCAAAAATTGTCAACATGGGTCAGTTCAATGAACTGAGCATGATAAGCACTAACTCTTAAAACAATTGCAATCCACCAACTGTTTCCATTAAACAACCTGTTTAAATGAGATTCATCTAACAAGTATACATGATTCGGACTATACATTAGTAATGTAACTTTTATCTATAACGTGTAATACAATCTTTCGTTCTGAGAATAGTCCTAGACACTTCTCAAATATTTCATCAAAATATTAGGGATCAAGAAGAACGAAAGTATTCTAATCATTTATCCATCGAATTCCAAAAAAATAGAAAACCTCGAACAGATCTTTTCATTCAACAAAGTAGAAGGAATATCATATTAAATCATGATTCCATCAATATGTTAAAAATAGTCCCAATGGTTAATAAAAATATCGACATATATTTTCATAACAAAAGAGAAAGAAAACAAGTCATTCATATTTCCCTTGAACAAGTTCATGATTTGTACCATCTCCTCAATTGGAAAGCATTCACCTTACATGCATACGGATAAGTCGGACGAGCCACAAGGAGAACCACTTTGTTTTGATAAAATCAATATAACAAAACTCCCGTATAGTAGCTAACATGCCAATAGTGATGACTATCAACCAACAGACTCGCATGACCTCCCACACGGGCGACTTATAAGAGGATATTAACCGCCATTTCTTGTTGTGGTGCAACTGACGACTCCTAAGTTCAATCAAGCTCATGAATAGGTATACATGCAATGAAGACGTAAACATGCCAACAATCCCTTACATCAACCTACAGCCCATGCTAGTCCCTACTTAACACAAGTAAGGCTTTTCGACCCGTTGTCCACTCAAAATTCCCCGCTCTAATAAAAGTAAAAATTTCAAAATTTTGAGTTTAAATGTCTTTTCTGTCGAGCTGGTGGTGTGAAAAAAGTCGTGAAGTCTAAAAAATCTAAGTTTTGGGTCATTTTGTAAGTATTCAGGGCTTGTCGGACATTTTTGTCCCAAGCTGTCCCAAGTTCAAACGGGTCTCCTATTCTACGATCGGCCGAAATCCCGAAGTTGTCCCATTTTCGGCCCGTCGAAACTTTTCATCCCAAGTGTCCCAAACTTAATTGTGCAAGTTGTTCCATTTTTGGTGAAACGCCCTTGAACCGCGTACTTCACGCTTTCTTGTCCCAAATGTCCCAATTTCAAAAGTGCACTCTGTTCCAATTTCACCCGAACCGGCCAAGTCGCGTACTCCGGAACTTTTTGTCCCGAATGTCCCAAGTCCAAACGGGCCCTTCGTTCCATTTTCATCCGAAACGCCTGAACCGCGTACTTCACGCATTTTCATCCCAATTGTTCCAAAAAGCATTTGTGTGTCCTCTCCCTGTTTCACTGAATCGGCCGAGCCACGTGTTTCGCGCATTCGCGTCTCACATGTCCCAAGCGAACCAAGTGACATTCATACTTAGTTTTTCCCGCTCACTCGAGTATGTTGCTTTTCAAACTGATAGATATGAATTTAATGCGCATTGAATTCATTTCTCTCTCCAAATGGCTATATAACGGGCGGCCTCCTTTTGCATTTCTCACACTGCTTCCTTGCTATCTTTTGCTCGAACCCTTGTAATCTAATTCCCCTGCTGCGCGTATAGAATTTTTCTCTATAATCCCTCCCGGAATTAGGTCGCGACTCGATATGTCAACATGAAGATCAAATTCCAAGGACGGGAGCAAGTTTCACCACTAGAGTCTGCCGTTCTCAATATTAGGGACGGTGAACCTCGAAACCTTGACTTCGGTGATTTTGGGTGAGGATGGCGGATGCAAACCCTACACCAATGGCACAAATAATTCATGATAGCGGTCCGGCCCTTTCTGGCGGTTTCCCGATCTCGGTGCGGTGTCGATACCGTGCTCTCATGAAGAGCTCACTTGATCGCTCACTGAGTGAATTGATGAATGTACAAGGAGAACTCATCACTAAGCTAGATGCTTCCGCCATTGGCGCTGCTCAAGATCCCAGAGATGGACAATGCCATAGTCGTCTCCCGGGATCAAGCACAGACCCTATTTGATCAAGACAGTGATAAATACAAGGCGCGGGTGGCAAAGTCTTGGTTGAAGAACCCTAAGAAGGGAGCCTCTCGTCTGACCAAAACCCTCTTGCGGGCAGATTTCAATGAAGAATTGTCCGACTTCATAATTCTGCTGGCTCGGGTTATGGGTTTTCCCACTACCAACGAATTTCACTTCTGGATGTGCCCGCTCATCGGTATGGTGTGCGAGGAGCGAGAGAACATCAATGAGGCAGAGATCATCGGTATGAATTTGACAGAGCGGTTGCTTGTCAATGTGCAACAAATGAAGAAATTCTATATGACTTCGTACACGATGTACAACCCGGCAACATTAAGGCGGTGGTTCAATTTTTCTTACATAGATGAACACAAAGACGGTCCAAGATATATACCCGCCCGCCAGTTCACCCCGGAGACCAGCAATCACAATTTCGGGAGGGTCAACGATGCTTTCACCATGTATGTAGTCGGGATGCTCGAAGGTGACACTGCCAGAGATTTTTGATGAAGCTATGACTCGATATCGCACTACGGTGCTTACTTCATCCATTCGGGAAATTCTTTTATATCACGCTCGCGGCTATGAGGGCACCCTCTGCGAGGCGCCTGAGTTCTCCAATGATAAAATGGCCTTGATAGAAATATGCAGGCAACTAGACAAGTTGCACAGAACTTGCAGAGATAAGAAGATTTCTGGCTTGCATTTCCCCATCTCTCTGGGAAACTACACTTGCAAAACAAGCCCTGGATGCTCAGAACGTAGAAAGAACCCTGGTCCCTAGAACCGTTCATTTCTTCAAGCCAAGGACTGCTTCGACTTGAATAAGTTCATCAAACAGAACATAAAGATAATCTATCATCATAGAGCAGATACTGAGAAGACTATTGGTGGTGATGCGAGATGATTTTGAGGCCGAGGGAGAAGACATTATGGCAGATTCTCTCTACCATTGATCCAAGAGCTTGGTCCAGTATCAATTCCCCCGAAGGTCTCCCAGGATGAAACTCGACCTATACTCGTATGAGTATGAAAATGTGGTTATGCACACTCCTTTGGAGGACCTAGATTGGAACAGAAAAGAGAAAGATGATCTGGCTGAAATACTAGCTCCAGTCTTGGTCGGGACTAAGATCGGTTCGTAAGAAGGTTCGAGAGTTCAAAACGCACTCGGGAGAATCCTCCTCCAAGGATGATTTGACGCCAATAAGAGACGCATCAGTTCCAAGGTCTGGAACACCAGTGCAAACCCCTCCTGCCTCATCAACACAAAGACCTGCGGAATCTACTCCTTCTTCATCCACTCAAGTATATAAGAAGAAAATTAAGGAGGTTAAGAAAGAGCCTGCAGAAAGTGACCCTCAAAGAAAGCAGGCAGAGTTGCCTATGGGACCAGAGAACATCATCGTTCTCAGTGAAAGTGAAGAGAGTGAAGTGCCAGCTCCTGCAAATGTTCCTGAAGATCCAACAGATAAGGACAAAGAGGTCTAGAGCACTGAACTTCCGGGTGCTACTGATTCCTCTACCGCCACTGCCACCAGTGCCCCACCCACATCTCAGCTTGAGTCAACAGCTGCGCAGACCCTGAGTGTCATGAGCTCCCTGTCTCTTGGTCCCCTTGCTCCCCGCTGATTCTTCTTCCCTTTACGTGGGTGCAACCTTTGGTTGACAAAAGGAAGAGAAAATCCTCCTCTCAAAGCTCGGGATCAAATTTTGATGTTGTTGCAGCCTTGTTAGGCACCACTCCTTCTCGTGCAAGAGAGAGCGAACCACCTCTAGAATAGTGTTCGATACTCAAGGACAGCAATTCCTAGAGATTGCCAAGCCTACAATGGATAAATCGAGTAGGACTTACAGTATCGACTTGGAGCTCTCGAGAATCCCAATGGGAGAGTCTACCCCTGAAGGTGAAATTCACAACCTTTAGGAAAGCTTGATCACAAGGGTCATTGGGAGGGTTGAGAAAGGCAGACAGAGACTATTGAACAGTTGGAAGAACAGGCCCAAGTTCTCACGAGGTTTCATCAAGTCCCTTTTGTCTAAGGACAAAGTTTTGGACCCTACCCCTTGACTACTCTCCCACCTCCTATAATTCTAAGCCAAGATGAAGTGCGAGTATTAAAGATATGCACAAGTATTCGTCTATCTGGCAGAGCTATTGAAGCCATGGTGGATGACATGCTTGTTCTTTGGGTTAAACTTCATCGATGAAGCTTTGAGCTCCACGAAAAGGTGAGCAATGTGCAACTAAAGCTCTCCTCCACTATCAATACCATGGATAAAGAACTCAAAATATGGAGCGGTTGCATTATAGACCTTCGCCGTATGGGACATACAGATGAAAACATCTTCTTGGTGAATAAGGTTTTGATGATGCCAAGGACAATCTATCAAAATCCACGGGTCTACAAAGTGTGGAGTGGAAAATCAAAGTCTGGAGGAGGCTTTGGGAGAAATGAAGAACATTTGGCGGAAGGGCGAAGCTTTCAAGACTTTGGTCATCTCTTCTTTCAAGGATATACACTTGTCATCTTTAGGATGAAAATTCTGCAGTGTTTCCCTTTCCTTGCAAGAAATCAAAGCTCGATTCGAGCTTTTGTCAAAGATAATCTATTTAAGGAAAGCTCCATCTCTAAAGAAAAATGAAGGAAATGTTCTCTTCAATCTTCCATTGAAGAAGCAAATAAAGATTATCATACTCATGTCGAGTTTGATAAAGAGATGGAGAAGTGTCTCGGGATTTTGGACTCATCTGCGGCCAACACGTTAGTTCCTCGTGGCGAGAGACATATTTGAGGTGTTGAAGAGATTCAAACAACGGATTCTGAAGTCGGTGGGTCCCTCCCAGTGACTGGCCACCTATCTCCTTCTCCATTCTTTTCTCTTCTTCCCATTCTTTTCGTATTCTTTGTAATAAGTTAAGGTATTATAATTGGCGGTCCTTAACTATTCTTTAGTTCAAAGAAACGGTCACAAAGAGTAACGATTTGTAAGCTATATAATGGCCTTCTTTACGCCATTCGAAAGGAGGAAGAACTTGGCATATTTTACGAAAGTGTAAATAGATCATAAACAAATCAATACAAAAGGGCTTTCCGTTCATTTTCTATCTAATCTCTTTGTTTTCATTTAATTTCGTGAAGATAATTTGTTTCTAATTCGTTAGTCTCACTGATTGCATATTTTCAAATATTGCGAGTATAGTGATCTTGTATAACCAAGAAGGAACTTTGTGTCCTTGATTAATGAATCTGAAGAAGGTTATTTACAGAACTTTGTGTCTGGAAATCTCATCTTGTTCATCCAATGCAAACGATCTTGTTTTAAATTCAATGCAACTTCGTATACATAAAGAATTATTCTACTATCTATAATTCTGCATGTTGCTCTTCTACTCATCCTCGTATTCCCTTTCCTCAGTCCTTTTGTAACTGATGATCCTTGCAAAAAACACTTTCGTAATATCCAAGTTCAACCATAAAATCACTTTTTGTATATTTGTAAATAAGTTCATTTTTGAATAAGGGAACCTCTCCCATTAAAGAGGAGGGACTTCTTATCCCCCGATTGTTGCTCTTCTTAAAAGTCCTATCGACGACCAATAGTTTTTGGTGACTCACTGGGAAAATCGCATTCTAGTTCTGTAATTTTTTATCATCCTTTGATCTGGCAACTCCGTGTTTCACTCGAGGGAGAAGGGCCCTTGGTGTTGAAGATTCTCAGTTTCAGCTTTTAGAGCAACAAGGTTTTCCTTTCCTTCAACTTCAACAAATAGAAGGACTCGTTCGACAAGCACTCCACCTGTTCAAGATAGAATTCCTATGGGTGGTATTCCTTCAGAGCCTGCTAGTCCCAATCTACGAGCTTTGATCCTTGCTGGTGTTACAGTTCCTCTCCAAGCCATATTTCCAAGAATGGTAGCACAATTGCCATGGGGTCAACGTGTCCGGCCCTCGGCCCTAACTCGCCATTGCATGAGTTACCTGCAGAGAGGTAACGGAAGAACTTCCCTAAATTTAAATGTGATGGAAAATTGCATCCTGATGAACATATTGCTGCCTTCATAGTTGCATGTGGAGTTTTGGGAGTTGAACATGAAGACGTCTCCGTAAGACTTTTCATGGAGACTTTACAAGATAATGCTGCTGATTGGTTTTATCACCTTTCGGTGGTGCTATCACCAATGGGACACAATGAGAACTAGATTTGAGAGTCGTTTCAAGCCGGCAGAAGATGTGCATGCCTTACTAGCCCAGGTCTCTCAGATAAAGAAAGATTCACAAGAGCCCATGAGAGAATTTGTGGCTCGATTCAACAGGTTGATAAATAAAATTCCGCAGCCTACCCGACCTGTTGATCAAATTCAAAAATGTTTCTTTTTAAATGCCCAATCACCTAAAGTTAGTTATGCACTAAGAAGGGCTAATCTCGGAACGTTAGCTCTGGATCAAGAACTGGCTGTTAGTGTCGAGGATGACTTGATCATGTCAGGGAAGTTGAGAAGAGACCCTCCCAAATCTAAGTCTGCTTCTTCTTCCTCTTCCACCCCTGGACCTAATACTGATCCATTAGTTCAGAAACTTGCAAATGATCTTGTTGCTATAAAGAAACAATTGGCTCAGCATGCCCCGTATGCAGATGTTCCAAGAAGAAATTTCCAGCCTAGGAATCATTTTGCCTGCTTCTCAAACAAGACTAGCACTTGAAGGACCTCCTGTTAAGGTTCCTGTGAATGCAACCTGTGAAGTTGAAGAGCCAGATGATGATGAGAATAATGAAGCTTGTGAGGAGTTTGTGGAGGAATTTGATGATGAGGTAGAAGAACTTGAGGGGTCTCGAGTTAATTTCTTTACCACCGAGGGCATTGATGATGGAGATGATTATGATGAAGTGGTAGCAGACATGAATAGTGAATCATTTGCTGTCATGACTCGAGAGTAGACACATCAGAGGGAGAAAGTGACGCAACCCCTCAAGAAATCTAAGGAGCAGCCGACAACTATCCCTGTAATTGCAAAAAGAGGATCTCCTATCCCTACTTCATCTGCACCAAAGGTGAGTCCTGTCAATCCTATTAGTAAAGTTTCTTCTTTTTCTCCTAAAGTTGATAAGCCTAGAATTTCAAGTGATGATGTCCCATCCACTTCTGGGTCTTTTGATATTGTTGATCACCTGAAATAGACCAAGGTCCAAATCTCAGAAGCTGAGTACTATCAAACACATCCCAAGGATTTTGCCAAGATGATTCAATTTGTTAATTCCCATTCCAAGACCACCTCTAAAGGCCTTCGCCCACTCCTCCTTCTGCACCACAGCCTAGTCTGGTAGCTACTGTCACCTCGCCTGGTGACAAAATTAAACCATTTTATGTAACACTTCTTATAGCTGGCCATAGGCTCAGTAATTGTGTCATAGATTCAGGAGCCTCAGACAATGTCATGCCAGCTAAAGTAGCTCATGCTTTAGGCTTGACCCTCACTCGTACTTATGGATCTTGCTACTCTATGGAGAGTAAGGAAGTGCCTCTGGTCGGAAGGATTAAAGATGCACAAGTGGCTTTTGCTGCCTTGCCTGAAAAGAAAGTTTTGGCTACCATCCTAGTAATAGACATTCCTCCTTCTTATGGAATGTTACTAAGTAGGAACTTCTGTAAAGATGTGGGTGGAGAGATTCAAATGGACTGGTCACATGCACTCATACCTGTTAATGGACAAATGAAGAAGTCTTTACACGAGAAACAATCTGAGTATATTGTGTGGAAAACGGATGATCCTAAGGCACAAATACTCTATGAGGATATGGGTCATGGCAATTACATGATTATGTCCCCTGATGAAATCCAACCCCCCAAAGTATCACCTAAAGATCCTAATGGTGTTTGGATTTTAGAATTTGATGGAAGTTGTTCCTCTGGGTGCGGAGCTAGTGTGTCGCTAGTGTCACTGAAGGTAGCCTACATCCTTTTTCATTTAAGTTGCAGTTTGAAAACACTAATAATACAGTAGAGTATGAGGCTCTCATTCTTGGACTGCAAGTGGCCAAAGAACAAGGTGTGAAGAATCTTCTGGCTCGTGGTGATGCAGAGCTGATTGTAAAGCAGGTCAGAAACCTCTTTCAGGTAAAAAATGGGAGGCTGAAGCATTACCGGAATCAGGTTTGGGATTCCATTGAATTCCTTGATGCTTTCTCTATTGAAGCAATACCTAGGGAAAAGAACAGCAGGGCTGATTCACTAGCTGTCTCAGGGTCACTACTGATTCCCCATCCTGACTTCTCTCAGGATAAGTTCACTATTGAAATGGTCCATCGGCCTAGTGTACCTGACAATACCAATAACTGGCAAGTTTTCAATGATGATCAGCATTTGCTTTCCTTCCTGGAACTCAAGGGTAATTTCGAACAACTGTATTTTGAGGGAAGTGACAACCTGCCTCGTGAAAGTGTGTCCTTTGACCAAGCTGTCACCCAAGGAGAAGAAACAGATCAGGAAGGGTGCATTAAACTCAAAGGAAACAAGATTCCTAAAGGTTTGGTGAGTTTGGAGGAATTGTTTGATAAACATGACAGGTATGTGAAATCTAAAGCTTCTACTGGACCTCAGCAATCAGCTGAGTATGATAAGATTGATATCGGGAGTTCTACTGACCCCAAGCTCGTGAATATTGGAAAATGTTGCATCAGATGAGAGGAGAAAAGCAATAGATATTCTAAGGAGGTATAAGGATGTTCTTGCATATTCTTATGAGGATCTAAAAGCCTTCAAGCCAAAAGATATGCAGCATTCTATTCCTCTCAAACCAAGAATTAAGCCTTTCAAGCAGAAACAAAGGCAATACAACCCCAAAATAGCTGACACCATCTTTCAGGAGATTCAGAAGTTGTTGAAGGCTAAAATCATTTTTCCCATTCACCATTCAACATGGATTGCAAATATTGTGCCTGTTAGGAAGAAAATGGTGAGATCCGCATCGTGTTGATTTCAGGAACTCGAATCGGGCTTCTCACGAAAGATAATTACCCTTTGCCCTTGATGGATCAAATATTTGCGATAGCAGGATCTGAAATGTTATCTATGCTTGATGGATTCTCAGGCTACAATCAGGTAGAGGTTGATACTGCAGATCAACACAAGACAACTTTCACTACTCCTTGGGGTACCTTTGCCTACAAGAGAATGCCTTTTGGGCTTATTAATGCTGGTGCCACTTTCCAGAGAGCTATGGATCTGGCTTTTGGAAGCTTGAAAGGGAAGTGTATTGTCATATACCTTGATGACCTGACAGTGTTTTCCAAGACAAGAGCGGATCATTTTGATCACCTGGAAACAGTTCTGCTAAGATGCCGAGAGCATGGGATCTCTTTGAATCCTAAAAAATCTGTCTTTTGTGTTACAGAGGGAAAACTATTAGGGCACATTGTCTCCAAGGATGGTATTAAGATTGATCCTGAATGAGTTCAAGCCATCCAGCAAATTCCTCTCCCAACCAGTAAAAAGGGCGTGCACTCCTTCTTCGGTAAGATCAATTTTTTGAGAAGATTCATCCCTGATTTTGCAGAGTTAACTTTGAATATTTCTCAAATGATGAAAGGGAAGCAAAAATTTGGTTGGTCTTCTGAAGGAAAGGAATCCTTTGAGGGTATCAAGAGAGCTATCGCTAAAACTCCAGTTTTGGCCTGTCCTGATTTCAGCAAAGATTTCATCATCTATTGCTATGCTACAGATAATACCCTGGCTGCTGTCTTAACTCAAGAAGACTCTAATGAGCATGAGCTACCAATTGCGTTCATGAGCTATATTCTGAAAGATCATGAGTTGAAATACACCATGATGGAGAAGCATGCTTTTGCAGTGGTCAAAGCTGTTAAACAATTTCGTTTCTATATCCTCAACTCTCACTCCATGGTGCTGGTTCTAGATACAACTGTTAAGTCGATTCTCACACAGCAAGAATTTGGATCCAAGAGAGGGAACTGGGTTGCTAAGGTCCAAGAGTATGACATTGACATCAAACCAACCAAGCTGGTTCGTGGAAAAGGCCTTTGTGAGCTCATTGCTGAAGGAGCCAAACATGAGTTGCTGGAGGAGAAAGTTGACCTTCCTACTATTACGTTTCTCTCAGCTTTGTCGATGAATGGTATGCTGACATCACCCATTTTCTCACCTATGGGGAATGCCCCTCTCATTTAACTACCAAAGAAAAGAGGACTATTAAATTGAGGTCAACGTAATATGTATTGTGGGAAAATGCCTTGTTCAAGCGTGGGTTAGATGGGAGATTTTGAAGTGTGTGGACAAGGAACAACAGAGAAAGTTGCTCTTGGCTTTTCATGATCAGGCATGTGGAGGGCACTATTCATCAACGGTCATAGCTCATAAGATACTCCGTGGAGGATACTACTGGTCTTCCTTGTTCAGAGATGCATCCAAGTGGGTTGATAAATGTGAGGCTTGTCAGACCTTTGTGGGAAGACCCAAACTAGCCTCTTTGCCTCTCAAGCCAGTTATGATTGAGGAACCATTTCAACAGTGGGGTTTAGACTTCATTGGTACACTTAATCCCGCTTCTAGTGCTGGTCACACTCATGTGCTAACTGCCACTGACTACTTCACCAAATGGGTGGAAGCTATTCCAGTCAAGAGCACTACTTCTGAAGTGGTATGCAGCTTCATCAAAGAGAACATCCTGGTAAGGTATGGTGTACCTAATAAGATTGTAACAGATAATGCTTCAAACTTCTCCTCAACTGAGATAATGGACTTCTGCTATGGGTATGGCATCTCTCTGGCTCATTCTTCAGATTATTACCCCCAGGGAAATGGACAAGCAGAATCCACCAACAAAAATCTGGTGACTATTATAAGGAAGTTGGTCAATGAGTCTCAACGAAACTGGCACAAGAAGCTTTATGATGCTCTTTGGGCAGACAGGATTACACCAAAGAGAGCCATTGGAATGTCTCCTTTTCAAGTGGTATATGGAGTAGAAGCTCGATTGCCGGTGATAGTGGAACTACCTGACCTTGCACCTAATGAAGGCCATTGAGGATACTAGTTTCGGTGATGCTCTGGATAAGAGAATTATGTACCTACACAAACCGAATGAGGACAGATTGGAGGTTGCTTTGATAGATATCTATTCACAAGAAGGTAAAGGTCTGTTTGACAAGAAAGCTAGGTTCAGAGATTTTCAAGTTGGAGACACTGTGTTGCTATGGGATAAAAGGCATGAACCTCGTGGCAGCCATGGAAAGTTTGATTCCCTCGGCTCGGGCCTTTCAAGATCAGACACTTTGCTGGTAAGAATTCTTTCTACCTTGATTACATGGATGGTTCTCCCCTCCCACTTCCTTATAGTGGGTAGTATTTGAAGTTGTTCAAGTCATAGGTGACTAGGGAGTCCCTTTGTATATTTTGTACAGTGTTTTTGCTTCTCTACTTTTGGTGTGTTTTCCTTTGTTGTTTTGGTGTGTTGCCCTCTGTATTGGTCTATTTTTGACTCCGTTGCCCAATGGATAAGGCACTGGTCTACTTCACCGAGTTTGTCTAAGTTCTTTCCTTGTCTCATTCCTTGAATTTATGCCAAGTCATCCCTAGAAGGAGCCAGCTGTTGTCCACTCAAAATTCCCCGCTCTGATAAAAGTAAAAATTTCAAAATTTTGAGTTTAAGTGTCTTTTCTATCGAGCTGGTGGTGTGAAAAAAGTCGTGAAGTCGAAAAAATCTAAGTTTTGGGTCATTTTGTAAGTATTTCGGGCCTGTCGGACATTTTTGTCCCAACTGTCCCAAGTTCAAATGGGTCTCCTGTTCTCCGATCGGCCGAAATCCCCGAAGTTGTCCCATTTTCGGGCCCGTCGGAACTTTTCGTCCCAAGTGTCCCAAACTTAATTGTGCAAGTTGTTCCATTTTCGGCCGAAACGCCCGAACCGCGTACTTCGCGCTTTCTTGTCCCAAATGTCCCAATTTCAAAAGTGCACTCTGTTCCAATTTCACCCGAACCGGCCAAGTCGCGTACTCCGGAACTTTTTGTCCCGAATGTCCCAAGTCCAAACGGGCCCTTTGTTCCATTTTCGGCTGAAACGCCCGAACTGCGTACTTCACGCATTTTCATCCCAATTGTTCCAAAAAGCATTTGTGCGTCCTCTCCCTGTTTCGCCCAAATCGGCCGAGCCGCGTGTTTGCGCATTCACGTCTCACATGTCCCAAGTGAACCAAGTGACATTCATACTTAGTTTTTCCCGCTCACTCCGAGTATGTTGCTTTTCAAACTGATAGATATGAATTTAATGCGCATTGATCACCTTTCTCTCTCCAAACGGCTATATAACGGGTGGCCTCCTTTTGCATTTCTCACACTGCTTCCTTGCTATCTTTTTCTCGAACCCTTGCAATCTAATTCCCTGCGCGTATAGCCTTTTTCTCTGTAATCCCTCCCAAGACTTAGGTCGCGACTCTGATACTTTCAACATGAAGATCAAATTCCAAGGACAGGAGCAAGTTTCACCACTAGAGTCTGCCGTTCTCAATATTGGGGACAGTGAAGCTCGGCACCTTGACTTCGGTGATTTTTGGGCGAGGATGGCGGATGCAAACCCTACACCAATGGCACAAATGATTCATGATAGCGGTCTGGCCTTTGCTGGCGGTTTCCCGATCTCAGTGCAGTGTGCTGATACCGTGCTCTCATGCGGAGCTCACTTCGACCCTGCTACGAGTGAATTGATGAATGTGCACGGAGAACTCATCGCTAAGCTGGATGCTGCCGCCATTGGCGCTACTCTGAAGATCCCAGAGATGGACAATGCCATAGTCATCTCCCGGGATCAAGCACAGACCCTATTTGATCAAGACAGTGATAAATACAAGGCGCGAGTGGCGAAGTCTTGGTTGAAGAACCCTAAGAAGGGAGCCTCTCGTCTGACCAAAACCCTCTTGCGGGCAGATTTCAATGAAGAATTGTCCGACTTCATAATTCTGCTGGCCCGGGTTATGGGTTTGCCCACTACCAACGAATTTCACTTCTGGATGTGTCCGCTCATCAGTATGGTGTGCGAGGGAACGCAGAACATCAACTGGGCAGAGATCATCAGTATGAATTTGGCAGAGCAACTGTCCAACGTGCAGCAAACGAAGAAATTCTATATGACTTCGTACCTGATGTACACCCTGGCAGCATCAAGGTAGTGGTTCGGTTTTTCTTACATAGATGAACACAAAGATGATCCAGTATATGCCTACTGCCCACAGTTCACCCTGGAGACCAGCAATCGTAATTTCAGGAGGGTCAACGATGCTTTCACCATGTATGTAGTCAGGCTGCTCGAAGGTGACACCTTTGCCAGAGATTTTTGATGAAGCTATGACTCTGATATCGCACTACGGTGCTTACTTCATCCAGTTCAGGAAATTCTCTTATATCAGGCTTACGCCGGCTATGAGGGTACCCCTCTGAGACTGCCTAGGTTCTGTAATGATAAAATGGCCTTAATAGAAATATGCAGGCAACTAGACAAGTTGCACAGAACTTACAGAGATAAGAAGATTTCTGGCTTGCATTTCCCCATCTCTCTGGGAAACTACACTTGCAAAACAGCCCTGGATGCTCAGAACATAGAAAGAACCCTGGTCCCTATCACCATTCATTTCTTCAAGCCAAGGACCTACTTCGACTTGAAGAAGTTCATCGAACAGAACATAAAGATAATCTATCATCATAGAGCAGATACAGAAGACTATTGGGCTGATTGTGCAGATGATTTTGAGGCCAGGAGAAGACATTATGGCAGGTTCTCTCTGCCATTGATCCAAGAGCTTGGTCTGTATCAAGTCCCCGAAGGTCTCCAGGATGACAACTCTGACCTATACTCGTATGAGTATGAAAATGTGGTTATGCACACTCCTTTGGAGGACCTAGATTGGAACAGAAAAGAGAAAGATGATCTGGCTGAAATACTAGCTCCAGTCTTGGTCAGGACTAAGATCTGGTTCAGTAAGAAGGTTTGAGAGTTCAAAAGGCACTCAGGAGAATCCTCCTCCAAGGATGATTCGACGCCAATAAGAGAGGCATCAGTTCCAAGGTCTGGAACACCAGTGCAAACCCCTCCTGCCTCATCAACACAAAGACCTGCGGAATCTACTCCTTCTTCATCCACTCAGGTATATAAGAAGAAACTTAAGGAGGTTAAGAAAGAGCCTGCAGAAAGTGACCCTCAAAGAAAGTAGGTAGAGTTGCCTATGGGACTAGAGAACATCATCATTCTCAGTGAAAGTGAAGAGAGCGAAGTGCGAGATCCTACAAATGTTCCCGAAGATCCAAGCAGATAAGGACAAAGAGGTCCAGAGCACCAAACTTCCGGGTGCTACGATTCCTCTACCACCATTGCCACCAGTGTCCCACCCACATCTCGGCTTGAGTCAATAGCTGCTTGCAGAGACCACGAGTGTCATGAGCTCCCCTGTCTCTTGGTCCCCTTGCTCCCCCGCTGATTCTTCTTCCTCTTTTGCGTGGGTGCAACCTTTAGTTGAAAAAGGAAGAGAAAATCCTCGTCTCAAATCTCGGGATCAAATTTTGATGTTGTTGCAGCCTTGTTGGGCACCACTCCTTCTCGTGCCAAGAGAGCAGAACCACCTCGCAATAGTGTCGATACTCAAGGACAAGCAATTCCTGGAGATTGCCAAGCCTACAATGGATAAATCAGAGTAGGACTTGCAGGTATCTGACTTGGAGCTCTCGAGAATCCCAATGGGAGAGTCTACCCCTGAAGGTGAAATTCACAACCTTTAGGAAACAGTCACAAGGGTCATTGGGAGGGTTGAGAAAGGGCAGCAGACTATTGAACAGTTGGAAGAACAGGCCCAAGTTCTCACAGGTTTCATCAAGTCCCTTTTGTCTAAGGACAAAGTTTTGGACCCTACCCCCTTGACTGCTCTCCCACCTCCTATAATTCTAAGCCAAGATGAAGTGCAGAGTATTAAAGATATGCACAAGTATTCTGTCTATGGCAGAGCTATTGAAGCCATGGTGGATGACATGCTTGTTGCTGGGTTAAACTTCATCGATGAAGCTTTCAAGCTCCATGAAAAGGTGAGCAATGTGCAACTAAAGCTCTCCTCCACTATCAATACCATGGATAAAGAACTCAAAATCTGGAGCAGTTGCATTATAGACCTTCGCCGTATGGGACATACAGATGAAAACATCTTACTGGTGAATAAGGTTTTTGATGATGCCAAGGACAATCTATCAAAATCATGGGTCTACAGTGTGGAGTGGAAAATCAAAGTCCTGGAGGAGGCTTTGGGAGAAATGAAGAACAGCTGGCAGAAGGGTGAAGCTTTCAAGACATTGGTCATCTCTGCTTTCAAGGATATACACTGTCATCTTCAGGATGAAAATTCTGGTGTTTCCCTTTCCTTGCAAGAAATCAAAGCTCAATTCAGAGCTTTTGTCAAAGATAATCTATTTAAGGAAAGCTCCATCTCTAAAGAAAAAATGAAGGAAATCTGTTCTCTTCAATCTGCCATTGAAGAAGCAAATAAAGATTATCATACTCATGTCGAGTTTGATAAAGAGATGGAGAAGTGTCTGGGATTTTGGACTCAGTCTGCGGCCAACACGTCAGTTCCTCGTGGCAGAGACATAGCTGAGGTGTTGAAGAGATTCAGACAATGGATTCTGAAGTTAGTGGGTCCCTCCCAGTGACTGGCCACCTGTCTCCTTCTCCATTCTTTTCTCTTCTTCCCATTCTTTTCGTATTCTTTGTAATAAGTTAAGGTATTGCAATTGGCAGTCCTTAACTATTCTTTAGTTAAAAGAAATGGTTACAAAGAGTAACTGATTTGTAAGCTATATAATGGCCTTCTTTACGCCATTCGAAAGGAGGAAGAACTTGGCATATTTTCTGAAAGTGTAAATAGATCATAAAGAAATCAATACAAAAGGGCTTTCCATTCATTGTCTATCTAATCTCTGTGTTTTCGTTTAACTTTGTGAAGATCATTTGTTTCTAATTCGTTAGTCTCACTGATTGCATATTTTCAAATATTGCGAGTATAGTGATCTTGTATAACCAAGAAGGAACTTTGTGTCCTTGATTAATGAATCTGAAGAAGGTTATTTACAGAACTTTGTGTCTGGTAATCTCATCTTGTTCATCCAATGCAAACGATCTTGTTTTAAATTCACTACAACTTCGTATACATAAAGAATTATTGTGCTATCTATAATTCTGCATTTTGCTCTTCTGCTCATCCTCGTATTCCCTTTCCTCAGTCCTTTCAGAATCGATGATCCTTGTCAAAAACACTTTCGTAATATCCAAGTTCAACCATAAAATCACTTTTTGTATATTTGTAAATAAGTTCGTTTCTGAATACGGGAACCTCTCCCATTAAAGAGGAGAGACTTCTTGTCCCCTAGCTGTTGCTCTTCTTAAAAGTCCTATCTCGACGACCAATAGACCCAAGGTCGAAATCAAAGAACTTCTATTATATCGTAGTCAACAATAGACTCCATGGCATTTAGCAATTGATGTTTCCCTAAGACTATCTTGAGATAATCACACAGAATTCTTGCAACATGCATGACCTCAATCTGATTGGAATAAACAAAAAGGAAACATAACATATCTATTCTCATCTGGACACATTCGAGTTTAAAGTATGGTATAAGTAACTCACTTCAACAGAGCTAGGACACATGATATCTATCCATACTCAAGGAACTCCAACAGTGACAAAAACAACGGTGTAGGTACCAAATTAGGTTTAATTTGAGGCAAAAATACGAGTTACCTTCCAAGGATTCATCCGAATCGAACAACAAGAATAAGATAAATAATAGTAAATGATTCCATCTGTTGCAATCAATGGTAAACATTTAAAAATCAGGCATAACAAAAGCTAACTACTGATTTCACAACAAGGAAACCAACTGAGCCTCATCAATATTTTTCGCACAAGTTTACACAGAAAGGAAACATAAAAATACACCCAAAGAGTCTGTACCAAAAATTCCTTGCAACACGAAGGTATTCTTACTAAATAACAGAGGTCGTAATACATGTCACTCCTCCAAGACTCAGATAAAAATCAAATTATCAATATTCAATATATATATATATATATACGAAGTTTCAACAGATGGTCCAAATATATGAATCATTCAATCGACTCCATAGAGTCATTTCAAATACAATAAATATATATATACATATTGCATACTATCAATGGGTTGAATCCCATAACCACAACGCAAGGGAAAACAACCTCAACAGTGGTCGCAATGAGATACAAGAATAACATGACAAGTTATTTATTAACAAATAACTTTAAATTTCAAATGAAACCCAACAAGAATCAATAACCACCACCAATATTAACCATGACAGAGCTTACAAATAGTTCAATAAAACTGAGCAATCAAACAAAAGTCCATCAGTATTCCTTCCGACAAGTATCCACAACAAGCATTGACTACGAGTATCAATCAACAAGCATCACAGTAGCCTATACCCATCACGAGAACAATTCATGGGTTCTCACAGAGCAGGCCTAGCATACATTCATTTCATATATTTCACAAACTTAAAGCCGGAATGCAAAACACAAGGAAATATAGCAACAGTTCGAAATACAATAAACACCCATCAAGGGTTAAATTGAAAAACTGAACCAGCATGAAGATACAGTGCCAAAAATCACACAAGACTACCATAGAAACCAACCAATTCCAAAAATCATCTGAACAGAGTTGTTCTAATGAAATCACTTGAAAGACAGCAAGATTTTTAAAGGTTAGGGCCTAACATGCCTAGATATTTGCTCAAAATTTTGAAGCAGACCACTGAAAGAGCTCGATCCTTCTCTTCCTTTTCCAAGTTAGAGCCACCAACAAAAATTTTCTATTTCCATGACTTATATATTTTCCTTGCCAGAGGAAAGAGCTAGTTACGCTCATACTTGCCATGCAACACCAAGAAGACTGGTGTAAAGAACCAGTGAATAGACAGAAGGAAAACCGGAGTGCATGCAAAACTAAACAAACCATTAACTTTCCATTTTGCTGCCTTCCCATAAAATCTGAGCTCGACTACCGAGTTCATTGATTGCATTAATTCCCAGTTTCCCACTCAAACTCCATTGCCACCGACCGCCATAGTTGGCGATAGACAAATGAAATTCAAAGACCATTTCCAACTTTGGCAACTGCCACGTCGGCTCAAGTTAGCCGTTTTAAAACCTCCGCCAAATTACTGTCTCTCAAGATTATCCACACATTTAATAACATAGAAACTGCCACCCATGGTTCGCACCCCTCCATAGGTCCCCTTAATCCTTGCTCAATAGTTAGGTTAGTAACTTAGGTTAGGATTTAGGATAACACCTAGTCTAACCTCTTAGAACATAGATACTAACTTAGAACATTAGCTCTTAGCCTAGGTCTAGGTTAGATTAACACTAATCTAACCCCTAGGTTAAGTTTAGTTTTAGGTTACTAACATTAATAATTCCAGTTAGGTCTAACATTTCATATGCTCAGAAAAAGAACCTACAACATGCATTCTCGAACAGGGTTCACTCCTGTACTGCCATTAGGCTACAGAATTATATGTAACAGAATTATTACCTGGTCTGCGATCAAGACCTTCCAGATATATTTCGATATCGGGAACCAATCCATTTAACATGATCAACCTGAGTTATACTCGAACTAGCTTACTCAATGCATCAAGACCTTGCAACCTGCTCGAGGTCTATAATTTTAATTCATTTCGAACAAACTTAAAGCAATACTTGGATCAATTCCACTGATCCAAGGCTAGGTCTTATAGATGGATAACTCCATAACTCATTCCGAGATCAGATTAAACTCAGGCGTAAAATGAAAGAAATAAAAGAGTCCAATCATATTCCGACTCAGTCAAAGATCTGCAATCTGCAAAGAAGATACAAGATACATATCAAGCATGACCTTTCAATCAAGGAACACATCCTTTTTACAAAGAAATCACATATCAACACTTATATGCTCGGGAGGAAGTAACACTAGTTCGGGGTGTTACATGAGTTGGCAAGGTGAGTTATCAGGTGAGCTCCCATTCAAGTTTTGGGTGAGCTTCTTGACGAGCTCCCTGACAAGCTCAAGTTGAGCTCTGCGCACAAGCTCCTAGGTGAGTTGCTTGCGACATCCCAACCCGGATCCTAGGTGAGCTACTTTGTGAGCTCCCAAGTGAGCTCAAAGGTGAGCTTGTTAGTAATCTCTAAGGTCAACTTACATGCACACTACTAGATGAGCTCAAGGTGAGTTAGCAAGGTGAGCTTAAGGAGAGTTGGTAAGGTGAGCTCAAGGTGAGTTAGAAAGGTGAGCTGTTAGGTGAGCTCCCAAGTGAGTTCCCAAGTGAGTTACTTGATGAGCTCCTAGGTGAGCTCAACTCAAGCTAATCGGTGAGCTCATAGAATATATCCAAAGTGAGCTACTTGGAGAGCTATTTCATGAGTTCCCAGGTGAGCTACTTCGTGAGCTCCCAAGTGAACTCAAAAGTGAGCCTGTCAACAATCTCTGAGGTCAACTTACATGCACACTACTAGATGAGCTCAAGGTAAGTTGGCAAGGTGAGCTCAAGGAGAGTTGGTAAGGTGAGCTCAAGGTGAGTTGGAAAGGTGAGATGTCAGGCGAGCTCCCAGGTGAGTTCCCAAGTGAGTTACTCACAATCTACTTAGTGAGCTTTTCCCGAGTTCCTAGGTGAGCTGCTAGATGACCTCCCAAGTGATCTACGTGGTGAGCTCCAATGTGAGGTCCCCAGAGAGCTCACAAGAGAGCTCAAAAGAAAGGTCAAGTCAACCTACTTGGCGAGGTGCTCTGTGAGATCCCAGGTGAGCTGTTAGGTGAGCTCTTAGGTGAGCTACTTTTGAGCTACTCAAAGAACTCCGAGGTGAGCTACCAGATTATATCAAGGTGAGTTGGGAAGGTGAGCTCCTTAGTAAGCTCAAGGTGAGCTGGCAAGGTGACCTCAAGGTGAGCTAGCAAGGTGAGCTATCAGGTGAGCTCCTAGGTGAGTTTTCAAGCAAGCTCAAGGTGAGATGCTCGACGAACTCCTAGGTGAGTTGAAAGGTGAGATTTTCAGTAATCTCTAAGGTGAGCTTACATACGAGCTACAAGATGAGGTCAAGGCAAGTTGGCAAGGTGAGCTCAAGGTGAGTTGGCAAGGCGAGCTCAAGGTGAGTTCCCAGGTGAGCTGCTAGGTGATCTCCTAAGTGAGCTACTTAGCAAGCTCCCAGGGTGAGGGAATGGATAAACTACTTGGTGAGCTCACAAGTGAGCTCAAGTCATCTTACTCGATGAGCTACTTGGTGAGCTCCTAGGTGAGATATTAGGTGAGATCCCAGTGAGCTGTTAGGTGAGCTCCTAGGTGAGCTATTAGGTGAGCTACTCAATGAACTCTGAGGTGAGCTAATAGATGAGCTCAAGGGATGTTGGCAAGGTGAGCTCCTCAGTGAGCTCATGATGAGCTAGAAAGGTGAGCTGATAGGTGAGTTCTCATGTGAGTTGTCAGGGTGAGCTATCAGGTGAGCTTCTATGCAAGTTTTAGGCAAGCTACTTGACGAGCTCTCAGGTGAGCTTAATTTGAGGTGCTCTAGAGAGCTCTTGGGTGAGCTCAAGGTGAGCTGTCAAACAAGATCCTAGGAAAGTTTCTAGGGAGGCTTTAGTCAAGCTACTTAATGAGCTCCTGGGAAAGCTTCTTGTCGAGCTCCCAGCCGAGCTCCTAGGTGAGCTACTCGGTGAGCTCCCATGTGAGCTCAAAGGTGAGCTTGTCTGTAATTTCTAAGGTGAGCTTACATGTGAGCTACTATATGAGTTAAAGGTGAGTTGTCAAGGCAAGCTCCTAGAAGAGATCCTAGGTGAGCTACTTGACAAGCTATTCAACGAGCTTCTAGGAGAGCTCCTAAGTGAGCTACTTGGTGAGATCCCATGTGAGGTCCCCAGTAAGCTACTTGGTGAGCTCACAAGTAAGCTCAAGTCAACCTACTTGATGAGCTACTTGGTGAGCTCCCAGGTGAGATGTTAGGTGAGCTCTCAGGTGAGCTACTTGGGGAGCTACTCGATGAACTCTGAGGTGAGCTACCAGACAAGCTCAAGGTGAGTTGGCAAGGTGATCTCCTAAGTGAGCTCAAGGTGAGCTGGTAAGGCAAGCTGATAGGTGAGATCCCATGTGAGTTTCTAGGTGAGCTATCAGGTGAGCTCTCATGTGAGTTTTTGGGTGAGCTACTTGATGAGATCCCACGTGAGCTTAATTTAAGATGCTCGGTGAGCTTTTATGTGAGCTTAAGGTGAGTGTCAAGTGAGCTCCTATGTGAGTTTTTGTGGAAGTTTCTCAAAAAAATCCAAGTTGAGATACCATTTGAGCTCAAGGGGAGTTTGCAAGGTGAGCTCCTTAGTGACCTCAAGGTGCACTGGCAAGGATAGCTCATAGGTGAGCTCCCAAGTGAGTTGGCAAGGCAAGCTGTCAGGTGAGCTCCCATGTGAGTTTTTGGGTGAGCTACCTAATGAGCTCGAAGGTGAGCTAATGTCGAGCTACTCGACAAGATCCTAGGTGAGCTCAAGGCCAGCTGGTAAGGTGAGCTATCATGTGAGTTCCTAAGTGAGTTTCTGGTAAAGCTCAAATCGAGCTACTCGACAAGATCCTAGGTGAGCTACTTGTTGAGCTCCCAGCCAAGCTCTTAGGTGAGCTACTCGGTGAGATCCCAAGTGAGCTCAAAGGTGATCTTGTCGGCTATCTCTTAGGTGAGATTACATGCGAGCTACTAGATGAGCTCTAGGTGACTTGCCAAGGTGAGCTCAAGGTCATATGGCAAGGTGAGTTGAAGGTGAGTTAGCAAGGTGAGCTATCAAGTAAGCTCCTAAGTGAGTTCCCAGGTGAGTTACTCGATGAGCTCCTAGGTGAGCTCAACTCGAGTTGATTGGTGAGCTCCCAGAAGAGCTCCTAGGTGAGCTACTTGGTGAGCTATTCGGTGAGCTCCCAGGCAAGCTACTAGGTGAGCTACCAAGTTAGCTACTTAGCAAGATCCTAGGAAAGTTCCCCAATGAGCTGCTCGGTGAGCTCACATGTGAGCTCAAGTCAACCTACTTGGCGAGCTACTCGGTAAGCTCTAAGGTGAGCTGTTTGGTGAGCTCCCAGGTGAGCTGTTAGGTGAGCTCCCATGTGAGCTGATAGGAGCAGGTGAGCTACATGGTGAGTTACTCGACGAATTCTGAGGTGAGATACAAGATGAGATTAAGGTGAGTTGGCAAGGTGGGATCCTCAGTGAGCCACAGGTGAGCTCCCATGTGAGTTAGCAAGGTGAGTTATTAGGTGAGCTCCCATGTGAGTTTCTAGGAAAGCTACTGGGTGAGCTCCTGAGTGAGTTCAAGGTGAGCTAGCAAGGTGAGCTCCCATGTGAGTTTTCAGGTGAGATTCTAGGTAATTTTTCAAGTGAGTTGTTGGGTAAGCTCCTACGTGACCTCAAGGTGAGCTAGCAAGGTGGCTGTTGTCAGGTGAGATCCTAGGAAAGATTCCAGGCAAGTTCAAGTTGAGATACTTGATGAACTCCTGGGTGAGCTCAAAGGTGAGCTTGTCAGAAATCTCTGAGGTGACCTTATATGCAAGCTACAAGATGATCTCAAGGTGAGTTTTCAAGGTGAGCTCAAGGTGAGTTGGTAAGGCAAGCTATCAGGTGAGCTCCTAGGTGAGTTCCTAGGTGAGTTACTTGATGAGCTCTGGGTGAGCTCAACTCAAGCTTATCATCAAGCTCCTAGAAGAGCTCCTAAGCAAGGTACTTGGTGAGCTATTCGGTGAGCTACCAGGTGAGCTACTAGGTGATCTCCTAAGTAAGATACTTGGCGAGCTCCCAGGTGAGGACCTCGGTGAGCTGCTTAATAAGATCACAAGAGATCTCAAGTCAACCTACTTGGGAAGCTTCTCGAAGAGCTCCCAAGAGAGCTGTTAGGTGACCTCCCAGGTGAGCTCTTAGGCAACCTCACAGCCAAGCTACCAGATGAGCTCAAGGCAAGTTGGTAAGGTGAGCTCCTCTGTGAGCTGGCAAGGTGAGCTGATAGGCGAGCTCCCATGCAATTTGGTAAGGCAAGCTACCAGGTGAGCTCCCATATGAGTTTTGGGTGAGCTTCTTGATGAGCTCCCAGGAAATCTCAAGTTGATGTGCTTAGAAATCTCGTGGGTTATCTCAGGTGAGCTTGTAAGGTGAGCTCCTAGGTAAGTTTTTGGCCAAGCTCAAGTTGAGCTGCTCAAGGAGCTCTTGGGTGAGCTACCTACAAAGATCTCATTCGAGCTCCTAGGTGAGCTTACATGCGAGCTACTAGATTAGCTCAAGTTGAGTTAGTAAGGTGAGCTCAAGGTGAGTTAGAAATGTGAGCTCAAAGAGATTTTGAAAGGTGAGCTATCAGGTAAGCTCCCTAGGTGAGTTCCTATGCAAGTTACTCAACGAGCTCCCAGGTGAGTTCAACTCAAGCTGATTAGTGAGCTCCTAATTAAGCTACTTGGCGAGATGTTTAGTGAGCTCCCGGTGTCAGATACTAGGTGAATACCTAAGAAAGATACACTCCAAGCTCCTAGGTGAGGTCCTCAAAGCAAGCTTACAAGTGAGCTTCGGTCAAACTACTCGGTGAGTTACTCAATGAGATCCTAGGTGAGCTATTAGGTGAGATCCTAGGTGAGCTACTTAGTGAGCTACTTGATGAACTTCGAGGTGAGCTACTCAATGAGGTCAATGTGAACTAGCAAGGTGAGATCCTTAGTGAGATCAAGGTGAGCTGACAAGGTGAGCTGATAGGTGAGCTCCCATGTGAGATTTCAAGTGAGCTACTTGATGAACTCTTAGATGAGCTACAAGTTCCTAGGTGAGTTACTCGATGAGCTCTTAGGCAAGCTCAACTTTAGCTTATCGGTGAACTACCAAAAGACCTCCTAGGTGAGCTACTTGTCGATCTGTTCGGTGAGCTCCCAGGTGAGTTACTAGGTGAGCTCCCAAGCAACCTACTTGTTGATCTCCTAGGCAAGGTTCTGGTGACCTACTCGGTGATCTCACAAGTGATCTCACAAGTGAGCTCAAGTCATCTTACTCAACGAGCTACTCGGTGAGCTCTTAGGTGAGCTATTAGGTGAGATTCCATCGAGTTTTCAGGTGAGCTACTCGACAAACATCGAGGTGAGCTACCAGATGAGCTCAAGGTGAGTTAGCAAGGTGAGATCCTCATCTAGCTCAAGGTGAGCTAGCAAGGTGAGTTGATAGGAGAGTTCCCATGTGATTTCTCAGGGTGAGCTATCAGGTGAGCTCCTATGTGAGTTTTTAGGTGAGCTACTTAACGAGCTCTTAGTTGAGCTCAAGTTGAGGTGCTCGATGAGCTCAAGGAGAGCTGGAAAGGTGAGCTATCAAGTGAGCTCCTAGGTGAGTTTCGATGGAATCTCAAGTTGAGCTACTCGATGATCTTCTGGGTGAGCTATTTGTCGAGTTCCCAACCGAGCTTCTAGGTGAGCTACTTAGTGAGCTCCCAGACGAGCTCAAAGTTGAGCTTGTTGATAAAATCTGAGGTGAGCTTACATTTGAGCTATAAGATGAGCTCAAGGTGATTTGGTAAGGTGAGCTCAAGGTAAGTTGGCAAGGCAAGCTCAAGGCAAGTTGGCAAGATGAGTTGTCATATGAGATCCCAAGAAAGTTCCCAAGTGAGTTACTCGATGAGGTCCCAGGTGAGCTCAACTTGTGCTGATCATCGAGCTTCTAGAAGATCTCTCTACGGTGAGATACTTTATGAGCTATTCAGCAAGCTCCCGTGTGAACTACTAGGTGAGCTCCCAGGTGAGCTCCCAGTGAACTACTTGGTGAGCTACATGATAAACTCAGAGGTGAGGTACCATAAGAGCTCAAGGTGAGTTGGAAAGGTGGGCTCCTTAGTGAGCTCAAGGTGAGATAGCAAGGTGAGTTGATAGTCAAGCTCCCAAGTGAGTTGGTAAGGTGAGCTATCAAGTGAGCTATCAGGTGAGAAATTTCCAAGCTCCAAGCCAAGCTCCTAGGTGAGCTATGTTAGGAAATAAGAGATAAAACATGTGGAATAATCCCTTATAGAATCACAACAAGTAGAAACTAATATGCGAGAAAATATTATAGATCTCAAATAAAAGTACGAATAAATAACACAACACAAAGAGACAAGATTTAACATGGTTCACCTAATTTTGGCTACGTCCACCAAGAATCACTTGCTCGATTTTATTACAAGCCTCCACTCTCTCAATACAATACCCAGATCCATTTAGAGCTATACTCAACAAACTCTATAGAATTCACACCCAATTCAAAACACATATGCAATACATTTACTTGTACATCTATCATATGCATAAGACCATATAAATAGATAGCTCGCTTAAGTAGTTTGATACAAAAACGTGGGTATCAAAACCAAGGGAAAAAATCGTGGGTATCAAAACAATGGGCAAAATACCGAAAAAAACATGGGCCCAAAAACAGCCCATAACGGTTACCCATTACCCATGGGTTAATAAACCACCCATGAGAATTTTCTTACAGGGCTTAACCCGAACCCCCTTCCATTGGCGGGGCTTCACCCCCGAACCCCCGACCCACTCACCGGCAAGTGGGACCTTTGTAAAAATACCAAGTGTAACACATAGAAGGTGTACCACATTCTAACATACAAATAGGCTCCAAAAACATAACAATCTCCCACTTGGAGACTAATTTCCACTAAGAAATCTTATCAACCCTTTACTATCATCTGCGAAGGCTAACCAAAGCTAAACATAGCTTTATTTTATCCCTTGTGACCACCTTGGTCATCATGTTTGCGAGGATTCGACTAGTATGAATCTTCTCTAACTTCAACTTATCTTCCTCCAAAGTTGTATAACACTCTTACGATCACTATATAGCTTACATTCCTCCTACTTATGCCCCAAATCCTCAAGTAATTTTTATAGCCAAATCATCTCTTTTCTTTCCTCTGTGGTAGCAATATACTCAGCCTCTATGGCAACAACATACTCGGGCTCCACAAACATAACAAGCTACTCGGTGAGATCCCATGTGAGCTCAAAGGTGAGCTTGTCGGTAATCTCTGAGGTGAGATTACATGCAAGGTACAAGATGAGCTCAAGGTGAGTTGGCAAGGTGAGCTTAAGGTGAGTTGGCAAGGAAAACTCAAGGTGAGTTGGTAATTTGAGCTCCTAGTCAAGTTCCCGGTGTGTTACTCAATAAGCTCTCGGGTGAACTCATCTAAAGCTGATCGGTGAGCTCCCAAAATAGTTCTCAGGTGAGCTACTTGGTGAGCTATTTGGCGAGCTTGCAAGTGAGCTACTTTGTGAGCTCCTAGGTGAGGTCCTTGATGAGCTACTCGGTGAGCTCATAAGCGAGGTCAAGTCAACCTATTCATAAAGCTACTTGGTGAGCTCCCAAGTGAGCTCCAGGTGAGATGTTAGTTGAGTTTCTAGGTGAGGTACTTGGTGAGCTACTCGATGAACTCTGATGTGAGCTACCTGAGGGCGAGCTCAAGGTGAGTTGGAAAGGTGAGCTCCTCATCGAGCTCAAGGCAAGTTGATAAGGGAGCTCCCATGTGAGTTGGTAACGTGAGTTGTCAGGGGAGATCTCATGCAATTTTTTAGATGAGCTACTTGATAAGCTCCCAGGTGAGCTCAAGTCAAGCTGCTCGGTGAGCTATTGGGTGAGTGCAAGGTGATCTATCGGGTGATTTTTCGGGCAACCTCAAGTCAAGCTGCTTGATGAGTTCCTGGGTGAGATGCTTGCCAAGCTCCCAAACGAGCTCTTATGTGAACTGCTCGGTAAGCTCCTAGGTGAGCCCAAAGGCAAGCTTTTCGGTAATCTTTGAGGTGAGCTTACATATGAGCTACTAGATGAGCTCAAGGTCAGTTGGTAAGGTGAGTTGGTAAGGTGAACTCAAGGTGAATTAGCAAGGTGAGCTATTAGGTGAGCTCCCAAGTAAGTTCTTAGGTGAGTTACTCGACAAGATCCCAGGTGAGCTCAACTTGAGCTTATCAACGAGCTCCTAGAATAGCTCCCATGTGAGCTATTTGGTGAGCTATTTGGTGAGCTCCTAGGTGAACCTGTTAGGTGAGCTCCCAAGCAAGGTACTTGGTGAGCTCCCAAGTCACATCCCCGGTGAGCTCACAACTGAGGTCATGTCAATCTACTCGGTGAGCTACTCGGTGAGTTCCCACATGAGCTATTATGTGAGCTCCTAGGTGAGATATTAGGTGAGCTTAGAGGTGAGCTAAGAGGTGAGCTACTTGGTGAGCTATTCAGTGAGCTCCCAGGTGAGCTGCTAGGTGATCTCAAAAGTGAACTACTTGGTGAGCTCCCAGTCAAATTCCCTACTGAGCTGCTTGGTGAGCTTACAAGTGAGCTCAAGTCAACCTACTCGATGAATTACTTAGTGATCTCCTAGGTGAGCTACTAGGAAAGCTCCCAAGCGAGCTACTAGGTGAGCTCCCAGGTGAGCTACTTGGTAAGATGCTCGATAAACTCATAGGCAAGCTACCAGATGTGCTCAAGGGGAGTTAGTAAGGTGAGCTCCTCAGTGAGCTCAAGGTGAGCTGTCAATGTGAGTTGATAGGAAAGCTCCCATATGAGTTGGCAAGGTGAGCTATCAAGTGAGCTCCCATTCAAGTTTTTGGGCGAGCTACTTGACGAGCTCCTAGGAAAGCTCAATTCAAGCTACTCCATGAGCTCCTAAGTGAGCTGCTTTCCAAGTTCCTAGCCCAGATCCTAGGTGAGCTAATTCATCAGCTCCCAAGTGAGCTTTATAGCAATCTATGAGGTCAACTTACATGTACACTACCAAATGAGCTCAAGGTGAGTTGGAAAGGCGAACTCGAGGAGAGTTACCAAGGTGAGCTCAAGGTGAGTTAGAAAGGTGAGCCATTAGGTGAGCTCCCAGCAAGTTCCTAACAAAGTTACTCAATGAGCTCCCAGTGGTGCTCAACTTGAGATTTTGGTGAGCTCGGAAGATCTCCCAAGCGAGCTACTTGGTGAGTTGTTACGTGAGTTCCTAGGTGAGCTACTAGGTTTGCTCCCAAGTGCTCTCCGAGATAAGCTCAAGGTGAGTTAGTAAGGCAAGATGTCGTGTGATCTCTTTGGTCAGTTCCCAAGAGAGTTATTTGATAAGCTCTCAAGTGAGCTCAACTCGAGTTGATCGGTGAGTTCCCAGAAGAGCTCCTAGGCAAGCTACTTGGCAAGCTATTCGGTGAGCTCCCAGGTGAGTTGCTAGGTGACCTCCCAAGTGAGCTACTTAGTGAGCTCCTAGGTGAGCTCACAAATAAGTTGTTTGGTGAGCTCCCGGGGAGGCTGGTAGGTGAGCTCCCGGGTGAGCTACTCCATGAACTCGACGTAAGCTAAAAATGAGCTCAAGTTGAGTTAGCAAGGTGAGCTCCTCAGTGAGGTCAAGGTGATCTAGTAAGGCAAGATCCCATGTGAGTTTTCAGGTGAGCTACTTGATGAGTTCTTAGATGAGCTGTGAGTTCCCAGGTGAGTTACTTGAATAGCTCTTGGGTGAGATCAACTTGAGATGATTGGCAAGCTCCCAGAAGAGGTCCTAGGTGAGCTACTTGACAAGCTATTCGGTGAGCTTCTAGGCGAGCTGCTAGGTTAGCTCCCACATGATCTAATTACTAAGCTCCCATGCGAGGTCCCGGTGAGCTGCTCAATGAGCTCACAAGAAAGCTCAAGTCAACCTACTTGACAAGCTACTTAGTGAGCTCCCAGGTGAGCTATTAGGTGAGCTCCTAGGTGAGCTACTTGGCGAGCTACTCGATGAACTCTGAGGTGAGCTACCAGACAAGCTCAAGGTGAGTTGGCAAGGTGATCTCCTAAGTGAGCTTAAGATGAGCTAGATGAGGTGAGGTCCTAGGTTAGGTCCCTAGAAAACTACTTGGTGAGCTCACATGTGAGCTCACAAGTGAGGTCAAGTCAACCTACTTGGCAAGATACTAGGTGAGCTCCCAGGTGAGTAGTTAGGTGAGCTTCGGGTGAGTCACTTAGGTGAGCTCCTAGGTGAGGTACTTGGTGAGCTACGACAAAATCCAAGGTGAGATACCGAGATGAGCTCAATTTGAGTTGGCATGGTAAGCTCCTATGCAAGCTCAAGGTGAGCTAGCAAGATGAGTCAGTGAGCTCCAGTGAGTTTCTTGGCAAGCTTAAGTTGAGTTGCTTGAGGAGCTCTTGCATGAGCTTCTTGTCAAGTGTAGACACCAAATTCATGTCTTACGACCCCTTGTGAGCCGTATCCCGATTTGCAACCTAACCTCATTACCTAAACTTTACACAATTATTTATTAATTACCTTGTAATTGATAAATCCCCATCACCTCACCTGCCACCTCATTTTGCCACCTCATCATGACCTAGCCCTAATCCTAAACTAACCTAATTAAAACCTAAAACTTGGTCTACACTACACCCATAACTAATGACCCCTTTCTCACACCCAAAATCGACCTTCTAGTCACTTGACCAAGCCCTTGGTGATCTCTCGGGAGAAAAGCGGGGAAGGTGGGTGATTTTACTAAAAATAGCCTACTTTTTCTTTACCGATGCCGGTTCCTACTCGACCACCGTCGGTTACGCAACCACCATCGGTTCCCTGTAAATGGGCTCCCCAAACCAAAAAAACGGATCGAAATTTCATTTTGGAGATCGGTCGAAGATTTCGGATCATCGAGAGATTATTGGGAGCGAGAGCGAGTCAGGATCTTCACTTGACCAAGCGAGAGGCAGTGGAAATACCAGAAGTGTTTACAGCAAAGGAGATCAGCTTGCATCTTGGTCAAAACTAGTAAGTCACATCTTGCATGTCCTCTGTTATAACATTTCTTATGCTTCTTGAATCTCAGTCCTCCTAAATCCGTTTCTGAGTCCACTACCCAACGTGCCATTGCATCTAACTATTATTCTTTTACCTCTCATCATCTCATTTCCTAATATCATCCATAAACCAGCCTTACAAACACCATAGCTACCAAGAAGATCCTATAACCCACCGGTATCGGTTATCGATATCGGCATCGGTTATCGATCGGTTATCATAACCGCCATCGGTTCCCTCGATCAAAACCAGAAAAACTTGACCTTTTCCCTACCGGTTCAATGAAACAACTTAATTGATATTTTACAGTCTTTTGTGTTAATTCATATTAGCAGGGAAACTGACCACCTTCGAAAGGAAGTTTTATATTTCCTGGGCCCAAGGCAGTTTCCTCATTTATTGTTTAATCAAAATCTTGTGGTCTTGTGTTCTTATTTGCAGGTAGTCCTTCCAAGACAAAAAGGAGTTCTTCGCAGTCAGTCTGATCTTTCTCTACGGTACGCGCACACCATCTCGACATTCTACAGGTATTCCTCCTAACCCTAACCTTATCTGTTTCTAAAAGGAACGAAACATTTCCGAGGGAAACATTTTGGCACGCCCGGTGGGACCCATTTTGGGTTTATCTTTATTTCTCGCTTGCTTTCATATAGGGAGCATACTTGCTGTTTTCTTCTTCTAAAGATATTCACGAGGTATTTTATTATTCTGGTAAAAGAACTTGCTTTGTTTTTGCATCTTGCATTAGTGAAAGTCATCTCTTTTGCTTCATCGAATATCACTTTCGATTTGGGTTTAAAACACATGCATTGCATTCCTGCCTGTTGTTTTTCAATTCTAGTGAACATAGATTAAGTAACAGGTCGTACACGTGGGGGTGATATCCATGGTATTGACAAGAAATTAATCTTACATTCACTACACAACACATACCGAATCACTTCACAATTAACACAACAGCTCAAACATCCCCCTTTTTCCGCGGTATTCCTCTGCCCGATTGAGGTAACCTTATAAGCCAAAACAACTTGACATTTCCCCTAAGTCTCTTGTTTAGGATTCCGACATCCTTCTACGTCTAAAGGCATAAGCCCACGATAATTAAAATTAACCCTAGGGTTAATCTCTGGATTTGCGTGTGCATCTTGCTTGTTTTTAGTTCTGTTTTCTTTCTCATACTCTATCTTCTGTGATCAATAATTGGACAAGTATACTAAACGTTGTTAAAAATCAAATTAGCAGCCTTTTTATATCTTGTTAGCCGGACTTCTTACACCGACATCGGTTATCTGACCGACGTCGGCTATAGTATAACCGACATCGGTTACTAGACCGATATCGGTTACTGTCTTTTCCAATTCCTGACAAACCAGCAACCTAACAATTTTACGATCGAGTTTGTTTCTATTCTGATGATTAAAACCCTACTTGTGAACTTTTGTCCATGGTTGTTATCACTCGAAAAGCAAGCCACCGCCATGGTTTCACATGCTTGCTCTGTTTCTTTGCCTGAATCACCCCCTTCACCTTCTGTGGGGAATCCTACTGATACCAGCGAGGTTCCTAAAATTCCTGTGGGAGATAAGGACTTTGCCAAGTTTCTGGATGCTAATTCCAGCGCTGTACAATACTATTTGTCTCATACCCCTGACCGTACACCTGATGGTCAGCTCCTTGTAGGTATGCCTATCAGTATAGCTGCTCATTTAGCTCCCACTCCGCCTGATAATACCGCCTTGCTTCCTGCATCTCTAGCCCCGTCTCCCAATCCGACGGCTGCAGAGGTTCATACGACCCCGATTAGCTTTCCTTTTGTTAATCTTGGACACCACATATCATTACCACCGACCGCCCCTACCTCATCTCTCTTGCAGACTGCTCCGTTCATGACTTGCTCTCTGCCACCTATCCACACGAGCTTTCCTTCTCAAGCTCCGCCTACCTTTTCATTCCCATACACGTATCCAGTGACCTCAACATCCTATATAGGACACCCCTATTCAGTCGCCTCAACATATTCATCCTCCACACCTTATCAACACTTAACCCCACCAGTGTCTAGCGGTGGTCCTTGGTCCAATCTGCCTCCATTCACCACAACCACACCATCATCTCATCCAACCACTGACTTAATTAAACAAATGATGGACAAAATGCAAAACCTGGAGGCTTCTGTTTCAGGAAGTCGTAGCGCCTTGACATACGAGCAAGTTTTTCGGGAGCCCATTCACCCTTCTGTCCCCCTTCATTCATATCCTCCTCAATGGGAGTTGCCGAAATTTACTCGTTTTAATAGTAAAGAGGATCCTCAACAACACTTGCGATCATTTAGACATGCTTGTTATTTGATTGCTCATGATGATGCCTTGTTACTCCGCACCTTTCCCATGTCCTTATCAGGACCCGCCTTGGAGTGGTACAGTGCTTTAACCCAGCACTCAATCTTCTCTTTTAACCAACTAGCCCAATCTTTCTTGGATCATTTCTCCATTAACATTGCCAAGAAAGTATCTATCACCGACCTCTATGCCATCCGACAATTTGAGGATGAATCTATCGCAGATTTCGTTGGACGATGGCGGGGCCTTATCAACCAACTTACGTATGCCTTGCCTCAAACCGAACTTATCGAACTGTTTACGCGGGCCTGCGCTAAGCACATCTCCCCTACCCTCCAAATTCAAACTTTCCGTACATTCGACGAGGCCTTTACTATGGCTCGAAAATTAGAAATTCGAGCCTTAGAGGAAGAGAAATTGCGGTTGCGCAACAAAAACTCCACTTTCCGAACTCCTGATTCTACCAATAAACCAAATACCACCACTCCTCACGCGTCCACTTCTTCTAAATCAAAAGGAGCTGTCCACGCGGTGATGGTCAAATCCCAACCACCGTCCAATACTCCACCAAAAACCACTTATAAGTATAAAGCAGAGCCCATCAACTACACTCCCTTGGGAGAAACATATGGTGTGATATTGGAAAAATTGCTCAAAGCAGGAGCCATTACCTTACCTCCTGTTAAACCTCATTCCGGGTTTGATTCCACTCGCGCCATACCTTCCTGGTACAAAGAAAATGACTTTTGTAACTTCCACCGCGTGAAGGGACACAGTCATGAAAACTGCAAGATGTTGAAAAACATAGTGCAGGAAATGGTTGATGCAGGGGATATAGCTCTCGATAATCCTAACGCCCCTGCTAACCGAAATTTGAAAATATTCAACAAGCCATTCCCGAATCACTCGTCCAATAGTAACGTAAACCAGGATATTTTAACCGAGGAGAGTGTTCATGAGATCCATGCAGTATTCGATACCCAGCCAAAAGCCTCTATCGAGAAAATTTTGAATCAAGCCTCTTCACTAACACAGGAGCCCGAACCTCCTTTACCACCATCAAGCCAAAGCGAAATCGTTCCTTTACCCATAAAAGAGTTAACTTCCCAGACTTCTCTTCCCATCAATGAGTCTTCTTATACCACATCCCTACAAGACTGCGAACGGATGTTATCTAATTTATCTATTTCCCAAACGTCCCCTTCTACCGCTCTTGCTACACAAGAGGAAGGCTCGCCACTCCTTTTTACATCCTTAGAAGAGAAATCTCCTACACCAACATCACCAAATTCTTTAACCATAACAGATCCTCTCAAACACGCCCTCCTACCTATTAGTCCCTCATCACCTAAATCTTTTCAACGACAGTCGACCTCTTAACATCTATGGATACAATGCCTCATCTACCCCCTGTATCACACCTACAGTGGACTGGAATCACAACCCGTCTTTCTTCCGTACAAAAGTTCATATTCACACGTGAGGACTGTCATTCCACAGAAGATAGACAGGCCCTATGGGAACGTTTGAGTAGGCCATATTCTACTCAAATGCAAATGACCAATCCTGATGCCTCCACCATATACCCGAAGTGCTTACAGAAGCTTAAAATGCCCATGTTCTCACCTTCACCCCCCTCACCTCTACCAAATGCCCCGTCCACTTCTATTAACTTAGCCAAATCTTCCCCTATGCTTGGGACCTCACCAATGCCCAGTCTAACACACCCGCCTAAGCGACTCGATTTATCCAAAAATAAACCCGCCCCGCCACCTAGGAGACAAACTCAATCCGTGCCTCTATCACAATCAAAACCCTCATCGTCACACCCACCTTCCATATTGGGACCTCATCCCTCCACCTTACATCAATATATCATACCTCTGCGTTTTCTTCAAAATGACCTCGCCTTCTACACCTATACTGAGAGATCAAAGGGTATAACAACATCGTTACCCGCGTATCTGTCCACTATCAACCCTAAACCAATCCCATCATCAAAGGATTTATTTTCTGTCACTCCCCTTTCTCGTGGTTGTTTCCATTACCACGTCATCTCGTAGCCTCATCATCTAATCAGCCGAGCGTAACTTGCCCAAAGAAACCACGTTTAGTGAAAAACACATGTCAGCACCCCTCGGCTAAACCACCACCCGTACGAACCAACCACGCCCAAACATTACCAAAACCTGCACAACCAATACCCTCATCCGATTTTGACCCCCTCAAAGGATCTTACGCCAAAATCCTTGCTATGTTGGTGGAGAATGCGACCATTTCCCTACCCCCACTTAGACCTTATGACCCATCTAAACCTCGACCCATGAGGTTATGATGAGTCTAAAATCTGCGCTATCATCATCGCACACCAGGACATGATGTGGAGGGATGCAAAGCTTTAAAAACCATCCTTCGTCAGTCACCTCTCCCGGATAGAAAGGTTAAGAAAGACAACTTACGAAGGGAGAGACCTTTAGCTTCAATTCCCTCTCTATATCATCATATCCCCGCCTCACCAAGATCTATCATTATTACTGACCCCACCTCTTGAAGACCATGAATTATCCGACCATCTTCCTCATCTCAGGTCTACGAGATTAATATGATTAGTGTCGCTACTCGAGGACAGAAAAACACTGGGAAAGCGAAAGAAAACACACCTGCGGCATCTCTTTCTCCTTCAACCATCCCGATTGCACCACCACCTAAAGTGGTTATTCGCGGACCCGCCTATCCCGTCTCTAATGGAGTTGCCCACCGAACTATGATCAAACAGCTTCATCAATCGCCCGTAAAAATGACACTATATGATCTCATTCAGACTTCTGAATCTCATCGACAAGCTCTCGTTGAAATTCTTCAAGGGATCGAGGTCTTACCTAATGAAACCCTGCCCGTTGCCTCCATTCTAACACCCAATCACGTTGCCTCTCTCACCAAACAATCCATCTCCCCCACCACTTCCGTCTCTGTACAGCAAGCTGCTGCTGTCAGTTTCTCCGAAGACGAAATTATCGACTTTGGTGTAGAAGATCCTGACCCTGCCCTTTTCATCTCAGCTTACGTCCGGGACATTCGGGTACGTCGTGTTATGATTGACGGGGGCGCCAGCCTAAACATCATCTCTTCAAAAGCCTTCCAACAAATGAATATCCCTTCTAGTTGCATGTGTGCCAACCCCATCATGTTGCGGTCATTCAATGACGCTATTACCTCTACCTTAGGCACCGTGATCCTCAACATTCGTGTAGGACCGCGTACTTTACCCGAACTCTTCTATGTCCTTGAGGGAGAGTTCCAATATAATATATTGCTGGGTCGTCCTTGGATCCGGGCCATGGGATGCGTTCCCTCAACATTACATAGATGCATAAAATTTGAGTACGAGGGGAAGTCCTACACCGTAAAAGCTGATCCTCCTCCCTTTAAAACCTGCAATATGTTATATCATCCTAACGATGTGCTTATACCAATCAAGACACCCATACATTCAATTGACCATCCTCTTGAATGTACCTCAACCATCCACCTCATTTGCACCTACGCCTTGGTGATGAAACCACCATCAAAAACCACTTCCCTTCCATGAGCTAACATCCCAACCTCGACCCCTTAGTAGATGTTTTTCAACACCTTACTGTTTGGGGAGTACCACCTATATAACGTTAGTTCTTTCCCTACCCCGCAGGAGTATGGACAATTACATGCACATCCCACCTACGACCGTCGCGTGGGGGAAGTAATCTCTTACGGACCACCCCATTGCCGCACCAACCTAACATATGGGGGTGTTGACGCATCTTCCATTACCCCTGAACCTCCTCTTGGTGTGGTCCCCTTCCAATCCGATTTTCAATACCTGACAAATCGTCGCTTCGCCCTCACCTTCTTGACTCGCTGTGCTTGGAAAGGCTTTGGTTTTGGTCTTTATGAACAAGGCCGACATACGCTCATCCCCATCACCACACGCAAACATAATGATCGCAGTGGTCTCGGTTTTCCTGAAACACCTACACAGGAGACACCTCGTGTCAGCTGTATTCTGGAAGAAGACAACGTCACCCCTACCGAACCATCATCACCCACTTTGCCATCATCACCCACAGAATCGATGGACCCTGAATCTATCCCTCCTAACTTTTTTTTTTCATAAATGCCATCTTCATAGGTCCTCTCACTTATCAACGTGATAATGAGGACCCATCTTCTCTTCCCCTTCTGTATCCAGACATGATCGAAGAGGATTCGCCTTCGATTAATGTTGTTGAGTGCCAGGATGATGACTCCATCCTCACTTACCTTGGGGCGGATGACTCCTATCTTCAACGCGCCTTACCATCTGAAACTCAAACCATGTTGAACGAGTCTACTATTGAAATCAACATCCACACGGAGGAGGATCCTCACATTGTGAAGATTGGACAATCCCTTAACACATCAGAACAAGCTGCCTTTACTACCTTTCTCCGTACCCACAACCAAGCTTTCGCTTGGTCCTACGCGGACATGCCAGGAATTGATCCTACCATTGCCGTCCATAACATCACCCTAAACCCCGATTCCAAACCAGTCAAACAGAAATTGAGAAAAATGCATCCACGCATTGCCCTCTTGGTCAAAGAGGAGCTCCAACGACTCCTTTCTGTTTCCTTCATTCTGCCTATTGACTATCCTCAATGGATTTCTAACATCGTGCACATCACGAAAGCAGCAGGGGGACTTCGGATATGCATGCAGTTTACGGGATCTTAACCTTGCTTGCCCTAAGGATGACTTTCCCCTACCCGGTATTGATCAACTTGTTGATCTCACTGCGCCATGAAATGCTTTCTCTCATGGATGGCTTTTCGAGGATCTGACCAAATTTTTTAGTCGCACCCGCCGATCAACATAAGACCGCTTTCATAACTCCTTGGGAACCATACATTATCGTGTCATGCCGTTTGGCCTTAAGAATCTTTGGTGCGACCTATCGGTGGGTATGACCTACATTTTCATGACATTATGCACACTATCCTTGAAGAT
This sequence comes from Taxus wallichiana var. yunnanensis, assembly GCA_018340775.1. Classification (NCBI taxonomy): domain Eukaryota; kingdom Viridiplantae; phylum Streptophyta; class Pinopsida; order Cupressales; family Taxaceae; genus Taxus; species Taxus wallichiana. The sequence continues at coordinate 454,708,821 of CM031241.1, read as the reverse complement.
TACATCGACGATCTTCTTGGCAAGTCTAAACATCGCGGTGAACATCTCGATGTTTTAACCATTATTTTCGATGCTTTGTTGCAATATTACGTCCGTCTTGACCAAAGAAATGTGTCTTTGGTGTCCTTTGAGGAAAACTTCTTGGTTTTATCATCTCTTTGCGTGGCATTGAGGTCGATCCATCTAAAGTAAAAGCTATCCTAGAAATGCCCCCACCCAAGAACCTCAAACAATTGCGTAGTTTGCAGGGTAAACTTCAATCCATCCGGCGTTTCATCTCCCAACTCTCGGATCGATGTCACCCTTTTCATCACCTTCTAAAAAAGGACGTTGCCTTTCGATGGAGTGAGGAGTGTCACCAAGCCTTCGAAGCTCTAAAAACTTATCTCTTGCAGACCACCGTGCTTATCCCACCCCGGGACGACCGCCCTTTCTACCTTTATCTTTCCTTGCCTTGGCCACCATGCTATAGGAGCTATGCTCGCACATCGGGACTCGGCGCGCGAGAACAAGCCATTTATTATATAAGTCGTACCCTCGTGGAGTACGAGACTAGGTATACACATGTAGAAAAATTGTGCCTAGCCCTATCATTCGTAGCCACCAAACTCGACATTACCTCTGAATCACAAAACTTTTGTCATCACCAACACGGACCCCATTCATTATATGCGCGCCAAACCACATCTAAACCAACGCATCGCTCGATGGCTCATGCTCCTCGCCGACCTTGACCTTGAGTTTATACAACAGAAGTCAATCAAAGGACAAACTCTTGCGAGACCAACTTGCGGAGGCCCCTTTACAGGGAACAATTTACCAATTTTACATTCCCGATGAACTCATCGCCACTCTTTCACTCGGGAAGAGTCGTATCAAATGACCCTCTTCTTCGATGGATCTAAATGCTAGCGTGGCGGAGGAGCCGGCGTTGTTCTCATCCCTCTTGGCCTTTGAACCTATGCCTCTTTCATTCCGGCTTGATTTCCCCTGCACTAATAATACAGCAGAATACGAGGCCCTTGTTCTGGGTCTCCAAGTTGCGATACACTTAGGCATCAAATCTATCAATATCTTTGGTGACTCTCAATTGGTAGTCAATCAAGTTATGGGCATCTACCAATGTAAAAATGAGGAACTTCAGAAGTACAAACACCACGTGGAGTCACTTCTAGCCTTATTTACTCACTATTCTATCCAAACCATTCCCCGCTCCACTAACAAATTTGCGGATACTATGGCTTGCTTAGCCTCGCAAATTCCGCCCGCCTGTTGACTACGAATTATTCGTTGTGGTCAGCAAACTTTTTGCACCATCTATTCAACCCCGGTAGTTTGCATGATAAATCTTTGTGTCTACTAATTCGCGAGGATACAGTACCACCAATTTCACGACTACTTACGATCTCTGTTCTCCCCCACGACGACCTTACTAGTAACGGAAAACGTGCTTTTCTTAAAAGTGTTTCTCGTTATGTTGTCATGGGAGGACTCCTCTATAAACGTGGCTTTGATGGCATCCTCCTTCGCTGTCTAACCGGCGCGGAGGTCACCTATACCATCCAACAAGTCCATGATGGGATTTGTGGTGGACATTTTAGTGGCCTTGCCGTGGCTAAACGAATCCTTCGCCTAGGTTATTATTGGCCTACTCTCAATAACGACTGCTACGAATATGTTAAGCGTTGTGTTATGTGTCAACAACATGCCAACCTTCAACATACTCCTAGCCATCCGCTGCAGGTCGCACGAGATCTTTGGCCTTTCTCACAATGGGGTTTAGACCTTATTGGTGAGATTCACCCGACCTCTTCTGGCGTCACCGTTGGATAATCACAGCAACCGAATATTACACAAAATGGGTAGAGGCCATTCCACTCATTTCAATCAAAAAAGAAAAAAATTGTCAAATTCATTAACCATCACATTATCTATCGTTTTGGTATTCCTCATCGCCTAATAACGAGATAATGGTAAATCTTTCAAAAACAAGTTGTTCAAGACCTTTGTGACAACTTTGGTATCAAACTTAGTTTCTCATCGCCTTACTATCCATGAGGCCAATGGTGGTGAATCTTCTAATAAAACCCTAACCAAAATCCTCATGAAAGTTGTCAATGAATCCGGAAGAAATTGGCACGATCACATTCCCTTTGCCCTTTGGGCTTATCATACTAGCATTCGTACCTCTACTAATGCCACACCTTTTTCTTTGGTATACGGTGCAGAGGCTATTTTGCCTCTCGAAATACAAATACCCTCCCTTAGAATATCTCTTGGGATATTCTCACCAACGATGATTTCCGCCAAGAGCGGTTAGCCCAATTAGAGCTTCTTGACGAATGACGTCTTACAGCTCTCAATCACCTTCAAATCTATCAAAAACGCATCAAGCGTGCTTATGATAAGCGACTTCATGAGCGTACCTTTAAGGTTGGTGATCTTGTCCTCAAAGAGAATCAACATGTAACCAAACTAGAAAAGAGCAAACGTGGAAAATTTGCTCCCCGATTGGATTGGGCCTTATATAATCACTCACACTTATGGATCGGGCACTTATCGTTTAGCTTAAGCAATGGTAAGCTGAGCTGAACCCATAATGCCCTGCATCTTGACCATTCTCTTGTTGAATCTAGTGTTATATCACTTTTTATCTACCTACTGCTCGTCCCTTGAGCTCACTTACCACCACATACACTTTGTTTCCTACACCTCATAATAAAATCAAGCTCACATAGTTTGATTCTCACTTCACCTTGTGATGCCTTCCCCTTTTAGTCTAGTCCATGACTTCAAAGTATTAAAATAAGCCGTATTCTTATAGGATTTTCTTGAGTCAAACTTCCTACTAAACTAGATGCTTCATGCCAAAAGAACATCTAGTCATCTAAATTGAATATATAATTGCTCCCTCGAAGGATAGCTATATGCCGAACTATTGCTGCTATTAAATATATTGCTCCCCGAAGGACAGCTATGCATTAAAATCATATCTGCTACTATAAATGATTTGCTCCCCGAAGGACAATTTATACACAGTCGACCTTTTCTCGAAGCTTCTCGCATTGATCGGCTTTGTGAAGACCTCAAGAATAAAACAATCCATATCACTGGTAGACTTCCGCATTGATCGAGTCTATATTCGGTCAAATAAAAGCCTCATTCACAAGAACTTTTTGGGTCATGGACTTGTCTATTTAGGGTAGGTTCTCTTTCGTCAGAACACTCACTTTGTAACAAGTTCTCTGTATCTCAGCTATATCATTCACCTCACCTCACCATTTGCTTCAACTCAAGGGACGTAACGTACGCTCAATATATTGTGATCATACAACTCTTTTCACCTATTGACTTCTCGTCTATGCACGGTACCTAGGGTTTCAAGCTCGTTCTACGTTGTGTGGTTTGTTTAGCTCTTTTCACCTACGGAGCGCTCTTTCCGCTTTGCCTCGCATCTAGGATTGTGTGTTGATCTTAATCAGGACATGGTTCCCTTCTACTTGGGTAGGCTAACTTTCGCTTCCCTTATACCTTTTACAACATCACCAATTCATTTTACCTTACCAATATTAATATCAATATTTTTACCAACCAACCAATTGCCTGAATTCACCTCTCCCTGGTCCTAAGGGAGAACTACATCGGTCTGAGGCCCTTCCTTGCTTTGTGCAATGGGCTATGTAGGCAGCACTTAGGAGACATGGGGTCTCCCAAGGTTAGCTCGACCATCCCCTACCATAACCTATCATGTATGGTAAATATAAATATTTTTGTGTATTTTTATTTCATCACATTCCTCTTTATCCTTTTTTCAAAACACCGAAAGTCAAAACGAAAACATTCTTAGTATTATAACTCAAATCAGCATACATATCTCGTTTTATTTAGATGTTAAACAAATACATCTTCTCTATCATCGACACGCAGGTCGGTACTCTTATTTATTCTTATACCTTGCTAACATTTATTTAGACCCTCACGCCTCATCCCGAACTAGGTGATGATCGTGATCGTCGACCCCTCTCGCCAGGCCTCTCTGTCCTCAAAGGTACCACGGATATTGGTACCGCCCACTGATCTACCAATCTCTCCTGTAACATATGAATACGCCCTCTCGCATGGAGGACTCCAGCCTCTAGTCTCGCTGCTCGTGCCTCCGCAACCGCTAACAATCCTCTTGTCTCATTCACCTGCGTTTGGAGCTGCTGAACCAAACGCTGCAGCCGATCCCTCTCTGCTGTAATCACAGATATGTCAGGATGATCGCGTACACCTCGCAGCTCTGCTACCCACCATAACCTATAGGCCTCTGTCATTCCGGCATCCATTACACTGCGATCGGCTGCTATCTCCTCGGGCCCTTCTGGAGGTGTTGGCCGGGGAGGTGAGAATGCTGCCTCGGCATCGATCCTCATATATGGTCTATAAGCCTGCGGTATGTCCTGCACAAACCCAAATTGTCGCCGCACGCGATCTATAGGAATCCTCTCATATTCACCTGGCCTGTGCCCCGCGATCCACCTCAATCGCTCTACACCCCTCAACTCCTCAGCTATGTTCTCGGTTACCATATAGTTCCCGTAAGGCCTCAATGAGATATCATGGCTGTCACCCTCTCCCATACCTGCCTGTAATACTCAATGTCACCCGTCACGGCCTGGGATCTTGCCTCTTGTTTTGTCTCGGACCCGGCGTCGAATCCCGACCTCGTACTCCGGTCTCTCTGCTGGATGGATCGGCCTCTCAGTCGCACACAAACAATGTGCTCATAGGCCCAACGAGTGTAATAAGTATGAGTAATCAATGTCGTTCTGTGATTTCACCTACAAGCCCATAAACCCCTGTATAACTCCGCCAAATATGCAGGTGCCCATGCAAAAGTCACGTTCCTTTCTATCATCTCCCAGATAACACACATCAATGCCTTTGGAAATCTTCCCCCTTCCGCCCTCGGTAATGCATAATACCCTACCGCTATCATTAATATTACTGCTAACCTTGTCTCCTCAGGATGTGCTGCATACATTACCCCATACGTAAATGATAAACCTCGTTGTGTCAAATCTCGTGCGTATGGACCAAATACTGCGGTTATCGCTCCCCGTGCCACGCTAGGTAGTGCCTGATATACTGGTTCTCCTGTAATAGGGAGTCTCAAAATACGGAACACATCTTCGATATTCTTGTCATCTCCCCTGTTGGCGGATAAAAGGTATTTGTCTCGGGATTCCATCTCTCAATCAATGCCTGTAACATACCATGGTTACGTGCGATTCGTGAATAATAACAGATTCCACTTAACCCCAAACGATTTATCAATGTCCATTCCGCTGGTGTTACATCCGCTCGGATTCGTGACAATAGCGCTGGCACACTATCATTCATCCTCAACCCTGCCTCTGCCTGCATACACCAAAACAACAAACAACCATTCAATCCGTCAGGGTTTTTCAAACATTCTGGAAATTCCTCCGATGCTTGGCGGTATCGGTTATACATAACGTATCGGTTCGATGGCGATACCGGTTCTCCTAACATTACCGGTCCTTTATCGATTACATACACCTTCCCTAAAAACAACCACCTACGACAATAATTTGCTCGTTTATTCCTTTTTATACATACAAACATACACGAAACCCACGATTGCCTACCCCGTAACACTTACCTCCTGCTGACCCTTGTTATCATGTTTTCTTTCTCATATCTACCCACCTACTCTCCCCATCTTATTCACAAAACATGCAGTAGTCAAATCACAAACAAAACGTTACCTCTTGGTTTGCGGTAGCTTGAGGTGGCCCTTGTCTTCCCTCTTGTCCACCTGCTGGATGTTTCTCCTCGTCCTGCCATTATTACCACCTTTTTCAAACCTACCTTTACGTCTTGAATCTCGAGATCACAATCACCTTCCTGTCTCTTTTCTCCTTATCACTCAAATTTCTCATGCAATTATCTGTCTCAGTCGTCAAAAAGCGTCGCGTTCGCGTATTTAACTTCTTGCATGGCTCTCAAAATTAGAACTTAAGTTGCCACCCTAGCTTTTTTATTTTTAGAAAAGCTCATACCTAAATAACCGGTATCGGTTATGCAACCGATATCGGTCTACTACCTACCGCCGTCGGTTACCTAACCGATATCGGTTACACACCTGGCCTTTTGAAACATCGTCTTTTCTTCATTTTTTTACCAAATTTTTGTCGCGCCCGCCTCTTTTCCTGCATCACAACACCATTATCCATATTTCTCCATCCACCACACATATCATTACAATGTCCATAACATCATCTATTTTACAAAAACAAACAAACCATCAACTAAGGATATCAACAAACTATCAATCTATACATCATTTGGATCCAACTCATCAGATACATATATAACAATGTCACAAAACCAGCCCAAAACGTGCAACATTTCATCACATAACACATCATCCATATATCAACATGTCACTTAAACTCATCATATATTCTATACCACAAACCATCGACAAAATACTTAAAAACATTTTTGAACACAACATGTGGATCAAAACATCATCTCTATATATATATACAAATTTGCAAATATCTGATGTGCCCTGCGCCGGGGCCTCTGTGATCTCATCATACAACTAAGCTAAGCACGCGAGCCGCAATAACTATCAAAATCTCGGCTCGGCTCGCGGGCGGTCCCTCATATCAAAAATATACTCGGCTCGCGAGGCGGTATCAAATATACTGACCCATACTCGACTCGCGAGGCGGTCTATAATGAATCAATAAATGAATAAATGTAGGCACGCAGGCCTCTATCAACACAACCGGTTCGCAGACCGGTGCCCATGTCCCTATACAAAAACTATGTGGGGATCCCTCAGCTCTCCCCACCACCCTCAGCACCTCTCCCTGCTGGTCCCTGCGGTGCCTCTCGCCTCCTACCTGTAACGGACACACCGGCTGTAGCTGCGCCTCCCTGTGACCTCTGACTATGCGAGGTCTCCGCTCGGTGTGCCGCATACGGCTGATACTCAGCTCCGGTATTATCAAGGATATCCTGATAATACCGGGCCTCCGCCCTCGCCTCCATATATATCCCGTGCCACCGTAGGTACTGGGGCTGGTCCCCGGACTCCTACTACCAGTGCCCCCTGTGCCTGTGATGGTGGTGCATTGGTGGTGGTGCCTGTGGCCGTGGTGGTATACGGGGCTGTGCAGGGCCGTGTGGCTATCTTCTTGCTTTGGTGGTGGTGGTGCATGCACTGTGCTTGTGCACATGCTGTGTCTTGCTGCTTCTTGCTCTGCTGCTTTTGTGCACATGCACTGCTTTGTGGTGTCTTCTTGGTGGTGGTGGTCTTGCTGTGCTGTGCTACTGCTGGGCTGGGCTGCTGCCCTGTAGGACACCTATACGTACTGTTGTGACTGCAGCTTTCCCTGTAATAGCTGCGCACTTTGACCCCTAAGCTGATCTCTCTCTGCCGTCACGCTTTGCCGCTAAAGTCGGCATTTGTGCGGGCATCTTGCTACCCTCGTTGCTCTCGACCAGCCCACCCACCAAACCCTGTATGCTCCGTGCACCCGGCATCATCTATGCCATCATCTGCTTTGCTCTCTCTGCTGACCCAATCTGGATCAAGGGTGTGGTGCGGGCGGTGGGGCCTCTACATCATCCCTCTGTCTGCGAGGGAAGGGAGGTGGCTCATCTGTCGCGTAGCCCCATCTGCCGGCGTACCCTCTCAGGGGTATCCTCTCGTACTCTCGGCCTCGTCTGCTTTATCCAGAATGTATCTTTGGATCGGAGACGCTTAGCTAAGCGGGCTCCTCCGTGAGGGTGATGACCTCTGTAAGGTCTCCATACAATATCTACCGCTGTCAGGCCCTCTAATACATGCCTGTAATAGGTGACATCCCGCCCTGCAAGCACTGCTCGTGGCTGCCCCACGACCCCCAACCACCTCTGAAAGCCGTACCTGTATATGACCTGTGGCCCTGGCTGCTGCGGTAACCCTACTGGCCTGATGCATATGATGTGCTCATATGCCCAACAGTGAAGTAAAAATGTCGAACAGATACCGAATCGCCTCATCCGGCGATAACCCCAGAGCTCTCTGTATAACTGCACCAGATATACTGGTGCCCAAGCATAACAGGTATGCTCCTCCACCATCTCATGAAGCACCCCCATCAATGCCGTGGAAAGCGGCCTCCCTGCGAGTCGGGAGGCGAAGCAGGTGATCCCAATCATCATCAGCACAGCCAGCTGTGTCTCGTGTCGATGCGCACGGTACATGTCACCATACCCAATGCTCGCGCTGTGATAGGTAAGTAGCGCGGCTGCATCTCCAAAAACCTGTAATATGTTGTCCATGGCAGTCTCTGAATCTACCTGGAAGACTGCCTCTCCCTCGATAGGTAGTCGAAGGATGCGATACACATCCTCCAACGTGATAGTCATCTCCCCAGTCGGGAGATGGAACACATTGGTCGCCGGATCCCATCTCTCGATGAGGGCGACCATCAGGCTGTGATCTCTCTCTATCGCTCTGTACCTCTGGACTCCACCGAGTCCCACCTCACGCATGATCACCCAGTGAGCTGCGGATATGTGTGGCCGCATCCGCACCAACAGCGGGGGCATCCTATCCCGCATCGTCAACTGCTGACGTGCCTGCAAAACCAACCCACATCTTTAGACCTACTTTTTATCACAACATCTACTTTATCCTCTAAACCCCCTTTTATCCCCCTGACCACACCCAAACTCCACCACACCCACCCAAACCCAACCCACCCACACCAACCCAAAACCCAAACCCACTCACCCAAAACCCAACCCACCCAAACCCCAACCCACCACCCACCCACCCAACCCCCCACCCCCACACCCAACCCACCCAACCCAAAACCCACCCACCCAAACCCAAACCCCACCCAACCCACCCAAACCCACCCAAAACCCAAACCCCACTCACCCAAAACCCAACACCACACCCAACCCACACTCCAAAAACCCAACACCCAAACCCACCCCTCACCCGAAACCCAACCCAACCCAACCCACACTCACCATAACCGACCCGGTCCCTCCTCCCCCACGCCGGTCAGCGACCAGCCGGCATCGGTAACCTGAGACCACCACCCTAAAAATTCGCGGCGATGCGATCGCTTAGTGGTGGCAAAGTGCATCGACATCGGTCACTGAAAATCTGCCGCGCCGAACCCGACGCGGCCTACCCCTTTCTTCTTTTTCCCTATTTCTACCTCTCTACCCACCCAAACACCCTAAAAACCTACCCACCATGCCGCCTTGGCCTCTTTCACCTATCTACCCTCTCCCTTTTTCAAATCATTTCCATTTATTCATTATTTTCTACAAAACATTATATTCCTACCCAAATCCCAAAAACAACATAATGCAATAAAATGCACAAAATAAAGAGTTCCGAGCCTACCCGTACGACGACACGTCGTCGTGGTGGGATAGGTGGTGGTGGTCCAGCTGGTCCAGCCCCTCCTGCTCCTCCTGCCTGTGCCATAGCTCCAATTCTGATCTGCTGGGTCCCCGGCCAATCAACTGCTGCCTCCTCCTCACACGGGCCCGCAAACAACTCACTCCTCCAGCAAAATAGCTCCACCTCACTCAATAAACCTCCAATCTCAACTCTCCACGTCAGACAAGTCAATTTGGTTTTCAAAATAACAAAGTGACAATGACAAGCCGTATTTTTCTTTTTATAGGTTTTTCGCCCTTAACCGATATCGGTTTCATTTTGCCCTAATGAACCGGTATCGGTCCCTTAACCGATATCGGTCATGTGGAATCGACATCGGTTTGTCTTCCAACTTTCCCCCAATTTTATTTTTTGCCCCTATTTACCATTTGCCCCTTTTTAACCACATATCGCCTATATCCACCCTTGCTGAACACCATTTGTTTCCCTATTTGGCCCGACCAAGGCCTCAACCTACCTATTTGGCCCGACCAAGGCCTCGCCCTACCTATTTGGCCCGACCCAAGGCCTCACCCTACCTATTTGGCCCGACCTAAGGCCTCGCCCTACCTATTTGGCCCGACCCAAGGCCTCGCCCTACCTATTTGGCCCGACCTAAGGCCTCGCCCTACCTATTTGGCCCGACCCAAGGCCTCAACCTACCTATTTGGCCCGACCCAAGGCCTCGCCCTACCTATTTGGCCCGACCCAAGGGCCTACCTGTTGGCCCCCCCAAGGCCTCACCCTACCTATTTGGCCGGACCTAAGGCCTCGCCCTACCTGTTGGCCCGACCTAAGGCCTCACCTACCTATTTGGCCGACCCAAGGCCTCACCCTACCTATTTGGCCCGACCTAAGGCCTCGTAACCTACCTATTTGGCCCGACCCAAGGCCTCGACCTACTTTGGCCCGACCAAGGCCTCGCCCCTACCTTGGCCCGACCCTAAGGCCTCGCCCTAGGCCCGACCCAAGGCCTTACCCTACCTATTTGGCCCGACCCGAGGCCTCGCCCTACCTATTTGGCCCGCCTAAGGCCTCGCCCTACCTATTTGGCCCGACCAAAGGCCTCACCTACCTATTCCCGACCCACGGCCTCAACCTACCTATTTGGCCCGACCTAAGGCCTCGCCCCTAACCTATTTGGCCCGAGGCCTCACCTACCCGTATCACTTGATACCATACCCACAATCAACATTTTATTTTTATCCATCCATCATGTACCTTTTGTTCAATCGAGCTCACTGTTCGTGTTTTAGCATGATTAGGGTCCTTGACTTGATACTGTCGACCAACTTTGCCTAGACCTAGACCGTGACGTTTATCTCAACCAAACTAACCATTTTAGTGCTTGCCGAACATGCCTAAACGTTCTGTACCTTACTTATATACCCTGGAGCTACTTCCTATGCCTTGGATACCGGGATTATATCACCCTTGTTTGGATAAACTATCGACCTTTGCCTATACATCATTTGGTTTGCTCGTCAAATCATGTACCCTAGTCGTCTTATTGCATTTCAACATAAATCTGCTTCCTTGGACCTACCCCACCACCACCTTACCATCCTCTCTACAACATATACCCTTTATCAACCCTATCCACGATTTCCGTTCACTCAATCTGTGATAGATTTGAGGGGATTACCTATATCCTTAACATGAGAAACCACTTCATATTATTATTGCGTAGCTTTACGGAACAAGCTACACGATAATAAGGGGCTAATGTAGACACCAAATTCATGTCTTACGACCCCTTGTGACCCGCATCCCATTTCGTAACCTAACCTCATTACCTAAACTTTACACAATTATTTATTAATTACCTTGTAATTGATAAATCCCCATCACCTCACCTGCCACCTCATTTTGCCACCTCATCATGACCTAGCCCTAATCCTAAACTAACCTAATTAAAACCTAAAACTTGGTCTACACCTACACCCATAACTAATGACCCCTTTCTCGCACCCAAAACCGACCTTCTAGTCACTTGACCAAGCCCAGCTGATCTCTCGGGAGAAAAGCAGGGAAGGTGGGTGATTTTACTAAAAATAGCCTACTTTTTCCTTACCGATGCCGGTTCCTACTCGACCGCCGTCGGTTATGCAACCGCCATCGGTTCCCTGTAAATGGGCTCCCCAAACCAAAACAACGGATCGGAATTTCATTTTGGAGATCAGTCGAAGGATTTCTGGATCAACAGAGATTATTGGGAGCGAGGAGCGAGTCAGATCTTCACTTGACCAAGCAGAGACGAGTGGAAATACCAGAAGTGTTTACAACAAAGGAGATCAGCTTGCATCTTGGTCAAAACCAGTAAGTCACATCTTGCATGTCCTCTGTTATAACATTTCTTATGCTTCTTGAATCTCAGTCCTCCTAAATCCATTTCTGAGTCCACTACCCAACGTGCCATTGCATCTAACTGTTATTCTTTTACCTCTCATCATCTCATTTCCTAATATCATCCATAAACCAGCCTTACAAACACCATAGCTACCAAGAAGATCCTAGAACCCACCGGTATCGGTTATCAGTAACCGGCATCGGTTATCAGTAACCGGCATCGGCATCGGTTCCTCGATCAAAACCGAGCTTGACCTTTTCCCTACCCGGTTCAGCGAAACAACTTAATTGATATTTTACGGTCTTTTGTGTTAATTCATATTAGCGAGGAAATGACCACCTTCGAAAGGAAGTTTTATATTTCACAGGATCTATCCTCATTCATTTATACGGGTACATAATCCTCTTATCCGAGCATCACCGAAACTAGTATCCTCAATGGCCTTCATTAGGTGCAAGGTGGCAGTTCCACTATCACCGGCATTGAGCTTCTACTCCATACACCACTTGAAAAGGAGACACTCCAATAGCTCTCTTCGGTGTAATCTTGTCTACCCAAAGAGCATCATAGAGCTTCTTATGCCGGTTTACGAGACTCATTGACCAACTTCCTTATGATAGTCACCGGGTTTTTGTTTGTGGATTACGTTTGACCATTTCCACAGGGGTAATAATTGAAGAATGAGCCGAGAGAGATGCCATACCCGTGCAGTAAGTCCATTATCTTAGTTGAGGAGAAGTTCGAGGCATTATCTCTTACAATCTTGTTAGGTACACCATACCTTACCAAGATGTTCTCTTTAATGAAGTTGCACACCACTTGAGTAGTGCTCTTGATTGGAATAGCCTCCACCCATTTGGTGAAGTAGTCAGTGGCAGTTAGCACATGAGTGTGACCAGCACTAGAAGTAGGGTTAAGTGCACCAATGAAGTCCAAACCCCACTGTTGAAATGGTTCCTCAATCACAACTGGCTTGAGAGGCAACGACGCCAGTTTAGGTCTTCCCACAAAAGTCTGACAAGCCTCGCATTTATCCACCCACTTGGATGCATCTCTGAACAAGGAAGGCCAGTAGTAACCTCCATGGAGTATCTTGTGAGCAGTGACCGTTGATGAATAGTGCCCTCCACATGCCTGATCATGAAAAGCTGAGAGCAATTTTCTCTGCTGTTCCTTGTCCACACACTTCAAAAATCTCCCATCTAAGCCACGCTTGAACAAAGCATTTTCCCACAAGCATACATGTGCCGACCTCAATTTAATGTCCTCTTTTCTTGGCGATTAAATGAGAGGGCAATCCCCATAGGTGAGAAAATGGGCGATGTCAAACATACAATTCATCGCCCGAGCTAAGGAACGAGCAGTAGGAATGTCGACTTTCTCCTCCAAAGAACTCATGTTTAGCTCCTTCAGCAATGAGCTCACAAAGACCTTTTCCACGAACCAGCTTGGTCGGTTTGATATCAATGTCGTACTCTTGGACCTTAGCAACCCAGTTCCCTCTCTTGGATCCAAATTCTTGTTGTGTAAGAATCGACTTAACAGTTGTATCTGGAACCAGCACCATGGAGTGAGAGTTGAGGATATAGAAACGAAATTGTTTAACAGCTTTGACCACTGCAAAAGCATGCTTCTCCATCATGGTGTATTTCAACTCATGGTCTTTCAGAATATAGCTCATGAACGCAATTGGTAGCTCATGTTTATCAGAGTCTTCTTGGGTTAAGACAGCAGCCAGGGTATTATCTGTAGCATAGCAATAGATGATGAAATCTTTGCTGAAATCGGGACAGGCCAAAACTAGAGTTTTAGCGATAGCTTTCTTGATACCCTCAAAGGATTCCTTTCCTTCAGAAGACCAACCAAATGTTTTCTTCCCTTTCATCATCTGAGAAATGTTCAAAGTTAACTCTGCAAAGTCAGGGATGAATCTTCTTAAAAATTGATCTTACAGAAGAAGGAGTGCACACCTTTTTTCTTGGTTGGGAGAGGAATTTCTTTGGATGGCTTGAACTCATTCGTAGGTTAATCTTAATACCATCCTTGGAAACGATGTGCCCTAATAACTTTCCTCGGTGACACAAAAGACAGATTTTTAGGTTCGAGAGATTCCATGCTCTCTGCATCTCAGCAGAACTGTCTCCAGGTGATCAAAATGATCCGCTCTTGTCTTGGAAAACACTGTCAGGTCATCAAGGTATATGACAATACACTTCCCTTTCAAGCTTCCAAAAGCTAGATCCATAGCTCTCTGGAAAGTGGCACCAGCATTAATAAGCCCAAAAGGCATTCTCTTGTAGGCAAAGGTACCCCAAGGAGTGGTGAAGGCTGTCTTGTGTTGATCTGCAGTATCAACCTCTACCTGATTGTATCCAGAGAAAATCCATCAAGCATAGATAACATTTCAGAGCCTGTTACCACTTGCAATACTTGATCCATCATGGGAAAAGGATAATTATCTTTCAGAGAAGCCTGATTCAGGTTCCTGAAATCAACACAGATGTGGATCTCACCATTTTTCTTCCTGACAGGCACAATATTTGCAATCCATGTTGAATGGTGAATAGGAAAAATAATTTTAGCCTTCAACAACTTCTGAATCTCCTGAAAGATGGTGTCAGCTATTTTGGGGTTGTACTGCCTTTGTTTCTGCTTGAAAGGCTTAATTCCTGGTTTGAGAGGAATCGAGTGCTGCATATCTTTTGGCTTGAAGGCTTTCAGATCTTCATAAGAATATGCAAGAACGTCCTTATACCTTCTTAGAAGATCAATTGCTTTTCTCCTTTCATCTGCCGTACAACATTTTCCAATATTTACTAGCTTAGGGTCATTAGAACTCCCAATATCAATCTTATCATACTCGGCTGATTGCTGAGGTCCAGTAGAAGCTTTAGATTTCACATACCTGTCATGTTTATCAAACAATTCCTCCAGACTCACCAAACCTTTAGGAATCTTATTTCCTTTGAGTTTAATGCACCCTTCCTGATCTGTTTCTTCTCCTTGGGTGACAGCTTGGTCAAAGGACACACTTTCACGAGGCAGGTTGTCACTTCCCTCAAAATACAGTTGTTCGAAATTACCCTTGAGTTCCAGGAAGGAAAGCAAATGCTGATCATCATTGAAAACTTGCCAGTTATTGGTGTCGTCAGGTACACTCGGCCGATGGACCATTTCAATGGTGAATTTGTCCTGAGAGAATTCAGGATGGGGAATCAGTAGTGACCCTGAGACAGCCAGTGAATCAGCCCTGCTGTTCTTTTCTCTAGGTATTGCTTCAATAGAGAAAGCATCAAGGAATTCAATGGAATCCCAAACCTGATTCCGGTAATGCTTCAGCCTCCCATTTTTTACCTGAAAGAGATTTCTGACCTGCTTTACAATCAACTCTGCATCACCACGAGCCAGAAGGTTCTTCACACCTTGTTCTTTGGCCACTTGCAGTCCAAGAATGAGAGCCTCATACTCTGCTGTATTATTAGTGTTTTCAAACTGCAACTTAAATGAAAAAGGATGTAGGCATCCTTCAGGTGACACTAGCAGGACGCCAGCTCCAGAACCAGCTGAGGAACAACTTCCATCAAATTCTAAAATCCAAACACCATTGGGATCTTTAGGAGACACTTTGGGGGGTTGGATTTCATCAGGGGACATAATCATGTAATTGCCATGACCCATATCTTCATAGAGTATTTGTGCCTTAGGATCATCCGTTTTCTGCACAATATACTCAGATTGTTTCTCAGGCAACAGTTTCTTCATTTGTCCATTGACAGGTATGAGTGCGTGTGACCAGTCCATTTGGATTTCCCCACCCACATCTTTACAGAAGTTTCTACTTAGCAACATTCCATAAGAAGGAGGAATGTCTGCTACTAGGATGGTAGCCAACACTTTCTTTTCAGGCAAGGCAGCAAAAGCCACTTGCGCATCCTTAATCCTCCCGACCAGGGGCACTTCTTTACTTTCCATGGAGTAACAGGATCCATAAGTGCGAGTGAGGGTCAGGCCTAAAGCATGAGCTACTTTAGCAGGCATTACGTTATCTGAGGCTCCTGAGTCAATGACACAATTACTGAGCCTATGACCAGCTATAAGAAGTGTTACATAAAATGGTTTAATTTTGTCACCAGGGGAGGTGACAGCAGCTACCAGACTTGGCTGTGGTGCAGAAGGAGGAGTAGGCAAAAGGCCTTTAGAGGTGGTCTTGGAATGGGAATTTACAAATTGAATCATCTTGGCAAAAGCTTTGGGGTGGGTTTGATAGTACTCAGCTTCTGAGATTTGGACCTTGGTCTTTTTCAGGTGATCAACAATATCAAAAGACCCAGAAGTGGATGGGCCATCGTCATTTGGAATTCTAGGCTTATCAACTTTAGGAGAAAAAGAAGAAGCAACTTTGGTAGCGGGATTGATAGGACTCACCTTTGGTGCAGACGAAGTAGGGATAGGAGACCCTCTTTTTGCAATTACAGGAATAGTTGCCGACTGCTCCTTAGACTTCTTTATGGGCTGTGTCACCTTTTCCCTCTGCTTTGTCTGTTCTCGAGTCATGACAGCAAATGATTCACTATTCATGTCTGCTACCACTTCATCATAGTCATCTCCATCATCAACGCCCTCGGTGGTAAAGAAATTAACCCGAGATCCCTCAAGTTCCTCTGCCTCATCATCAAATTCCTCCACAAACTCCTCGCAAGCTTCATCATCATCTGGCTCTTCAACTTCACAGGTTGCGTTCACAGGAACCTTAACAGGAGGTCCTTCAAGTGCTAGTCTTGTGTGAGGAGCAGGAAAATGATTTCTGGGCTGAAAATTTCTTCTTGGAACATCTGCATACGGGGCATGCTGAGCCAACTGTTTCTTTATAGTGACAAGATCATTTGCGAGTTTCTGGACTAATGGATCAGTACTAGGTCCAGGGGTGGAAGAGGAAGAAGCAGCAGACTTAGATTTGGGAGGGTCTCTTCTCAACTTCCCTGACATGATCAAGTCATCTTCGATACTAACAGCCAGTTCTTGATCCAGAGCTAGTGTTCCGAGATTAGCCCTTCTTAGTGCATAACTAACTTTGGGCGATTGGGCATTTAGAGAGAAACATTTTTGAATCCCATCACTGTGAGTCGAGTGTTTGTTGGAATTTTATTTATCAACTGTTGAATTGAGCCACGAATTCTCTCATGGGCTCTAATGAATCTTTCTTTATCGAGAAATTTGGGCAAGCAAGGCATGCACATCTTTACGCCGGCTTAAACGGTTTTCGGCGAGTTCTCATGGTGTCCCGATCGGTTATAGCACCGGTCGGAAGGTGATAGAACCAATCAGCAAAGCATTATCTTGTAACATCTCAACAAACAAACCTTACGAGAGCGTCTTCATATTCGACTCCCGAGAACTCCACATGCAACAACGAAGGTTGCATGATGTTCTGTCAGGTGCACTTTGCCATCGCCTTTGAATTTGGGGAAGTTCTTGGTTTCCTCTGCAGGTAACTCATGAAGGTGAGCAAGGGCGAGAGGCCCGACACGATGACCCCATGGTAATGGCGCTGCCATTCTTGGAAAAACGGCTTGGAGAGGAACTGTAACACCGGAAAGGATCAAAGCTCGTAGATTGGGACTAGCAGGCTCGAAGGAATACCACCCTTAGGACTTCTATCTTGAGCAGGTGGAGTGCTTGTCGAGCGAGTCCTTCTTGTTCATTGTTGAAGGAAAGGAAAACCTGTTGCTCCAAAAGTGGCGAGAATCTTGATACCAAGGCCCTTCTCCTCGAGTGAAAGCGTGAGTCGCGAGATCAAAGGATGATCAAAAATTGCAGAACTGGAATGCGATTTTCCCAGTGAGTCGCCAAGCTGTTGGTTTTAAAATAGGACTTTTATAAGAGCGCGGTCGGGGGACAAGAAGTCCCTCCTCTTTAATGGGAGAGGTTCCCTTATTCAAAACGAACTTATTTACAAATGTACAAAATATTATTTTATGATTGAACTTGGATATTACGAAAGTGTTTTCCACAAGGATCATCACTACAAAAGGACCGAGGAAAGGGAATAAGAGGATGAGTAGAATAGTAACATTTAATTATAGATAGCAGAATAATTCTTTATGTATGAGAAGTTTCAAGGAATTTAAGACAAGATCATTTGCATTGGCTGAATAGGATTAAATTTAAAGACACAAAGTTCTGTGTAAATAACCTTCTTGATTCATTAATCAAGGAAAAAAATTTCCTTCTTGGTTATACAAGATCGCATTGTATTTGTAAACTCGGACAAAGTATGTAATCGAGAGAGACTAACAAATTAGAGACAAAATGATCTTCACAATATTAAATGGAAAGCACGAAATAGTAGAGATTAGATAGACAATGAATAGAAAGCCCTTTTGTATTGATTTCTTTAAGATCTATTTACACTTTCGAGAAAATATGCCCAGATTCTACCTCCTCAAGAATGGCGGAAAGAAGGCCATTATATAGCTTACAATTCGGTTTCTCTTCGTAACCGTTTCTTTTAACTAAAGGATAGTTAAGGAATGCTAATCGCAATACCTTAACTAATTACAAGGAATACGAAAGGAATAGGAAGAAGAGAAAAGAATGGGGAGGGAGACAGGTGTCCAGTTCTGAGAAGGACCCACTGTCTTCAGAAACCGCTGCTTGAGTTTTCCTCCACGTCTCAGCCATGTCCTTGCCACGAGGGACACACCAGAAATTTCATCTTGAGGATGACAACGAATATCTTTGAAAACTGATGTAACCGGCGTCTTGAACTTCGTCCTTCGTAACTGCTTCTTTAGTTCTCCCAAGCTTCCTCCAGGAGCTTGATCTTCATATTGATAGTAACAGAGCTGCAAACCAGGCTCGGAAAGGAGTTTCAGAGGGAGGGGACATGCGCGGGTTTTCAAATTGCAAGGGTTCGAAACAATGTAAGAATTGCAAAGGAGGTTTTTCCCGTTATATAGCCGTTGAGGAGAGAGAAGGATAATCAATGCGCATTTGAATTCATATTTTGAAAAACAGCATATTCGGGTAGAGTGGGAAAAACTAAGTATGAATGACCATTGGTTCGCTTGGGACAAGTGAGACGTGAATGCGTGAAACACGCGGCTCGGCCGATTCAGGTGAAACGGGGAGAGGACGCACAAATGCATTTTGGGACATTTGGGATGAAAAAGAGTGAAGTGCGCGACTCGGGAGTTTCGGCCGAAAATGGGACAGCTTGCACTTTTTAACTTTGGGACATTCGGGACAAAAGTTTTGAAGTACGCGGTTCGGGTGTTTCGGCCGATTGGGGAACAGAATGCACTTTGGAACTGGGACGATTGAGGCGAAATCAAAGCGAATCGACCGAAAATGGAATAGAGTGCACTTTAAGTTGAACTTGAGAAATTTGAGACAAAAAGTTCCGGAGTACGCGACTCGGCCGGTTCGGGTGAAATTGGAACAGAGCGCACTTTTGAAATTGGGACATTTGGGACAAGAAAGTGTGAAGTACGCGGTTCGGGCGGTTCGGCCGAAATTGGAACATCTCGCACAGTAACTTCGGGACACTTGGGACAAAAACTTCCGACGGGCCCGAAAATGGGACAAATTCGGAGGTTTCGGCCGATCGGGGAACAAAATGCACTTTCGTACTTGGGACAGTTGGGACAAAAATGTCCGACAGGCCCGAAATACTTACAGAATGACCCAAAACTTAGATTTTTTAGACTTCCAAGACTTTTTTCACACCACCAGCTCGACAGAAAAGACACTTAGACTCAAAATTTTGAAATTTTTTACTTTTGACAGAGTGGGGAATTTTGAGTGGACAAACGGACCTCGAATGATGACTTTGGGTGTGAGTGCATATTAGACATTGGGTATAGGGTTGGTTGATGGGCGAGTTGCTTTCTCCTTTCCCTTGTCTTTCTAAGCACGGGTGGTAATGTTGATCATGTTAATATGAGGGGAGGTGGATGAAGAGGGTGTGTCATGGAAGGTATAGTGGCATGAGGGACAAAACCCTAGCGGTGGATATGATCCTTGGGAAATGAGTAGGGTGCATTGGCATTTTGGTGGTGGTTTGGCCAACTCTCTTATACGAACCATGTTAATCTTGAATCTCAGGGATGGATCAAAGAGTTGTGGGGGTGGAGATCTTGGTCTCTGAGTAGGTAATGGGAGAAGATCTGTGGAAATTGGTGAAGGTGAAATGGGGTCCTCATCAAGAAGATCATCATTGTCAAAATTTTCTTCGGGAGGACATAATTGGATTAGGGAAGTTTTTAAGGCCTTACAGTTCTCTACATCGTGTCCTGGCACATGATGGTAGGTGTAAATTTTGGTTTCGTCAAACCATTTTGGTTTGGGTTTGAGTGGGTCATAAGGTCTAAGAGGTGGTAATGTGATGACAGAAGTTTTGAGGAGATTAGTTAGGATTTTGGCATAGGACCCTGCTAATGGATCACAATGGGAGGTGAATGTGGGTTTGGGTACAGGTGAGGATGACTGTGGAGGAAGAGTCTTTACAAGAGGGGGAGTAGGTTGGGCTACTAGTTTGGTGTGTGGTGTGGTCTTAGCTGTTTTCTATATCTGCTTGGGTAGGGAAAGGTAGAAGAACTAGCGATGGACGGTTTGGTTGGTTTAATTACCTTATTGGAGGGTATGAGATTTTTAGTTTTAGGTTGCATCTTTTTGGGTAAAGGTGATACGGTCATATGAGATGTGGAGGGAAAATCTGATCGTGGAAGAGGGTGGGTTACCTAAGGGGGTAACCAAGGTCTTGTGGAGGTAGGTGGTGTGGGTTTGGGCAGAGACGTGAGTGAAATAGAAGGAAGTGTCATGGGTAGTGAAGAATTTATCAATATGATATTAGAGGTATGGGTGGTAAGAAGGTTACGAGATGAGGGAAGAGGTTGTGTGGGCTGCTTGGGTATATTAGAGGTCTATGATGGGGAAATGGATTGATGCATTATTGGTTTCATCTTGGTGGATGGGGTTTCTTGGCCAAGGTTGAGGGATGAGGTTTTAGGATGGACGGAAGGGGTGAAGGTGATAAAGGCGTGGTAGGTGAAGTTGGTGTATGAGGTGTAGGAGATTAGATCTTCATTTTAAGGGCCAAGTTAAGTTTGGTGTTAGTTTTAGAAGATGTGGCTAAATCTAGATTGATGGGTGGGTGAGTAAGGCTAGTTGTTGGTATGACCCTAAGGTAGTGATAGGTTTAGGTAAGGGAGATGATATAGGCATGGGATTAGGTGTAGATGTATGTTGGGCTATGGGTAGATGTGTGAGTTGGTCCATGAGTGGTGTCGTGGAAGGTATTGCAATAGTTGTGGTTGTGTTTGGTTTGGTCACTCGAACGACTTTTGGATAAATAGTGGAGGTGTCGATGAGTGACATCTATATTTGTGTTGAAATATGAAGTAGAAGGTGTCCTAGAAGTAAGGCTCTATCGACATAGTCCAGTGATTGGCCAAGCGTGAGAATGGTACTATTGTAAGCAGGTCTAATGTGGATCAAGTGAAAATTCCCATAAAATGTGTTTGAGATACTTTTGTAATTGGCTAGCCTCAAACTCTGTGGGTAAGAGAGCCGAAAGAAGAAAAGAGGATCTTGAAGGTATGATGGTGAATGGTCATCTACAGGTAGTGGTACTTCTATAGTATCCTCCATGGGTAGATGGGAGGATGGGCCAGCTGAAGTGGACTCTCCTTGTGTTGGTGTAGGTGGTGGACCTGTATCTTCTATGAGTAGGAGAGGTGCCACTTACAACCGCTCGAGGAATTTTGAGGGGTCAAAGGTGGAGTGTTGATTATAGGATCTTCCACGGGTGAAGGGAAAAATGAAGGGGTTCTCTCGTGGGTAGAGGAGTAGATGAAATAGATTCAGTGAATTATGGGAGCATAGGCAAAGATTTAATCTATGGAAGGAACATGAGGCAATTGGGAAGCAATCTGGCGTGTCATTGAAAATAGCATGGACCTCGCGGACATCATTGCTATAATTGTTTGAGGTATCACCACTTTGTTTGAAGATGGGGATTGATTAGGAATGGCTTCTTGAAGATATGCAGGTTTTGGTTAGTGGGTGCATTTGGGCTATCCAAGACTAGATCTCCATTTTCTAACATTTCTTGGATGATATTATTGAAGGTGATGCGCTTATTATCACTTGTGACCTTTGACACGATGATAGTTGCGAAGTCATGTTCCTTATTTCGCGTGGGCATGGGTCGCTCGTGGTCAAAACCAAGTA
The DNA here is from genome assembly GCA_018340775.1 of Taxus wallichiana var. yunnanensis. Classification (NCBI taxonomy): domain Eukaryota; kingdom Viridiplantae; phylum Streptophyta; class Pinopsida; order Cupressales; family Taxaceae; genus Taxus; species Taxus wallichiana. Next base: position 454,686,766 of record CM031241.1, on the reverse strand, counting down.
TGTGATTTTATAGGTGGAAGGGTAATGACACCGAGCCTTAACAATATTTTCCAAAACAGAAGAATGAGATTCTCCTATGGAAGTGTACTTTCATTGTTTTCTCAATGATGAGAAAGCTTAGATAGGAGAGAGATTAGAAGGGGTTTGCTTAGGTTTGATTGATGTGGGGGACTAGATTTGAGAACTATGGAATTAGTAGACCCTTTGGGATTTGAATATTTGTTTTGGGGTTTCAAAGATGAAGAAGCATCATTTGATTCAAACGTGATGTTCTTTACGAAGTTGAATCTTCTTTTCTTTGATAGCATGAATTTCCTCCGTGCCATGGTGAATGCCTTGTCGAAAGTGTGAAAATTTTGCACTGCACTAGGTTGGTGAGATGTGTCTAGCACATGCCCAAGTAAATATTTTGATGAGCTCTTATAGTTTGAGGTAATTGGAATGTTACACTGGTTAATGAGGTTGTGCCAATGAAAGTGACGAATTCAGCGATAGACTCATTATCATACTATCACGTGGAATAAAGATCAATCATGGTAACCTTCTTAACATTGTTGATGTAGAAATGATCTAGGAAGGCTTGGGCTACTTGATTAAACAAGTAAATGGAGTGTCTTGGTAGTCCTTTGTATCGACGTCTAATGCAGGCCACGTCGAGGACATTGGGAAAGTCCTCAAAAGTAAAGTATCATCATGGACAATTAGGTAACACCCATGTTTAAAGGACTGAAAATATTGTTGTGAGTCTTCTTTTCTATTGAAGCGGTTGAATTTTGGCATTTCCCAATGTACGGGTATGGCCGAATAGGAATGGATGGGTGAATAATCCCATTACAAATTGCATCATAGGTGAGGGAATTGCGTGAGTCGGAAACCGATGCTTCTAGTGTCTACATATTTTCCATAATCAACTTGATGAGGTCATTGGTAAGTTATGATGGAGGGACACCTCCCATGGCATAAGGGGTGGATATTGAGCTGATAGGGAGGTTGAGAATAAGGAACTCGACATAGAAGGCACATATCCGAGAATAGGTGACAGATGAGATAGGGGTTGTTGATAGTAGGTGTATGTACGTGGGGTGGTCATCTTGACTCTAGTAGCGATTGGGGGTAGTGTTTGCGGGATAGAGACGATAAGACTCGGAATGGATTAGGGGGTCACTCACACCATGAACAGCTTTTTTCAATGGGTATTTGTGAGACAATGGGTGTGGACTAGGCTATGGTCCGGGTGGTCGATGTGGGGACAACATATATGAAAGGCGTGAGTGATACTGTAGATGCAGCATTCATGGTGGGTATGGGTCCTAGCTATGAAACTACCAGGGGTGAAGCAGGTGAGGGTAACGCCTTATTATTAGGGGCTGATGCAAAAGTAAGAATAAGGGCAGGAGAGATGGATACAGGCATGTTGTATATCAAATAACCTAAGGATTCTCGGGTGGAAGAGTGAGAAAGGTAGAGCTGTAAGGTCATGTGATTCTAATCAAGGAATCGTGCAAACTCTTCGTCATCTGTAGCAATGGTGGTAGGTAAGGTTGGATCCATGGGTGACAGGATGGAAGGTGTGAGGGACTAGGTGGGAGCGGTTGACGACTAGCATGGAATATGAGGGCATTAGTCTAGGCATGAGTCAAGCACCATGTGAGAAAGCACTTACTCGGTAAGATTGTATTACGTAGATGACACAAAAACAATAGAAATAGAGAATAATGGGTTCGAGAGGTGAATCGTGTCAATGTCTAGATTTTGAAAATCAAACACGGGGAAACCGATGATGGTCAGTTGACGATGATGGTTAAGGGAAAACTAATGACGCGTTCGAGTTGACCGGTGATGGTCGAGGTAAAACCGATGACGGTTGCTAAAACCGATACCTGGTCAATGTGGAATAAAACTAGGCTCAAAGAATGAAATAGGAATGTTAGATGTGTACTAGGAACTGTGTATGACAAAGTAGTTATCCATAGGGTAGAAATATAATGATGCCTTGAAGGCGGAAAAAAAAAAAAAAAGAGTGATGAAGGCTATTCTAGGTAAAGTAACTCAAAATCAAGAAGTGACACCTTTGGTTAGGGTTTAACCGACAACGGTCGAGATGTGAACCGACTTGCACTATGAAATTTGAAAGAAATGAAGAAAATGGGTTTTGAGAATTAAATTAAGCGAAGAATTAGACTTAGAAACCGAGAATGTGGAGAAGGCACCCTGACACACTTAGACAACGTCAAAATACTCCAACTATGACAATGGAGTGTGCAAGGAAGAAGAAAAATGGAGATTCGTAGTCTCACACCTCAAAACACAAGTCAAGAAGAATGCTAAGAAAAAGCACGATCCTAACAATGATTTTCTTATGTTTGTTTAGCTTATGCTATTTAGGACCGATTGTGTGTATTTAGAAAGGAATTTTTTGGTTAGGAAGGTGTCCTACAAAGAAGGATATCTAAAAGGAGAGGTTTCAGGTATGTTATGGCGGGGCGGGCCATCCTCTAAGATGATGACTCGACAGAGGCAATGAGTTGGGGAGTACACCCAATCGGATCATGTGAGCAGCGGCAGATGTTCCTAGGTAAGGTGTTGTTCAAGAAATATGTGTATATTTTGATTTTGTGCAAGTTTATTAAGACACGAGAGAGAGAAAATGTGCTTTCTACGATGTTTTGTGTCAACCATCGATTGGGAATGACTTGCGGCATCTAGGTTTCCCTCATTTTAATGTGAGCTAAATGCAACAAATCAGAATGTAATGCAACCAATTTAAAGCCCAAATCGAAATATTATGTTCGATGACACAAATGGTGAATAGGAGAGGGTATGCTCTTTCACTAAATGCAAAAAGCAAAAAGAATGGTTCTTTTTAAATGCACCAAAAAAAGTGTATCTTTTAGAGAAATTAGAAAGAAGAGAAGATAACCAAGGAAGCAGATTAATGTGTAAGCTTATTGAAGGAAAAAAATAAATTTTTTTCCTAGGAATGAAGAAAATGCAATAAGAACCCACTGATGGGTCCCACCTAGGTGTGCAAAATGTTTCACCATTTTCTTAACATTTTTGAATGAAGAAATAGATAAGGGTAAGGGCCAAGGAGGAATACCTGTTAAATGTTGGTTGGTTAATGGTTATTACTCACATTCGACTTCTTGATCCATAACTAAATTTGAGAGCTTCCTTTTGGCTAAGATGAACTACCTATAATATAAAACAAGACCACAAAAGGGTAGTTAAATAATATATGTGAGAGGACTCCCTAGCATATACTAGTTCCAAGAAGTGTGATACTTCCTAGATGGTTGTCAATCCATTGTTTAAAATGAATTAATGTGAGAAACAAGTAAAGTCCTACAAAGTATTCTATATGATTTAGGTATCTCATTCAAGTACAATAAGCAAATCCAATCACAACAAAGCTAGGCTATATTTGGATCTCGAAAGATGAGGTATCTCACAAGGTACCGTGATTGGTCAAGGTCTCGATTCAGGCTTATTTACATCAACTCGGTAGGAGGTTGATTAGGTTCTATTCTATGTCGTGGTATAAAACACGAGACCGACGCGTCAGTCGTAGTATGATTGATGTTGGTTTAGGTAGAATTGATGAAGGTTGTGGATAATCGACGTTGGTATGGTTGAGGTAAAAGAAACTCAAATAGATCAAATGGAAAGGGCTGATCTGAGGTCAAATGAGGTTGGGAGAGTGGATGAGAAGGTCTGTGGAGATCTCAGGTGTACTTAGAAATGGATATTAGGTCGGGATGGTGATTTGGTGGTGTGGGTAAGGGAAATGGTAGGAATACAAGATAATAAGAAATGGAGTAATGAACATGCAAAGTATAAAATAATAATAGGAATGACAAAAGTTAACTATGCTAAAATAGATAATGCTGGTAGAGATGTAATTACTGTGATGTAGATTTTGATGGCTGAATGGAGGTGGTTGTTGATCAAAAGAATAGTGTTGGATATCATAGCAGTGGCTCCCAGAATGATTCCATGAGTGTGATGCTTCAATATCTATCCTGGTGATGGCTTTGGATGTCTGGATACGTGAAAGGATGTTGGTTTCACTTGCATGCAGCTCTGATCTCCTTCCCTTGCTCTCAGAATGTGCCAACCCAAAAACAAGGTTGTTTGGGTGAATAAATGGTAACCGATGATTACGAGTTGACCGACTGCGTTGGTTTAGGGCAAGCGACGCCGTCGAGTTAAGGCGAGATTCCCTAGGTTTACTAAAATGGGAAAATCTTTCTGATTTCTTTTAGCCTAATTCATTTATTCTCACCGATTAGAATGGAAACTTCCCTTCTAATGATCGGGAATGTGGCTAGAGAGATTTTAGGTATTGATTTTAGGTTATACAAAACCTTAGCTCATTAAGGCAAGTAAGACTTGGTTATTGTTGGTTATGAAAACATGCTAAGAATAGGTCTAAGGTGAGGTGGTTGGATGAGGTGTCTAGGTGAGGTGGTGGGGTAGAAATTAAGGTAATTAGATATTAAAAATGTGAGGATATATATATTAATTAATGCAAATTAATGGTGATGTGGGGTGGAAAGGGTCGTGGTTAGATGAGTATGCTTGAGTTGGTTATTTGAAAAGGGACCAAGGGAGTGTGACCAAATTTTGTTTCTACAGTAGGATTTTGCACGAAGCAGATTCCTCATGACAACTTCTACCTTGCGCGCAAATAAGAGATTGAGTCTTAGAGACCTCTTGAGAGGAAGTTTGATGGATTCTCCTTATAGGCAAATGGTATTCTTAGATAAAGAGGTCAGATATATGTAGCAATAGATGGAGGCACGAGACGGGATATCTTGGTAGAGGCTCATCATGCACCTTATTAATCCCGTCAAGGGTGAAGAAGATGCATGCCACATTGAGAAAACTTTATCATTGGATAGGCCTACAGAGAGATGTAGCTCAATTTGTTTTGAGTTGTTTAGAATGTCAAAGGGTGAAGGCCTAACATCAGCATCTAGCTGTACTTATCTACCCGCATGCCATACCGAAGTGGAAATGGATTCCATTGTAGGGCTACTAAATTCTAGCTACCACGATAACACCATCATGGTCACGATGGATAAATTGACAAAAGTGGCTCATTTTTTCGGTGAAGACCACCTATACAACTAGTACAAATCTGATGGCATGAGTATACCTTGATGAGATTGTCAGATTGCATGGGATTCGTGGAAAATCATTTACAACCGATCCCTTGTACACTTTTCACTTTGGACTACCATGTAGTGGGTTATTGAATACAGTATCAACTTCAATACAACTTATCATCCAAAGACAGATGGGTAGACAAAGCGGGTAAATCAGATCTTGGAGGATATGTTGCAGATGTATGTCATGGACAAGCAATCTAGGTGGAAGGAGTACTTCTATTTGGTAGAGTTTTCCTACAAAAACATTTTTCAAAGTTCGATTGGTATGGCTCCTTTTTAGGCATTGTATGCTTTAGAGTGCAAGACACCATTTTGTTGGGATAGATTGGAGGACAGGGTTTCTCTTGGGCCGGATTTGGTATAGGATATGGAGCAGCGACAGGTGTCTTGATTCATCGAGACTTTAGGAGGCTCACGATAGGTAGAAGAACTATGCGAGATATGAGGAGGACGGATCGTAGTTTTGAGTTGGGCATGAAGGTGTTTCTTCGTTTCAGGCCACATAAGAGTCCTATATGTTATGGAAAAGGCTCTAAGTTAGATCCTAGATTTGTGGGTACCTTCGAGATCTTGGAGTGTATCAGTCGCTTCGCCTATCGTCTAGCATTGTCACACGACTTGTCTCATGTGCATGATGTATTTCATGTATATGTACTTAGGAGTTATATTCAGATCCCTCTCATGTTTTGGATTGGACCACAATGTAGGTGTAAGAGCATGGCGGTATCGGTGGAGCCTGTCGCAACATAGTGTCACGAGACCCGAGGATTTCAAGGCCACCAGATTGACAAGTTCGAGTCCAGTGGGATAGGTATGATGAGACTGCATCCACTTGGGAGGATGTCACTATTTTGTGAGCTCAGTTTCCTCATCTATTCCAGTGATTTCGGGAGGAATTTGAGTCTAAGAGGGGGATGTAGTGCCCACTCCTCTTCGACACTGTTTCATCTCAATATCTATCTTGTTATCTTGATATTAGACATTTTGATTATGATACATTGATCAGTAGATGATAGATGATACTAATATTTGGGTTATTAACATTATGTTTCTTACGTTTTATTATGATGCACTAGATATTGATGTTAGACAATTTGATATATGTTGATTTTCATCATGTGGATTTTATCTTGACATGATATGTTTTGGGATGTTGGAGTATAATTTTAATCTCATGGATGTTATGTTTAGATTTTGACATATTGATGGATAATACAAATGGTAAATGTTGAATGTTGAACATTGATTTTATATGTATATTTTCTCGATGTTGTTAATACGGCCGAAATGCTAGAAAGGTAATTTATCGTGTGTAGGAATTTTATCACATACATCGAGGGTATTTTGTGCAATTGGAGGCTTAGGGTAAGACTCTTAATTCACTTGGTATGAATAAGGAGGTGGTCTCCCATAACCCTTGCTCTATTTTGTTTGATCTTAAAACCTTTTTGTTGTTATGAATGTGCAAACTTGTTGGATATGTTATCTTGGTTGAGTTGATTGTCTTGTATGTATGTATGTTTGCGAAGTCATTTGGTTAGAAGTTATCATTGTTGCTCAATGCTCCTCATGGTTGCTTGGTTGGGGGTCACGGGCCATTATGGGGATGAGTTCTCACCTTAATGGATTTAAGGTTAGGTGGAGAGTGTTTCCTACTCCCCCTTCCTTTTTTGTGATTCCTTTGCAAAGTTGGAAGAAATCAATATGTGGAGCTATCAAGTGTGATGAGGACATGCCTTTTGAAGACTTGAAATTTGGCTTGTTGATATCCTTTTGTAATTCGTCCATATTTCTTATCCCCATTTGAGTGGGTGTTTGTAAATATTTAAGCTTGTAAGAAGGTCATTTTGTGACTTGGGAATCCATATATTTAGTAAATTCTTATAAGAAAATTTCATGAGAATGTACATTTTAAGTTTAGTTAGTTTGTGAAAGAAAATTTATAAGTTACTTTTCTTTGGTGAAGAGGAATATTTGAAATAGAGTTTAGAATGCTATTGCATCTCTCTTAATGGAATTTAATCTATTATTGTAAATTTTGATAGTCTTCATTTTAAAAAAATCTTATTGAATTGCACTTGCTTGTGAAATGGAATGGTCATTTTTGTCTTTCCTTAGATGAAAGTAAATTGAAGTTTTTAAACTATAAATGTATTATTAGAGTTGTTGAAGGGAAGAAAATAGTGTTTTAACTATCTTGCAAATTATTTTAAATGGCTAAACAATGCTCAAATTTTCTTCCTACTCCTATGTATAATTAGAAATTCTCATAGTCCTCACTTGCTCTACTAAGCTAAAAATGACTTGTTTTAATTAATTAACTGAATCAAATTTCAAGAATGTGAGTACCTAATTATAATTTAAGTTGTATGTACTTTAGAAATTGGTTACTAAACTTAATACCCTTATCTCATTCTTAATATGTATCCAAAAGAGGGATTCAAGTTATTTGACTATTTCAACATTATTATTATATCAATATAATTAATATAATTATATATTGATATTATGTTCTTACATTAAAATACAAACAAAATTGAAATGGTACTAATGATACACTTATATTAATATATTCCTATGTTAATATTTTATATATTAAGATGTATATATTTATTAATACGTAATTATACTTATTACTATTGTTATCCTTAATAAATATTATTACTTTTAATATTAATACTTTTATTAATATTCACATTTTCCAAACTTTGAAATAAATAAAATTATGTAAAAATAAAGTGGTATGTGTGGGGTTGGCCATATAGGCTTTGATTAAAGGAATGGGGTGGGGAGGAGTCACCAACCTCACCCCCACCCCATTGATGAAGTGATTTTATTATCTATAATCAAAATCTATTTTCAAAGACAAAGGAATAGGTTCATCATCAAGTGGAATGAGGATAACAACAGCCCCACCCCCACACTAACACTTGGAGCCATCGAAGAAGAGTTTTATTTGGTAAAAGCGGAGGTTCGTCAGGGAAAAGGTAAATTTATAGACTCGTTTGGAAATTTTAAGTTAGAGGTTGATTCTCGTAAATAGGTGCGTCAGAAAATTGGTCGGTGATAGTCGGCCCTTGATGGACTTTTGATGGATGAATTCAAGGTCGAGGTCAGCGAAGCATAAGCCAACATGTGGCACGTTGGTTTTCATAAGGTTTGGCATACATGAAGTGTAAAGGGTGAGTATTAGTAATGATGAAGGTTTTGTGGTTGAGTAGTTAATGGCGGAGTTTAGTGGCGATGAAAAATAAGGCTAGGAAAAAAATCGGTGTGGTTATATCTAGTTTTGTAGTCAAAAAGGGTATGGCTTATGTAATAAACAACTTGATCTCGGTGTTGGTCATCACGATGAGCAAGCATGGCACCTAGAGAATGGTCGATGGCGAAATATAAAGGTAGAAGGGCTGATCATCCTTAGGAGGAATGAGCATTGGTGGTTGAAGGAGGTATTGTTTCAAGGATTCGAATAATTTATGGCGTTCATCATCCCATGTGAATGAAACATCTTTCTTGACAAGATTATGGAATGATTGCAGTGATCGGAAAAGTCATGTGAGATAAAGCGATGAATTGATTACAAATTTCCCTGTAGGTTGCAAAGTTGACAATGATTAGTGGGTCACGGCATTTCAAGGATAGCCTTGACTTTAGCAAGATCAAATTTTATGCCACGCAAAGAAACAATGAAACGTAGGAGTTTCCCGAGAAGTAGCTTGTAAAGACACTTTTTGGTTGAAGGCGAACAAAATACTTGATGAGGTGGTGAAAGATGATTTTAAGAATGGACATGTGTTTAGTTTGATGCTTAGATTTGGAAAGTAGATCATATACATAATCCTCCAATATGTGATGCATGATGTCATGGAAGATGTAAGTCACGGCTCGGCCCGATATGCAAAGACCGACATTTTGAGGCCAAAGGGCAAGACTCGATAGTAGAAAGTCCCCCAAAGGGTGATGAAGGAAGTCTTGTGTTGATCCTCGAGAACTAGTAATATTTGATTGTAGACCGAGAAACCGTCCATGAGTGATAAAATTCTTTTGATTGTTGGAGATCATGCTTGATATGGATAAATATTTTAAGATTAAGATCATTAGAATGGAATGGAATGGCTTCCTTGAATCCATTTTTCACTTCTTGTAGGTGAGTTGCAATCTGGTTTAAGAGTTGCAAACTTATCTCTTTATCTGACTCATCCTTGGATCAATTTTAGTGATCCAAGGAATGTTTTAAACCTTCTCAGTTGAATGAATGGTAAATTGACATTCCATAATTGAGGGACATGGTGGACTGAAATTTGTTATTACAAGTTCTTTAATCTTGTGTGAACGTGTTTCCATTCAGTTGTATGTTGTGCTTAGGTCCTTGAAGATTGATCTTGGTAGTACATTGCTGACGTAAATGAAATACAACCTGCTCATGACATAGGAAGGATTCAAGAATCCTAAAACTAAAGGATTATCCTATGGAATCCTAAGTTGGGTAAGAATATTTACTACCTAGCTATGTTACTTAATTGAATTTTTATTCTAACCTAAGCCTTGTGCTAAGGGAATATGGAAAGGTTGCTAGGCTATCTAAATTAACCTAAAACCTAATGCTATAAGGTTATGAGATGATCTAACCTAATGTTGGAATTACCTAAGGTAATGTGTTAAGGCCTAAGGTAATTATTCCTAAACTAACCTAAGTTTTAAGGGATCTATCCTAAGCTATTTAAATGGGAACCTAAATGGGTCGCATACCTCTAAGGTGATGGTTCCAATGGCATTGAATTGTTGATAAGGTTCTTAAAGGCATTAAAGTACTTGCTAGTTTTGGTAGGGGCTAGTTGATTTGGTGGAGGCTTATGTGGAAGCTCCACTAAAGATGGAATTGCATGTTAAATGGGAATTGGCATTCACCAGATTTGGGAGGTGGTGGAAAGGAGAGTTGAGTGGGAAAATTGGAATTAATGAAATTAATTGGCCTCGGGTTTTGTTCACAAACCATCTAGGAAACTTGGAAGGTGGGTTTGTGGGAGGTTGTTGGTTTTTGCATGCTTTTCAGATTTTTCTCTTTGCATGGAGCAAACTGGTTCTTCAAACCAGCAGTTTGACTTTCACTTCATTGCTATTTTTAACTCACCTGGTCTATTTTCGATCATGGGAAGGTATATGAGGCATGCTTTGAGGAAAGTTGTTGGTTGGTTGATCTTTCATGGAGGAGAAAAGGAGTTGGAAGCTCATTGGAAGTCTCCTTTGATTTGGTAGAAGTGCTATCAGGCATGATAGGCTCTAACCATTAAGATCTCTTGCTTTCTTCTAAATGTTTCATTAAAATGACTCTGCTCTTATGAGATTCTTGGCTTGCATGTTTTATCTGGTTATTTGCTTGCTGGGTTTTGTAATCTCTAGTAAATTTGGGTATGAATCCATGGAAAAATTAGTGTATGTCTTGGAAACTTTCTTTGTATGGTTAAATAATGAAGCATGCATGAGAAACTTGTTTCTATGGCTCTGCTTGTCATTTCTTGAACCGGTATTGAAGAGGTTGTGTTTATGACTGACCTTCATCGTTGTTTACTTGGTTATGAGTTTTTGGGAACCTTGAGTCCCATCTGATCTTTCATTGGAGCTCATGTTTTTTGAGCTTGAGCTTATATTTTGAGCTCATGTTTTTGTTTGAGCTTGAGCTTGTATTTGAGCTTGTATTTTTGAGCTATATTGGGTTTCGTGTTTTTTGAGCTTGAGCTTGAACTTGTATTTGAGCTGGTGTTTCATTTGAGCCTATATTTGAGTTCATGTTTAGTTTAAGCTTGATTCGAGGTTAGTGTTTTGATAAGAATTTGGGTTGGAGGTTCTTGTTACTTTGAAACCGTGTTTGGATTCTTGAGTAATCTTGGACTATTGTTTGAAGTCCATATGTACCTCTGTACTCGTGTTTATTCTTGTGTTATTCTGGACTGTTAATGGAAGTTCATAATTTACACAGTAATCATATTTTATGAATAGTTCTGAACTCTGGTTAGGAGCTCATGTTTTGTTTTTGAGCTGGTATGAGTTTTCTTTGTTTGAAATACAAACTGGAATGGGAACTTGTGGTTTCCCTGAACCTGTGAATATCTACTTGAATGGTTCTGAACTCTTTGTGAGAAACTTGTGTTTCATTTTGAGTTGGAAATAGGGTTTCTTGTTTATGCTATAAAATGGTTAAGGTTGTTCGTATTATATTTTGTCTTGTATCATGATATTTGTATATATATTTGTGCTCATGTTTGAGATTTTGTGATTCGACACTGTACATGTAATTTGATACATAGTGTTTGGAATTTTTAGTTGAACGATGTGTTAGCTCTGTTCTTATGGTATTTGTGAGTTGGTTTTAAATTGTATTCTAGTTGAAAGCTTATAACTCTTTAATTCAAACTACTTACTCAAAGAAAATTTGGGGTAAGTAGTATGACTGAGTTGTTTGAATATCTCTTGGAGATTTAACTGGAAACACTTTCGTTTGATAGTAGGATTTGGAATTTTTTTAAAATGATTTTTGTACCAGTGCTTAGAAATTGTAGTGGAAGGAATACTTAAATCTGTTTAGTTTGATTTTTAGTTCTAAAGGAATTATGAACCACTTACTCTTAAGTACAAAGTTGTGGGGGCATTTTAAAGGAACTTCAGTTTTGAGTTTGAGTATACTCTGAACTGGTTTAGTTTAAGGTATTAGGTCTTCTATTCTTGTTGGGATCAATAAGTGAATACTTGAGTCTCTTAAAAGAAAAAGGAAATTGAGAATCCTTAGGGACAGAGTGTTGTTTTTGAACTTTACTATTTATGTTGATCTTAACTGAAATTGGAACTCATGCTTTTTAATGATAAGGACTGTAAGGAGACTTTGCAGTATGTTTTTCTTTACAATGTTGGTTTTTTCTCTCTTCTGGGAACTAGTATATGAGCTTATTGTTTGGATTAGAAAAGGAATTTTTTGTTAAGTTTAGAGAAACAAATTAAGGATTGAATCAAATTCTGATAAGATTCCTTTTCTAACCTGTAGGGATTAGTTCATTTGATTGAACCCTTCTATTATTAGTTCTCTTGTGAAATGGAGATTTATTATAATTGTTTAGTCTTCCTTGTTCATATCATTTGTTGAAGTGATGTAGGAAGAGATTTGATGTTTAGTTTTGTTGAATAGAAAATATAATCTTGTTGGTAGACTATTTAAATTCTATATTCCTTCTTAGATTGATATGGGATTTATTATGTTTTAAAATCTTAAATGTTGTATTTAAAGGTAGTTGTCCTTTAAATGAAATAGTTAAATTCATGTTATGAACTGTTTCTATTTTCAGATATTTTTTGTTGGAGCATAGTTTGGAATGAATATTCTTCTTCCATGCTTAGGAGCTAGATGAATCATCCTAATGAGAACTATGTTGTAAACCCTTTCTTTGTCTTATAGTAAAGTTAAATGTTGTATTCCATTATGATAGAATTGGGAACAATATGATGTTATGATCTGTTGTTTGTTTAAAGGTAATTGATAGGATCAATTAAACTTTAATTTTGTGAGGTAGATGTTGTGGATTATATTTTGTTCTTCTCTTAGAAGTGAATTTAGATGGGTTAATGTACTTCTTTTCTGATTGTTATTACTTACTGATATGTATGATATATTAATTGTTTCATTAAAGTAGAGTTTTTAATGGAACAATTAGTGGAATGCACTTCATTTTAAGGCTTAGTGCTTATCATGCTCAGTTCATTGAACTGACCCATGCTAGCAATTTTTGCAGATGGACTTCGTAAGTGATAAAAGAAGGAAAAACTTATATGATGCATTGGCTGATTTAAGTCTGATTCTTTGTGAAGAATTTTGATTCATTCTTGAGATTGTATTGAAAAAGAAAAGTTAGTATTTTTTTAGAATGAAGGTGGTTGTTATGTAGTATGCCTAAAATGCATAAGTCTTGTAAATGTATAAGTTATAAAGATGAATTGAAAGTTGAGAATTTACTTGTATTGGTTGTGTAAATTATCTTGTACTTGTATGAAAGAGATGGATTTCTATCTTGTTGATATTCTTCATATTATTTATATGCTTAATTGGTTATCCTTTGATAAGTTGGATAAAGGGATTTAGTTCAATTTTCCTAATTAAGATGCAACTTGTTAAGTTGCAGAATATGATGTTCTTTATCTAAACTATTTAACATAGTAATGTAATGTGTGATGAACATACATTAAGAAATATGGATATTGGGTAGGATATACCCTAACACTTAAACATGTAGAGAAAGACTCTTTCTCTTTCTTAATTGAATATAAACCAAAAAGGTTTGGAAATATGATTACAATTTATTAGACTTCATTTTTATGAAGAAGTACTTTAATTGGATATATTCAGATGTTGAACCTTTCTAAAAGTTATGGTACTTTTTAAATGAAACTTATGATAATGTTGTTTTATTGTGGTTAATTGGTAGTTTAACTGAGAAATCAAACATTAAAAACAACCATAAGTATAATGAAGTTCTTCATGGACTAAATGAAGAAAATTTAGGAAAGAACTTATTGAGTGTTGGATTAGGGTTTGGCAGGGTTGTTGTAATCAAGAAATAATCCAAACTAATAATGTATTAACAATCTCCTTGGGGGTATGTACATCTTGATGAGGTAGTTTCTATAGGATGTTGGCACATGCCAACTATGTAGGGCTGTACTTTTGAGAAGGCTTGGGTCTTCTCGAGAATACAACATTGTAGTTGACATGTGGCATCACCCTTCCGCATTGATCATCTAGATCTACACACAATAGGAACTTGGACTTGAACTTAGTTTCTCTCTAGGTCTGGATAGGAGCATATTTAGGATAGGAATTAGCTTCCAATGGCTTAGGGTATGTTGGCACATCCGGTTGACTTAGGTCAACCGAGTATGCCCATTTACCCTAAGCCATTGTGAGTGTCTTCCTATAATAGGTTATGTTTCTATCTAGGGCTAGGGTTAAACTGGAACAAGTGGGTGATGGTAGTTAGTAAAGACCAATCATGATAAATAGAGGAGTGAGGTGAAGGATGTATTCCATATATGATGAGTATGTCATCTAGGAATAGTGACATACACATAGTATGTTATAAATATTTGGCCAAAGTATCACAAGCTTTTGGTTGCGTTGTCCTATGTCACCTAGTTTAAAGTAATGTGATGTCAGATGAATATTGGTAACAAATATTTAGATAGGTTCTTTAAATAGATCACTCAGTACCTGGAATAGGGTAAGAAAACCAAGTATACGTAGTATATGACAAGTATTTAATACTTGAAGTTAAACATGAATAGATCGGTAGGTAACCGAGTCATGGAATGAATAGATCGGTGTATCACCGAGTCATTCACAACTGCATATGGTTATCTATTATGAGATTGATTGGCATTGAATGTGTGTTCTAAATAATGTTTTATTTAGAACCGTGAACATTATAAAAAAATTCCCTTGTTTCTAAAGTCTTAAAATGGGAATGTTACATCTTGGTATCAAGAGTGAAGGTTGCAGCTCTTGGACCTATTGTGTCCATAATCTGATGAAACTTAAATTTTCTTGTAATAAAAAATGGTGAGAACAAGAGGAAATGTTGCAAATAACCCTCCACCTGAGGAAGGAGAGTAGCAACTACCCGAAACTGATGAGATCCTTGCTGCCCTATTGGACACAAGAGATCATTTGGCTATGCTTGAACAACAAGTAATGGGTAATGAGGAGGAAGAAGAAGTGATGATAACAATAATCAGCCACCTCCAGGGGACAATGCCAATGTGGGTGTTGATAATAACAATGTTAACATACCTATTCATTTGAGAACAAAAAAGGCTAGGCTAGTAGCAGAACTCACTAATGACATAAAAAGGATAAGTCCACCCAAGTTTGATGGCACCACATTAGGAGATGGGGCTGAGAACTGGCTCAGTGAAATGGAGAAATACTTTGCAATAAGAAATTTCTCAGAAGAAACAAAGGTGATATGGGGAGCATATCAACTTTCTCATGAAGCATCTTCATGGTGGGACAACCACAAGGCTGAGTTGAACATTGATGAATCTAATATCACATGGGACCAATTTAAAGGTTACTTTAGGAAATGATGGCTGCCACAACTCTACTATGATCAGAAAATGACTGAATTTCAGAACTTAGCTCAAGGAAAGCTAATTGTAACTGAGTATTGGGAGTGATTTACAAAACTCCTTAAGTATGTGCCTCAAGTACCAAACTGATGAGAAGTTTAGGATATGGAAATTCATCATGGGATTGAATCCCATTATAGGGGAGAGGTGGATGTTCACAACCCAACCATGATGGAAGGGGTTGTTGAAAAATCCATAAGGCAAGAACAAAAATTAAAGGCAATTTCTGCTCACAAGGAGGAAGTAAGGAAGAAGAATCCCAACTCCTCTTCATCATCTCTTGCACCCAAGAAAGGACCATGGAAGAAATTTGGAATGAAAAGTAAGTTTTCATCTGATACAAATAAAAAAAGCAACAAACAAGTTTTTTGGTAATGCATGGAACAACTTTGCCAAGAACAATAATAATGGACAGAAGTCCTATGGGGGTTAGAATGATAACTCTAAGGCTGGAAATAAACTTGAGCCTAGGAAGGGACCTATAGGAGGCTGTTATAACTATGGAAAAGATCATTACACAAATCAATGTCCTTTGAAGAAGGATGATCATAATCAGTAGCACAAGATACATGCTGTAGTAGCTGACAAGCAGGTTGAGAAACAGGCCACACCCATAGAAGTTTAGGTAAGTTATTTGGCTTACCAATAACTATTCTTTTTTATACCGGAGCTACTGAATGTTTTATTTCTAGTAAATTAGCATCAAAATTAAAAAGAAAAGATGGAAACATGGATAAAACATGGACTGTATAGTATGGGAATAATGTTGTTCATATGGTTAGTATGTGTCTTTTTGGAGCAATCCTTGACTTACCTAACTTTTCCACTGAGGTTGATCTTTATGTTGCACCCTTGGGGTCTTATGATGTAATCATAGGTGTTAATTGGTTAGTAGAACATAAGGCTAAAGTGGACTATTTTGAAAAACACATTAGTTGTTTAGATGACCTATAGAAAACAACAAGAGATTTAGGGTGTGAAATGTGAGATTTTTGTTAGAAAACTATCAGCTATGCAACTTAAAAAGGCCAAAAATAAAGGATGTACCTTATATGTAGTAAAAATTACTGAATCAATAGAAGAGAGAAGTGATATTATGGAATGATATCCGTTGTTATGAGACTTCAGTGATGTATTTCGGAAGAATTGCCAGGTCTTCCACCCAAAAGGGAATTTGATTTCATGATTGAGATCAAGCCTAGAACTGAACCTATTTCTAAAGCACCGTATCGAATGACTACTACAAAATTAGTAGAGCTTAAGGCTCAGTTGCATGAAATTTTGTCTCAAGGTTTGATTAGACCAAGTGTTTCACCTTGGGGAGCACCCATAATTTTTGTGAAAAAGAAAGATGGAACACTTAGATTGTGCATTGATTACAAAATGTTAAACAAGGCAACAATCAAGAATAGATATCCACTCCCTAGGATTGATGATTTATTTGATTAGATGCGTGGAGCATCGGTATATTCCAAGATAGATCTTTGATCTGGATATCATCAACTATGAATTAAGGATGAGGATATTCATAAAACAACTTTCAGAACAAGGTATGGACATTATGAGTTCACGGTTTTACCTTTTGGATTGATGAATGCACCTATAACTTTTATGAACTTAATGAATAATATCTTTCAAGAATACTTGGACAAGTTTGTGCTTGTATTCTTGGATGACATTCTCATATATTCTAAAAGCATTGAGGAGCATCATGAGCATTTGAAAATAGTTTTGGAAATTTTGAGAAAGAGACGTTGTTTGGTAAGTTGTCCAAATGTTCTTTCTATGACACAGAAGTCCACTATTTGGGTCATGTTATAAGTAAAGATGGGATTGTTGTAGATCCTTCAAAAATTATAGCTATAATAGAATGGCCTGCACCAAAGAATGTACATGAAGTTAGAAGCTTCATGGGACTTGTTGGCTACTATAGGAAATTTGTAAAAGATTTTTCTAAGATAGTTGCACCAATAACTTCCTTATAGAAGAAAGATAAAAAGTTTGTTTGGAGTGAGAAATGTGAAATTACATTTAAAACCTTGAAGGAATAGTTAACTTCAACACCTATTCTTGCAGTACCAGATCCTAATGGAGATTTTATGGTGGTAACTGATGCATCCGGTGAAGGTCTAGGAGGTATTTTGTTACAAAGTGGTCATGTCATAGCATATGAAAGTAGGAAACTTAAGTTACATGAGTTGAATTATGCTCCACATGATTTAGAGCTTGTTGCCATTGTTCATGCACTACAAGTTTGGAGGCATTACCTTCTCGGTAAGCCTTTTGAATTGAAAACTGATCACCTTGGACTGAAGTATATCTTCACTCAGCCAAATCTTAATGCAAGACAATGAAGGTGGTTGGATTTTTTGTCTCAATATGATTTTGACATCAGTTATATAAAGGGTAAAGAAAATAGAGTGGTTGATGCTCTAAGTCGTAGGAAGCACATTTCTGCTCTTATAACGTTAAGAACTCAGTTTAAGGATGAAGTAAAAAGTGTTATGGAATCTGATTCTTACTCTCAACAAGTAAAAGCAGCACTTGCTATAGATTGAATGATTCGAGGTATAAAGGTTTTCACTTTGATAAAGAAGGAATCTTATGATTTGAAAACAGAGTCTATGTACCTTCGCTAAATAATTTGAGAAAGAAATTGTTAGTAGAATTTCATAATTCACCTTTTTCTGGACACCCTGGCATTACAAAAATGCTTGTTGATATAAAACAACAATATTTCTGGAAAGGAATGAAAAAGGATGTTCTAAACTTTGTGACACATTGTCTTGAGTGCCAACGTGTTAAGGCGGAACATATGCACCCAAGCCGGTTTGTTGTATCCTCATAGCATACCGCAGTACAAATGGTAGGTAATAAGCATGGATTTTGTACAAGGGTTACCTATGTCAAGAAATAAGCATGATGTTATATTAGTAGTTGTGGATAAACTAACAAAGGTAGCACATTTTATTGTTGGAAATATGAAGGATGATTCTCCTATTTTGGCAAGAAGATTTGTACATGAAATTTTCAGATTACATGGAGTACCTGAGTTAATCATTTTGGATAGAGATCCTAGAATGACGTCAAGATTTTGGAAAAAATGCTTAATGTAGCTCTAGGAACTAAGCTGAATTTCAGTTCTGCGTATCATCCGAAAAAATAGATGGGCAGACTAAAAGAGTAAATCAAGTTTTGGAAGATATGTTACGAATGTATTGCATGGATCAACAGTATAAGTGGGAAGAGTATCTTCCATTAGTTGAATTCACATACAATAATACATATCATGCTTCTCTTAAGATGGCACCTTTTGAGGCATTATATGGAAGAAAATGTAGAACCCCTGTTAGTTGGGATAACATAGAGGATAGAGAGGTAATTGGACCTGAAATTCTTACTGAAATGGAACAACAAGTTAAATTGATTCGTGAATGCTTGAAAAAAAGCAAAGATAGGAAAAAGAGTTACGTTGACTTAAAGAGGGTTGATAGGAAATTTGAACTTGGTGAGAAAGTCTTTCTTGAGTTAAACCGAAAAAGAGTTCTATAACTTTTGGCAAGGCTGCCAAGTTATCACCTCGTTATGTGGGACCTTTTGAGATAGTTGAAGTAATCAACCCTGTAGCTTATCATTTAGCATTACCTCCTACTTTTTGTCATGAATGCATGATGTTTTCCATATTTCTTTGCTTAAGAAATATGTTTCAGATTTATCACATGTGTTAAATTGGAATTCCTTGTAGGTCAGGACAGGAATAATCATGGTTAAACCCATACAAGTGCTTGAAACTTCCAATTGCATTTGAGAAATCGAGAAATAAGTCAATGTAAAGTCCAGTGGGACAGTTTAATGAAGATAGTGCAACTTGGGAAAACCTAGAGGATATGAAAACTTCTTTTCCATATCTATTTGAATAGAATTGATTCTATAGACTGTTAAAAAAATTGATTTTCTTCTTTATATGACAATAAGTATGCCAGTTTTGGGTAGATATTTATATGAATTGAATAAACAACTATTTAATGTTGATTTCTAGAACTATAAGGTTTTGATATATTTGACTTATGGTAAGAGAAGTGAATGAATTGATTGTCCTTGATATAAATTGTTAAAATGAGGTAATCATCGGGATGATGATTCTTTTTAGGAGGGAAGCATGTAACACCCTCGACAATTGTTATATTCCTCCTTTGCATTTCAAGTGTTGACATGTGATTTTCTTCTAAAGATGTGTTCTTTTGATTGTTGGAGATCATGCTTGATATGGATAAATATTTTCTATTCTTAAGATCATTAGACTGGAATGGAATGGCTTCCTTGAATCCATTTTTCACTTCTTGTAGGTGAGTTGCAATCTGGTTTAAGAGTTGCAAACTTATCTCTTTATCTGACTCATCCTTGGATCAATTTCAGTGATCCAAGGAATGTTTTAAACCTTCTCAGTTGAATGAATGGTAAATTGACATTCCATAATTGAGGGACATGGTGGACTGAAATTTGTTATTACAAGTTCTTTAATCTTGTGTGAACGTGTTTCCATTTAGTTGTATGTTGTGCTTAGGTCCTTGAAGATTGATCTTGGTAGTACATTGCTGACGTAAATGAAATACAACCTATTCATGACATAGGAAGGATTCAAGAATCCTAAAACTAAAGGATTATCCTATGGAATCCTAAGCTGGGTAAGAATATTTACTACCTAGCTATGTTACTTAATTGAATTTTTATTCTAACCTAAGCTTCCTATTCTACTTTGTTGGGTTGGCATCCAAACCTAAGCCTTGTGCTAAGGGAATATGGAAAGGTTGCTAGGCTATCTAAATTAACCTAAAACCTAATGCTATAAGGTTATGAGATAATCTAACCTATTGCCTAAAACTAAAAGGCTATGAATTAATCTAACCTAATGTTGGAATTACCTAAGGTAATGTGTTAAGGCCTAAGGTAATTATTCCTAAACTAACCTAAGTTTTAAGGGATCTATCCTAAGCTATTTAAATGGGAACCTAAAAGGGTCGCATGCCTCTAAGGTGATGGTTCCAATGGCATTGAATTGTTGATAAGGTTCTTAAAGGCATTAAGTACTGCCAGTTTTGGTAGGGGCTAGTTGATTTGGTGGAGGCTTATGTGGAAGCTCCACTAAAGATGGAATTGCATGTTAAATGGGAATTGGCATTCGCCAGATTTGGGAGGTGGTGGAAAGAGAGATAAGTGGGAAAATTGGAATTAATGAAATTAATTGGCCTCGGGTTTTGTTCACAAACCGTCTTGGAAACTTGGAAGGTGGGTTTGTGGGAGGTTGTTGGTTTTTGCATGCTTTTCAGATTTTTCTCTGCATGGAGCAAACTGGTTCTTTGAACCAGTAGTTTGACTTTCACTTCATTGCTATTTTTAACTCACCTGGTCTATTTTCGATCATGGGAAGGTATATGAGGCATTTGAGGAAAGTTGTTGGTTGGTTGATCTTTCATGGAGGAGAAAAGGAGTTGGAAGCTCATCTAGAAGTCTCCTTTGATTTGGCAAAAGTGCTATCAGGCATGATAGGCTCTAACCATTAAGATCTCTTGCTTTCTTCTAAATGTTTCATTAAAATGACTCTGCTCTTATGAGATTCTTGGCTTGCATGTTTTATCTGGTTATTTTTCTTGGGTTTTGTAATCTCTAGTAAATTTGGGTATGAATCCATGGAAAAATTAGTGTATGTCTTGGAAACTTTCTTTGTATGGGTTAAATAACGAAGCATGCATGAGAAACTTGTTTTACTCTGCTTGTCATTTCTTGAACCGGTATTTGAAGAGTTGTGTTTATGACTGACCTTCATCGTTGTTTACTTGGTTCTGAGTTTTTGGGAACCTTGAGTCCCATCTGATCTTTCATTGGAGCTCGTGTTTTGTTGAGCTTGAGCTTATATTTTAGCTCATGTTTTTGTTTGAGCTTGAGCTTTATTTGAGCTTGAGCTTGTATTTGAGCTCGTATTTTGTTTGAGTTGATCTGTATTGTATTTGGGTTCGTGTTTTGTTTGAGCTTGAACTTGTATTTGAGCTCGTGTTTCATTTGAGCTGTATTCGAGTTCGTGTTTAGTTTAAAGCTTGATTTGGGGTTAGTGTTTTGATAAGAATTTGTGTTGGAGGTTCTTGTTACTTTGAAACCATGTTTGGATTCTCGAGTAATCTTGGACTATTGTTTGAAGTCCGTATGTACCTCTGTACTCGTGTTTATTCTTGTGTTATTCTGGACTGTTAATGGAAGTTCATAATGTACACAACACTCATATTTTATTACGTGAATAGTTCTGAACTCTGGTTAGAAGCTCGTGTTTTGTTTTGAGCTGGTATGAGTTTTCTTTGTTTGAAATACAAACTGGAATGGGAACTTGTGGTTACCTGAACCTGAGAATATCTACTTGAATGGTTTTGAACTCTTCTGTGAGAAACTTGTGTTTCATTTTGAGTTGGAAATAGGGTTTCTTGTTTATGCTATAAAATGGTTAAGGTTGTTCATATTATATTCTGATCTTGTATCATGATATTTTATATATATCTGTGCTCATGTTTGAGATTTTGTGATTGACACTATACATGTAATTTGATACATAGTGTTTGGAATTTTTAGTTGAATGATGTGTTGGTTCTATTCTGGTATTTGTGAGTTGGTTTTAAATTGTATTCTAGTTGAAAGCTTATAACTCTTTTAATTCAAACTGCTTACTCAAAGAAAATTTGGGGAAGTAGTATGACTGAGCTATTTGAATATCTCTTGGAGATTTAACTGGAAATGCTTTCATTGATAGTAGGATTTGGAATTTATTTTAAAATGAGTTTTGTACCAGTGCTTAGAAATTGTAGTGGAAGGATTACTTAAATCTGTTCAGTTTGATTTTTAGTTCTAAAGGAATTATGACCCACTTACTCTTAAGTACAAAGTTGTGGGGGCATTTTAAAGGAACTTAGTTTTGAGTTTGAGTATACTCGAACTGGTTTAGTTTAAGGTATTAGGTCTTCTATTCTTGTTGGGATCAATAAGTGAATACTTGAGTCTCTTAAAAGAAAAAGGAAATTGAGAATCCTTAGGGACAGAGTGTTTTTTTGAACTTTACTATTTATGTTGATCTTAACTGAAATTGGAACTCATGCTTTTTATTGATAAGGACTGTAAGGGAGACTTGCAGTACGATTTTCCTTACAATGTGTTGGTTTTTTCTCTCTTCTGGGAACTAGTATATGAGCTTATCGTTTGGATTAGAAAAGGGAATTTTGTTGTTAAGTGTAGAGAAATGATTAAGGATTGAATCAAATGTTGATAAGATTCCTTTTCTAACCTGTAGGGATTAGTTCATTTGATTGAACCCTTTATGTTATTAGTTCTCTTGTGAAATGGAGATTTATTATAATTGTTTAGTCTTCCTTGTTCATATCATTTGTTGAAGTGATGTAGGAAGAGATTTGATGTTTGTTTTGTTTGAAAAAAAAATATAATCTTGTTGGCAGACTGTTTAAATTCTATATTCCTTCTTAGATTGATATGGGATTTTGTTCTGATTAAAATCTTAAATGTTGAATTTAAAGGTAGTTGTCCTTTAAACAAAACAATTAAATTCATGTTATGAACTGTTTCTATTTTAAGATTTTTTTTGTTGGAGCATAGTTTGGAATGAATATTCTTCTTCCATGCTTAGGAGCTAGATGAATCATCCTAATGAGAACTATGTTGTAAACCCTTTCTATGTCTTATAGTAAAGTTAAATGTTGTATTCCATTATGATAGAATTGGGAACAATATGATGTTATGATCTATTGTTTGTTTAAAGGTAATTGATAGGATCAATTAAACTTTAATTTTGTGAGGTAGATGTTGTGGATTATAATTTTGTTCTTCTCTTAGAAGTGAATTTAGATGGGTTAATGTACTTCTTTTTTGATTATTATTACTTACTGATATGTATGATATATTAATTGTTTCATTAAAGAAGAGTTGTTTTAATGGAACAATTAGTGGAATGCACTTCATTTTAAGGCTTAGTGCTTATCATGCTTAGTTCATGGAACTGACCCGTGCTAGCAATTTTTGCAGATGGACTTCGTAAGTGATAAAAGAAGGCAAAACTTATATGATGCATTGGCTGATTTAAGTCTGATTCTTTGTGAAGAATTCTGATTCATTCTTGAGATTGTATTGAAAAAGAAAAGTTGTATTCTTTTTAGAATGAAGGTGGTTGTTATGCAGTATGCCTAAAATGCATAAGTCTTGTAAATGTATAAGTTATAAAGATGAATTGAAAGTTGAGAATTTACTTGTATTGGTTGTGTAAATTATCTTGTACTTGTATGAAAGAGATGGATTTCTATCTTGTTGATATTCTTCATATTATTTATATGCTTAATTGGTTATCCTTTGATAAGTTGGATAAAGGGATTTAGTTCAATTTCCCTAATTAAGATGCAGCTTGTTAAGTTGTAGAATATGATGTTCTTTATCTAAACTATTTAACATAGTAATGTAATGTGTGATGAACATACATTAAGAAATATGGATATTGGGTAGGATATACCCTAACACTTAAACATGTAGAGAAAGACTCTTTCTCTTTCTTAATTGAATATAAACCAAAAAGGTTTGGAAATATGATTACAATTTATTAGACTTCATTTTGTATGAAGTCTACTTTAATTGGATATATTCGGATGTTGAACCTTTCTAAAAGTTATGGTACTTTTTAAATGAAACTTATGATAACGTTGTTTTATTGTGGTTAATTGGTAGTTTAACTGAGAAATCACATTAAAAACAACCATAAGTATAATGAAGTTCTTCATGGACTAAATGAAGAAAATTTAGGAAAGAACTTATTGAGTGTTGGATTAGGGTTTGGTAGGGTTGTTGTAATCAAGAAATAATCCAAACTAACAATGTATTAACAATCTCCTTGGGGTATGTACATCTTGATGAGGTAGTTTTTGTAGGATGTTGGCACATGCCAACTAGGGTTGTACTTTTGAGAAGGCTTGGGTCTTCTCGAGAATACAACATTGTAGTTGACATGTGGCATCACCCTTCCACATTGATCATCTAGATCTACACACAATAGGAACTCGGACTTGAACTTAGTTTCTCTCTAGGTCTGGATAGGAGCATATTTAGGATAGGAATTAGCTTCCAATGGCTTAGGGTATGTTGGCACATCCGGTCGACTTAGGTCAACCGAGTATGCCCATTTACCCTAAGCCATTGTGAGCATCTTCCTATAATAGGTTATGTTTCTATCTAGGGCTAGGGTTAAACCTAGAACAAGTGGACTGATGGTAGTCAGTAAAGACCAATCATGATAATAGAGGAGTGAGGTGAAGGATGTATTCCAATATGATGAGTATGTCATCTAGGAATAGTGACATACACAGTATGTTATAAATCTTTGGCCAAAGTATCGCAAGTTGTTGGTTACGTTGTCCTATGTCACCTAGTTTAAAGTAATGTGATGTCAGATGAATATTGGTAACAAATATTTAGATAGGTTCTTTAAACAGATCACTCAGTACCCGGAATAGGGTAAGAAAACCAAGTATACGTAGTATATGACAAGTATTTAATACTGAAGTTAAACATGAATAGATTGGTAGGTAACCGAGTCATGGAATGAATAGATCGGTGTATCACCGAGTCATTCACAGCTGCATATGGTTATCTGTTATGAGATTGATTGGCATATCCTCATCGAAATCATGTTGGCCGGAATGTGCCGGTCGCCCTGAGTATTAAGAATCGATTCAGAGAGAAGATGGAGCCTTTCCAAGGGCAGGTCGCGTTGATAATCGGTGGTCATCCATGGAAATGGTGTTTCCATCGCTGCGATAGGTCGTTGGTCCCAATGGAAAAAAAAAAAAAAAAAAAAGTTAGGAGGAATAGATTCAGGATCTATTGACTCGTCGGTGAAGATGGTAATGTGGGTGAATGAGAGGGGGAAGATTTCTCATCTTGGATAAGGTCGATGCAAACCCTCTTAGAGGATTGAGCGTCGAAACCAATGCCACTACGGTCATTATGTTTACGAGAGGTACAAGAAATGACGAGTGTGGCGGCCTTATTCATAAAAATCAAAGCTAAATCCTTTCCACGCACCAGGTGGAGGAAATTGTGAGCAAAGCGGTGGTTTGTGAGGGAGTGTAAGTCAAATGAAAATGGTTGGGTTTAGGATGGAGGTTCAGGTTTATAAGTGGCCATATCAACTCCCCCATACATTAGGTTGGTGTGAAGGCGGGAGGGCCATAAGAGATAACGTCACCAATGTTGATGTCATAAGCTGGGGTGTTGATGCATATTCCCATACTCTTATGGGGTGAGGAATGTATTGATATTGTATAGGTGGTATTCCCCCAGTGAGGCATTGAAAAACACCTTCTAAGGGATCGTAGCTGGTATGTGGGTAGCGGGTATAGATGGCTCGCTAGATGAAGGGGAAACAGGCGCTGAAGCGGTAGAGGATACGGCTGCAGTAGGGATAACGAGGTTAGATGCAAAGTAGAAGTAGTGGAAATTTTGGTGGATGAGCTCATGGATGAAGGTGAAGTGGTGATGGTGGTGGATGCCTTAACCCGGTAAAAGCACATCATTGGGTTGATATAGCATGTTACGAGGTCTTGAAAGGTGAGGGGTCGGTAGGGATAGTGTAATTATGTCCCTCATGTTTAAATTTGAGGCATAAATGTAACTTCGAAGGGACACAACCCATAGCATGGATCCAAGGTAAGCCAAGCAAGAAGTTATACTAGAATTCCCTCTCAGGACATAGAAAAGTTCCTGGGATGGTGTGGGGACCTACACCGACATGGAGATAAATGATACCTAGGGTAGAGGTCATAACATCATTGAAGGAATGCATCATAACAGGTTACCATGCATGTAATTGGCAGCTATTTACATTTGGTCGTATGCATGGGAGGAGATGATTTTAATACTAGCACCACCATCGATCATAATGCATCGCATGCATATATTATCGATAAAGGCGAAGATGAAAAGAGCCGAGATCGGGGTCATCGGACTAGAATAGAGTGATCTCTTCATCCGAAAAGTTGAGGTGGCCACTTGGTGAGTGGGTGGAGGTGTAGAGGAAGGCGAAGACCTAGTGAGAGAGGCTACGTGGTGAGGGGTAATGATGGAGGATACGGGTGTGGGATCATTTGGTAATACTTCAATATATGAAGGACCTCCATGAGGGCTTGACAATGTGACTCCCGAGTGTTTGGGACGAGGTCATATAAAGACATTTTGAGGGGGATTGGTGTAGTTGTTTTATCATTGTGCGATGTGTGACCCGTTGGAAATGGGATATGCAGGACCTCGAATGATGACCTTGGGTGTGGGTGTGGATTGTATCTTTGGGTACGAGGTGGTGGTTGATGGGCTAGTTGATTTCTCCTTTCCCTTGTCTTTCCGAGCACGGGTGGTAATGTTGATCATGTTAATCGAGAGGAGGTGGATGAAGATGGTGTGTCATGGAAGGTATAGTGGCAAGAGGGACAAAACCTAGCGGTGGATATGATCCTTGAGAAATGAGTAGGGTGCATTAGCATTTTTGGTGGTGGTTTGGCCAACTCTCTTATACGAACCATGTTAATCTCGAATCTCGGGGATGGGAAGATCTGCGTGGAAACTAGTGAATGTGAAATGGGGTCCTCATCATGAAGATCGTCGTTGTTAAAATTTTCTTCGAGAGGACATAATTGGATTAGTGAAGTTTTAAGGCCCTTCTTTTTCTCTACATCGTGTCCTGGCACATGATGGTAGGCACAAATTTTGGTTTCATCAAACCCTTTTGGTTTGGGTTTGAGTGGGTCATAAGGTCTAAGAGGTGGTAATGTGATGACAAAATTTTCGAGGAGATTGGTTAGGATTTTTCCGTAGGACCTGCTAATAGATCACAATTGCAGTGAATGTGGGTTTGGAGTACAGTGCGGATATTTGTGGAGGAAGAGTATTTACAAGAGGGGGAGTAGGTTGGGCTACTAGTTTGGTGTGTGGTGTGGTCTTAGGTGTTTTTGTATCTTCTTGGGTAGGGGAAAGGAAGAAGAACTAGCGATTGAAGGTTTGGTTGGTTTAACTACCTTATTGGAGGGTAGCAGATTTTAGTTTTAGGTTGCATCTTTTTGGGTAATGGTGTTACGGGCGTATGAGATGTGGAGGAAAATCCGATAGTGGAAGAGGGTGGGTTACCCAAGGGGAATCAAGTCTTGTGAAGGTAGGTGGTGTGGGTTGGGCGGGAGACATGAGTGAAAGAGAAGGAGGTGTCATGTGTAGTGAAGAATTTATTGACAATATTAGAGGTATGGGTGGTAAGAAGGTTACGAGATGAGGGAAGAGGTTGTGTGGGCCGCATGGGTATATTAGAGGTCCGTGATGAGGAAATGGGTTGATGCATTATTGGTTTCTTGGTGGATGGGGATTTCTTGGCCAAGGTCGAGGGATGAGGTCCTAGGATGGACGGAAGGGGTGAAGGTGATAAAGGCGTGGTAGGTGAAGTTAGTGTATGAGGTCTAGAGATTGGATCTTCGTTGTAGAGGCGGGGTTAAGTTTGGTGTTAGTTTTAGAAGGTGTGGATAAATCTAATTTGATGGGTGGGTGAGTAAGGCTAGTTGTTGGTATGATCCCTAAGGTAGTGATAGGTTTAGGTAAGGGAGATGATATAGGCATGGGATTAGGTGTAGATGTATGTTGGGATACGGGTAGAGGTGTGAGTTGGGCCATGAGTGGTGTTGTGGAAGGTATTGCAATAGTTGTGGTTGTGTTTGGTTTGATCACTCGAAATACTACGGATAAATAGTTTTGGTGTCGATGAGTGACATATGCATTTGTGTTGAAACAGGAAGTAGAAGGCATCCCCAAAGTAAGGATCTATCGACATAGTCCAGGTGATCGGCCAAGTGTGAGAATGGTACTATTGTAAGCGGGGCTGACGTGGATCGAGTGGAAATTCCCATAAAATGTGTTTGAGATACAGGGAAATGGCTAGCCTCGAACTCGTGGGTAAGGCAGTGAAAGGATCAGTAGGATCTTGAAGGTATGATGGTGAATGGTCATCTACATGTAGTGGTACTTCTATAATATCCTCCATGGGTAGAGGGGAGGATAGTCCAGCTGAAGTGGACTCTCCTTGTGTTGGTGTAGGTGGTGGACTTGCATCTTCTATGAGTAGGAGAGGTGCCACCGAAAACTACTTAAAATTTTGAGGGGTCAAAGGTGGAGTGCCGATTATAGGATCTTCCACGGGTGAAGGGAAAATGAAGGGGGTTCCTCGTGGGTAGAGGAGTAGATGAAATAGATTTCGGTTTAGGTAGGGGAGCACAAAGCTAAGATTTAATCTAAGGAACATAAGGTAATCGGGAAGAAACTAGTGTGTCATTGAAAATAGCGTGGACCTCACGATACATTGCTATCATTGTTTGAGGTATCACCAACTTGGTTGGAAGATGGGGCATGATTAGGGAATGGCTTCTTAAAGATATGCAGGTTTTGGTTAGTGGGTGCATTTGGGATATCCAAGACTAGATCTCCATTGTCTAACATTTCTTGGATGATATTCTTGAAGGTGATGTAGTTATTGTCACTATGACCTTTGACACGATGATAGTTGTAGAAGTCATGTTCCTTATACCACGCAGGCATGGGTCACTCAGGGTCGAAACCAGTATGTGGTTTTATAGGTGGAAGGGTAATGACACTAGCCTTAACAAGATTTTCCAAAACGGAAGAATAAGATTCTCCTATGGAAGTGTACTTTCGTTGTTCTCATCTGAACTGGAAAGCTTGGACAGAGAGAGATTAGAAGGGGTTTGCTTAGGTTTGATTGATGAGGGGAATAGCTTTGAGAACTATGGAATTAGTAGACCCTTTGGGCTTTTAATATTTGTTTTTGTGTTTCAAATATGAAGAAGCATCATTTGATTTGAACGCGATGTTCTTGTTACGAAGTTGAATCTTCTTTTCTTCGATAGCACGAATTTCCAATTTCCGTGCCATGGTGAATGCCTCGTCAAAAGTGTGAAAATTTTACACTGCGGAGGGTTGGTGAGATGTGTCTCAGCACATGCCCAAGTAAATATTTTGATAAGCTTGGTTTGAGGTAATTGGAATGTGAGTGGTTAATGAGGTCATGCGCAGTGAGCAATGAATTCAAGGATAGACTCATTATCATATTGTCGCGTGTAATAAAGATCAATCATGGTAACTTTCTTAACAATGTTGATGTAGAAATGATCTAGGAAGGCTTGGGCTACTTGATTAAACAAGTAAATGGAGTCTCTTGGTAGTCCACTATATCACCAATGCAGGCTTCCGACAAGGACATTGGGAAAGTCCTAAAAAGTAAAGCGTCATCGTGGACAATTAGGTAACACCCATGTTTAAAGGACTAAAAATATTGTTTTGAGTCTTCTTTTCTATCAAGCGGTTAAATTTTGGCATTTCCCAATGTACGGAGTATGGTCGAATAGGAATGGATGGGTGAATATGCCCATTACAAATTGCATCATAGGTGAGGAATTACGTGAGCTGGAACCGATGCTTCTAGTGTCGATATCTTTTCCATAATCAACTTGATGAGGTCATTGATAGGTTATGATGGAGGGACACCTCTCGTGGCATAAGGGGGTGGATATTGATCCTAATAAGGATGTTGAGAATAAGGAACCGAGCATAGAAGGCACATATCGAGAATGGGTGACAGATGAGATAGGGGTTGTTGATAGTAGGTGTATGTACATGGGGTGGTCGCCGTGACTCGCTAACGATTGGGGGTAGTGTTTGCGAGATGGAAACGATGAGATTCTGGAATGGATTAGGGGTTACCGACACCATGAACGGTTGTGTTGCAATGGTTATTTGTGAGATAATGGGTGTGGACTAGGCTATGGTATGGGTGGTCGATGCGGGGACAACATATATGAAAGGCGCGAGTGATAATCTTTGTAGACGCAATGCAGACATGGTGGGTATGGGTCCTAGCTATGAAACTACCGGGGTGAAGCGAGGTGAGGGTAACGTCGTATTTTAGGGGATGATACTGAAGCGGGAATAAGGGCAGGAGAGATGGATACGAGGCATGTTGTATATCAACTAACCTAAGGAGTCTAAGGTGGAAGAGTGAGAAAGGTAGAAATATAAGGCCATGGGATTCGATCGAGGACTCATGCAAATTCTTCACACTGTAGCAATGGTGGTAGGTAAGGTTGGATCCATGAGTGACAGGATGGAAGGTGGTGAGGGACTAGGTAGGAGCGGTTGACGACTAGCGTGGAATATGAGGGAATTAGTCGGTTGTGAGTCAGCACCATGTGAAAAATTACTCACATGGTCGATTGTATTCTGTAGATGACACAAAAACAGTAGAAACAAAAAATAATGGGGTCCAAGAGGTGAATCCGCCAATGTCTAGATTTTGAAAATCGGACACGAAACCGATGATGGTCGAGTTGACCAAAGTGACGGTTAAGGGAAAACTAATGATGGTCGAGTTGACTGTGATGGTCGAGGTAAAAGCTGATTATGGTTTCTAAAACCGATATCGCCAATGTGGAATAAAACCTAGTCTCAAAGAATGAAATAGCAATATTGGATGTGTACTAGGAAACTGTGTATGCATGATAGTTATCCATAAGCGTAGAAATATGATGATGCCCTGAAGGCCAGAAACAAAACAAAAAGAGTGATGAAGGCTATTCTAGGTAAAGTAACTCAAAATCAAGAAGCCGACACCGGTTAGGGTTTAACCGACAAAGGTCGAGATGTGAACCGAGCGACTATGAAATTTGAAATAAATGAAGAAAATGGGTTTTGAGAATTAAATTAATCGAAGAATTAGACTCATAAACTGAGAATGTGGAGAAGGCACCTGAAACACTTAGACAAAGTCAAAATACTCCAACTATGATGGTGGAGTGTGCAAGGAAGAAGAAAAATGGAGAGTTGTAGTCTCACACCTCAAAACACAAGTCAAGAAGAACGCTAAGAAAAAGCACGATCCTAACAATGATTTTCTTATGTTTGTTTAGCTTATGCTATTTAGGACTGACTGTGTGTATTTAGAATGAAATTTTTGGTTAGGAAGGTGTCCTAAAAAGAATGATATCTAAAAAAGAGGTTTCGAGGTATGTTATGGTGGGGCAGCCCATCCTCTAAGATGATGACTCGGCAGAGGTAATGAGTTGGGGAGTACACATTAATTGGATTGTGTGAGCACCGACAGATGTTCCCGTGTAAGGTGTTGTTCAAGAAAGATGTGTATATTTTGATTTTTGCAAGTTTGGTAAGACACACATAGAGAGAAAATGTGCTTTCTACGATGTTTGGTGTCAACCATCAGTTGGGCATGACTTCCAAAGATCTAGGTTTCCCTCATTTTAATGTCGGCTAAATGTAACAAATCATGATGTAATGCAACCAATTTTAAGCCCAAATCGAAATATTATGTTCGATGACACAAATGGTGAATAGGAGAGGTATGCTCTTTCACTAAATGCAAAAAGCAAAAATAATGGTTCTTTTAAATGCACCAAAAAAAAGTGTATCTTTTAAAGCAATTAGAAAGAAGAGAAGATTACAAGGAAGCAGATTAATGTGTAAGATTTTTGAAGGGAAACAAACAAACAAGTTTTTCCTAGGAATGAAGAAAATGCAATAAGAACCCTGATGGGTCCCACTAGGTGTGCCAAAATGTTTCACCATTTTCTTAACATTTTAAATGAAGAAGCAGAGATAAGGGTAAGGGCAAGGAGGAATACACGTTAAATGTTGGTTGGTTGATAGTTATTACTCGCGTTCTAACTTCTTGATCCACAACCGAATGTGAGAGCTTCCTTTTGGCTAGAATGAACCACCTATAATAGAAAACAAGACCACAAAAGGATAGTTAAATGATATATGAGAGGACTACCCAAAGCATATGCTAGTTCCGAGAAGTGTGATACTTCCTAGATGGTCATCAATCCATCCTT
Organism: Taxus wallichiana var. yunnanensis; assembly: GCA_018340775.1. Lineage (NCBI taxonomy): Eukaryota > Viridiplantae > Streptophyta > Pinopsida > Cupressales > Taxaceae > Taxus > Taxus wallichiana. The sequence goes on along the minus strand of CM031241.1, from coordinate 454,654,440 downwards.
GCTTAAAATGAATTAATGTGAGAAACAAGTAAAGTCCTAATGTAGTTGATATGATTTAGGTATCTCATTCAAGTACAATAAGCAAATCCAATCACAACAAAGCTAGGCTATAGTTGGATCGAAAGATGAGGTATCTGTCGAGAATCTGTGGTGGTCAAGGTGTGATTCGAGGCTTATTTACGTCAACTGGTAGGAGGTTGATTAGGTTTTGTTTCTGTTAGGGTATAAAACACAAAAATGACGTCGGTCGGGTATGATCGATGCCGGTTTAGGTAGAATCGATGAAGGTTGTGGATAACCGATGTTTGTATGGTCGAGGTAAAAGAAACTTGAATAACTCAAATGGCGAGGGACTGATCTCGAGGTCAAATGAGGTGGGAGAGTGGATGAGAAGGTTTGTGGAGATCTCGGGTATACTTAGAAATGGATATTAGGTCGGGATGGCGATTTGGTGGTGTGGGTAATGGAAATGATAGGATTACAAGATAATAAGCAATGGAGGAATGAACATGCAAAGTATAAACTAATAACGGGGAATGACAAAAAGTTAACTATGCTAAAATAGATAATGTTGGTAGGGTGTACTTAACGTGATGCGATTTTGATGGCTGAATGGAGGTGGTTGTTGACCGGAAGAATAGTGTTGGATATCATGCAGGTGGCTCTGAGAATGATTTCGTGAGTGTGATGCTTCAATATCTATCTGGTGATGGCTCTGGATGTGCTGTATATGTGAAAGGATGTTGGTTTCACTTGCATGTAGCTATGATCTCCTTCCCTTGCTCTATGAATGTACCAAACCAAAAGCAAGGTTATTTGGGTGAATAAATGGTAAGCGATTATTCGAGTTGACCAGGCGTTGGTTTAGGGGCAACCCACGTCGGTTAAGGTAGGATTCCCTACGTTTACTAAAATGGCGAGATCTTTCTAATTTCTTTTGCCCATTCATTTATTCTTGTGGATTAGAACAAAAACGTCCCTTCTAATGAGTGGGAATGTGGTTAGAGAGATTTTAGGTATTGATTTTAGGGTTATACCAAACCTTAGCTCATTAGGGCAAGTAAGACTTAGTTATTGTTGGTTATGGAAACATGCAAGAATAGGTCTAAGGTGAGGTGGTTGGATGAGGTGTCTAGGTGAGGTGGTGGGGTAGAAATTAAGGTAATTAGATATTAAATCTTTGTGAGGATATATATATTAATTAAATTAAATTAATGGTGATGTGGGGTGGAAAGGGCCATGGTTAGATGAGTATGCTTGAGTTGGTTATTTGACAAGGACCAAGGGGAGTGTGACCCAATTTTTGTTTCTACAAAGAGGATTTTGCAGTAGATTCCCCACGACAACTTCTACCTTGCAAACGAGATAAGAGATTCGATCTCGAGAGAACCCTTGAGGAAGTTTGATGGATTCTCCTTAGAGGCAGATGGTATTCTTAGCTAAAGAGGTCAGATATATGTACTTTAGGAGATGGAGGCCTAAGATAGGATATCTTGGTAGAGGCTCATCATACACCTTATTAATCCCATCAAGGGGTGAAGAAGATGCACACCACATTGAGACAACTTTATCATTGGATAGGCCTACGAGAGAGATGTAGCTCAATTTTTTTTTGCGTTGTTTAGAATGTTAGAGGGTGAAGGCCTAACATCAAAGTGACTTGATTGGACTTATCTACGCATGCCATACAAAGTGGAAATGGAACACCATTTCCATGGATTCCATTGTAGGGCTACCTTGAATTCGAGATACCAACATGATGCCATCATGGTCACGATGGATAAATTGATGAAAGTGGCTCATTTTTTTTTCGGTGAAGACCACCTATACAACTAGTACAAAGTAGAATGAGTATGCCTTGATGAGATTGTCATATTGCACGGGATTACGTGGAAAATCATTTACAACCGTGATCCCTTGTACACTTCTCACTTACGGACTACCATGCAGCGGGTTCTTAGTATTGAGTATCAACTTCAAGATACAACTTATCATCCAAAGACAGATGGGTAGACAAAGTGGGTAAATCGGATCTTGGAGGATATGTTGCGGATGTATGTCATGGACCAGTTGGCCTAGGTGTAAGGAGTACTTTTATTTGGTAGAGTTTTCCTGTGTGATTTTCAAATTTCGATTGGTATGGCTCCTTTATACGCATTGTATGGCAAAGAGTGCAAAACACCATTTAGTTGGGATAGATTGGAGGACAGGGTTTCTCTTGGGCCGGATTTGGTATAGGATATGAAGCAACAGGATGTCTTGATTCATCGAGAGACTTTAGGAGGCTCATGATAGGTAGAAGAAATATGCAGATATGAGGAGGACAGATCGTAGTTTTGAGGTGGGCATGAAGGTGTTTCTTCGTTTTAGGCCTCATAAGAGTCTTATATGTTATGGAAAAGGCTCTAAGTTAGATCCTAGATTTTGGGTCCCTTCGAGATCTTGGATTGTATCGGTTGCTTGGCCCATCGTCTAGCATTGTCACACACAACTTGTCTCATGTGCATGATGTATTTCATGTATATGTACTTAGGAGATATATTCCATATCCCTCTCATGTTTTGGATTGGACTGCAATGCGAGGTGTAGGAGCATGGGCGGGTATCGATGGAGCTATGTGCATCATAGAGCGTAGGACCCAGGCTTTCAAGGCCACGAGATTGACCAGTGTGATTCCATTAGGATAGGTATGATGAGACCGCATCTACTTGGGAGGATGCCACTATTTTGTGAGCTTAGTTTCCTCATCTATTCCAGTGATTTCCTGGGGAGGAAGTCAAGTCTAAGGGGAGGGGATGTAGTGCCCACTCCTCTTCGACACTTATTTCATCTCAATATCTATCATTTGTTGTGCGATATTCAAACATTTTGATTATGATACATTGATCAAGTAGATGATAGATGATATTGATATTTGGGTTATTGACATTACGATGTTTACATTTTATTGTGATGTACTAGATATTGATGTTAGATAGTTTGATATATGTTGATTTTCATCATGTGGATTTTATCGACATGATATGTTTTGGGATGTTGGAGTATAATTGTAATCTCATGGATGTTATGTTTAGATTTCGACATATTGATGGATAATAGAATTGCTAAATGTTGAATGGTGAACATTGATTTTATATGTATATTTTCTCGATGTTGTATAATACGGCCAAAAGGCTAGAAAGGTATTTTATCGTGTGTAGGAATTTTATCACATACATCGAGGGGATAGGGACCAACTGTTTGCACGTAAAACTTCTTCACGGAATAGAGTTGCTTCTATCCTTTCATTCCTTTGAGAAACAGATAAGGGTTAGGGCTAGGAGGAATACCTATTGAATGTTGAGAGGGTGTGTGCGTACCGTAGAGAGAGATCAGATCGATTGCAAAGAACTCCTTTTTGTCTGGGAAGGACTACCTGCAAGTAAGAATACAAGACCACCAGATTCTAATTAGATAATAAGTGAGGAACCGCCTTGGGCCGGGAAATATGAGACTTCCTTTCGAAGGTGGTCAGTTCCCCTGCTAATATGAATTAACACAAATTCTAACAAATAAGCTATTGTCCAATTACAATTTATTTACCTTGTTAGAACAATAGAGAAAAGGCTGGTCTTGGTTTTGAATCACAGTGACCGATGCCAGTCAGTGTCACCGGTACCGGTTGATGATAACCGATATCGGTAGGGGTAGTGATTTAAGGGGTTTGGTGAAGGTTGGCTATAAGATGGCTATATGATAGCTATGGTGTTTATAAGGCTGGTAAAATGACTGGGGATAGGTAATGAGGTGATGGAGAAGACTCAGAGAGTATGGGGCTGTTCTTGGGGAAATGTAGGGGTAGAGGAATGTAAGTTAGATGGAGAGTGTTACTTGGGTAGTGGATGCGGGAGTAGACTTGTAATTACCGTGATTCAGAGTCCAAGGAATATTATTAAAAGAACGTATAAGACTTACTTACTAGTTCCCGATGAAAATGCGAGTTCAAGGACCGTGATGATGAAGGCAGGTTCGAGGTAGGATGATCTAACAATCCAAGATGAGCTATCTCCTCTCTCGATGCTTGGATGAGTGTCACTTTGGCTCGGTTATTCAAATTGCGATCTTGGGCTTGATGTCCTTCTCGAAAAACTCCTCTTTCCTTCACTTGTCTCTACTCGGCCAAGTAAATTCCGGATCCTTCCAATGACTTCTGATTCGGATCAATGAAAATCCAACCCTTTGTTTTTGGTTGGGAGAGGTCATTTACAGGGAACCGATGGCGGTTACGTAACCGACGGCGGTCGAGTAGGAACCGGTATCGGTCAGTCAAAGTGGGCTATTTTTAGTAAAATAGCCAACTTTCCCTCCTTTTCTCCCGAGGGATTAGTTGTGGGCTTGGTCAAGTCATTATGAGGTTGGTTTTAGGTGCGGGTGAGGAGTAATTAGTCATGGGTGTGGATGTAGACCAAGTTATAGGTCTTAATTAGGTTAGTTTAGGGTTAGGACTAGGTCATGATGAGGTGGCGAAATGAGGTGGCAGGTATGGAGATGTGGATTTATTAATTATAAGGTAATTAATAAATAATTGTGTAAGGTTTAGGTGATGAGGTTAGGTTGCGAAATGAGATGCGGGGCATGGGGGGTCATAAGACACAAATTTGGTGTCTACATTAGCCCCTTGTTGTCATGTAGCTTGTCTTGTAAAGCTGCACTGACAATAATAAGAAGTGGTTACTCCTGTTAAGGGTATAGGTAATCCCCCTCAAATCTATCACAGATTGAGGTAGCGTGAAATCAGGGATAGGGTTGATAAAGGGTAAATGGTGTTGAGATGATGGTAAGATGGTGGGGTAGGTCCAAGGAAGCGTGACATTTACGTTGAAATGCGATAGTGCGACGAGGTACATGATTTGAAGAGCAAACAAGCAATTCATAGGCAAAGGTCGATAGTTTATCCAAACAAGGGTGATATAATCCTGGTATCCAAGGCATAGGAAGTAGCTCCGAGGATATAACGGGTAAGGTACAGGAATGTTTAGGCATGTTCGGCAGTACCAAATGGTTGGTTTGGTTGAGATAAACGTCACGGTCTAGGTCTAGGCAAAGTTGGTCGACTGATCAAGTCAAGTACCCTAATCATGCTAAAACACGAATAGGTGAGCTTGATTGAACAAAAATCTTCATGACGGGTGGATAAAATTGTAATTTTTTGGTGTTGGGTGAGTTATTTAATTGAGTGCGGCCTTAGGTCGGGCCGATTGATTATTGAGGGCCATGGGTCGGGCCTCGATTGGTTGGTTGCGGCCTTGCGGACGGGCCAAATGGTTGGGTGGCCTTCGGGTCGGGCCAAATGGTTGGGTGCGGCCTTGGGTCAAGCCAAATGGTTCGTTGTGGCCTTGGGTCGGGCAAATGGTTGGTTGTGGCCTTGGGTCGGGCCAAATGGTTGTTGTCACCTTGGGTCGAGCAAATGGTTGGAGTGCGGCCTTGGGTCGGGCAAATGGTTGGTTGCGGCCTTGGGTCGAGCCAAATGGTTGGTTGCGGCCTTGGGTTGGGCCAAATGGTTGGGTGTGGCCTTGGGTCGGGCCAATGAAGTAAAAAAAGGCTATTTAGCAAAGGAGGGTATAGGCAATGTGGTGAGAAAGGGAGACTAGTGAATAAGGGTAGAAATTGGGAAAAGGTGGGATTAAACCGATATCGATTCTCTATGACCGGTATCGGTTAGATGACCGATACCGGTTCTTTAGGGCATAATATAACCGATATCGGTTATAGGTCAAAAACCTATAAAAAGAAAAATATGGCCTGTCATTGTCACATTGTCAATTTGAAAACCAATTTTAGTTGTCTGAGGTGTTTTAGTGAGATTGTTGAATTTGTCGGCTGAGGTGGCACTATTTGAGTGGAGAAGTGAGTGGTTGGTAGGCCCTAGCGAGTAGGAGGCAGCATTTGATTGGTGGAGGACCCAGAGAGGAGTTTGAGAGCCATCGGGCGATGTGTTGGTTTAGATGTGGTTTTGGCGTACATATAATGAATGGGGTCCGCATTGGTGATGACAAAGTTTTGTGATTTAGGAGGTAGTGTCGAGTTTGGTGGCTATGAATGATATTCAAGGCTAGACACAATTTTTCTACATGTGTATACCTAGTCTCGTAATCCATGAGAGTACGACTTATATAATAAGGGCGGCTTGTTCTCGATGTTCGAGTCAAGATGTGTGAGCATGGCTCCTACAGCATGGTCAGTGGCAGAAAGGTAAAGGTAGAAAGGGTGATCGTCCTGAGGTGGGATAAGCACAGGTGGCTGCAAGAGATAGGCTTTGAGAGCCTCAAAGGCTTGGTGGCACTCTTCGCTCCATTGAAAGGCAATGTCCTTTTTAAGAAGGTGATGGAAAGGTTGACATCGATCCGAGAGTTGGGAGATGAAACGCCGGATAGATTGGAGTTTACCTTGCAAACTACGTAATTGTTTGAGGTTTTTGGGTGGGGGCATTTCTAGGATAGCTTTGACTTTAGATGGATCGACCTCGATGCCACGCAAAGAGACGATAAAACCAAGAAGTTTTCCCGAAAGGACACCAAAGACACACTTCTTTGGTTGAAGATGGACACAATATTGTAACAGGTGATCGAAAATAATGGTTAAAACATCAAGATGTTCACTGTGATGTTTAGATTTGCCAAGAAGATCATCGACATAATCCTCAAGGATAGTGTGCATAATCTCATGAAAAATGTAATTCATAGCCCACTGATAGGTTGCACCAGCATTCTTAAGGCCAAACGGCATGACACGATAACAGAAGGTTCCCCAAGGAGTTATGAAGGCAGTTTTATGTTGATCGGCCGGGGCTACCAAAATTTGATTGTATCCCGAAAATCCATCCATGAGAGAAAGCATCTCATGGCCTGCAGTGAGATCAACAAGTTGATCAATACTTGGGAGGGGGAAGTCATCCTTGGGGCAAGCGAGGTTAAGGTCTCGGAAATCCGTGCATATCCGAAGTCCCCCCGTCACTTTAGTGACAGGTACGATGTTAGAAATCCATTGAGGATAGTCAATAGGTAAGATGAAGGAAACAGAAAGGAGTCATTGAAGCTCTTCTTTGACCAAGAGGGAAATGCGTGGATGCATTTTTCTCAGTTTCTGTTTGACTGGTTTGGAATCGGGTTTTAGGGTAATGTTATGGACAGCAATGTCAGGATCAATTCCTGGCATGTCAGCGTAGGACCAAGCGAAAGCTTGGTTGCGGGTATGGAGAAAGGTAGTAAAGGCGGCTTGTTCTGATGTGTTAAGAGATTGTCCAATCTTCACAATGTGAGGATCATCCTCTGTGTGGATGTTGATTTCTATAGTCGACTCATTCAACATGGTTTGAGTTTCAGACGGTAAGGCGCGTTGAATATAAGAGTCGTCCGCACCAAGGTAAGTGAGGATGGAGTCGTCATCCTGGCACTCAACAACATTAATTGAAGGCGAATCCTCTTCGATCATGTCTGGATACAGAAGGGGAAGAGAATATGGGTCCTCATTATCACGTTGATAAGTGAGAGGACCCAGGAAGATAGCATTTATGAAAAAAGTTAGGAGGGATAGATTCAGGGTCTATCGACTTTGTGGGTGACGATGGCAAAATGGGTGATGATGGTTCGGTAGGGGTGACGTCGTCATCTTCTAGGATACAACTAACACGAGGTTTCTTCGGTGTAAGTGTTTCAGGAAATCCGAGACCACTACGATCATTGTGTTTGTGTGTAGTCACGGGAATGATTGTATGTCGGCCTTGTTCATAAAGACCGAAACCAAAGCCTTTCCAAGCACAGCGAGTCAAGAAGGTGAGGGCGAAACGACGATTTTTCAGGTATTGAAAATTGGATTGGAAGGGAACCACACCAAGGGGAGGTTCAAGGGTAATGGAGGATGTGTCGACACCCCCATACGTTAGGTTGGTGCGGCAATTAGGTGGTCCGTAAGAGATTACCTCCCCCACGCGACGGTCGTAGGTAGGATGCGCATGTAACTGTCCGTACTCCTGTGGGGTATGGAAAGAGCTAACATTATATAGGCGATACTCCCCCAGCGTAAGGCATTGAAAAACATCTACTAAGGGGTCTGAGGTTGGGATGTTGTCTGTGGGAAAGGAAGTGGTATTTATGATGGTGGTTTCATTGGTTGAAGGTGTAGGTGCGGTTGAGGTGGATGGTAGAGGTGTGGTTGAAGTGGATGGTTGGGTTGGATGAATGGGTGTCTTGACTGGTACAAGCACATCATTAGGGCGATATAACATATTGTAGGTTTTGAAGGGGGGAGGATCAGCTTTTACGGTGTAGGACTTCCCCTCATACTCAAATTTTATGCATCTATGTAAGGTGGAGGGAACGCATCCCATAGCCCGGATCCAAGGGTGGCCTAACAACATATTGTATTGGAACTCTCCCTCAAGGACATAGAAGAGTTCAGGTAAAGTATGTGGCCCTACACGAATGTTAAGGATCACGGTGCCTAAGGTAGAAGTAATAGCATCATTGAATGACCGCAACATGATGGGGTTGGCACACATGCAACTAGAAGGGATATTCATTTGTTGGAAGGCTTTTGAAGAGATGATGTTTAGACTAGCGCCCCGTCAATCATAACACGACGCACCTAAATGTCCCAGACATAAGCTGAGATGAAAAGAGCAGGGTCAGGATCTTCTGCACCAAAGTCGACAATTTCATCTTCGGAGAAACTGACAATGATGGCTTCCCCGTACATGCAGACGTAGTGGTTGGGGAGATAGGTTGTTTGGTGAGTGAAGCAACATGATTGGGTGTTAGAATGGAGGTAACAGGCAAGGTTTCATTAGGTAAGACCTCTATCCCTTGAAGGATTTCAACGAGAGCTTGTCGATGAGATTCAGAGGTCTGAATGAGATCATACAGTGTCATTTTTACAGGTGATTGGTGAAGCTGTTTGATCATGGTTCGGTGGGCAACTCCATTAGAGACGGGGTAGGCGGGTCCACAAATAACCACTTTAGGTGGTGGTGTGATCGGGATGGTGGATGGAGAAAGAGAGGCCGCAGGTGTGCTTTCTTTAGCTTTCCCATTGTTTTTCTGCCCTCGAGTAGCAACACTAATCATATTGATCTCGTGAACACGAGAGGAGGAAGACGGTATGGATAAGTCATGGTCTTTGAGAGGTGGAGTTGTAATAATGATAGATCTTGGTGAGGCGGGGACAGGTGGTATAGGAGAGGGAATTGAAGCTAAAGGTCTCTCCCTTCGTAAGTTGTCTTTCTTAACCTTTCTATCTGAGAGAGGTGACTGACGAAGTATGGCTTTCAACGCTTTGCATCCCTCTACATCATGTCCTGGTGTGCGGTGGTAAGCGCAGATTTTAGACTCATCATAACCTATAGGTCGAGGTTTAGATGGATCATAAGGTCTAAGTGGGGGTAGGGAAATGGTTGCATTCTCCACCAACATAGCAAGGATTTTGGCGTAAGACCCTTTGAGTGGGTCAAAGTCAGAGGAAGATGAGGCTATTGACTGGGTAGTTTTTGGTAATGACGGGGTATGGTTGATTTGTATGGGTGGCGGTTTAGCCAAGGGGTTTTGATAATGGGATTTAACTAAATGTGGCTTCTTTGGCGAAGCTATGTTTAATTGGTTAGATGATGAGGCCACGAGATGATGTGGTATCGAAAACAACCACGGAGAAATAGAGTGACAAGCAAACAAATCCTTTGATGATGGAATTTGTTTAGGTTGATAGGTGGACGGAGATACGCGAGGGTGACGGTGTTGATATACCCTTGGATCTCTCGTATGGGTGAGAAGGCGTAAGGTGTAGGTCATTTTAAAGAAAACGCAGGAGGTATGATATATTGATGCAAGGTGGAGGGATGAGGTCCCAATATGGAAGGTAGGTGTGACGATGATGGTTTTAGTTGTGATAGAGGCATAGGTTGAGGAGATTGAGTCTGTCTCCTAAGGGGATGGACGGCTTTATTTTTGGATAAATCTAACCGTTTAGGTGGGTGTGTTAGACTGGGTATTGGTGAGGTCCCAAGCGTAGGGGAAGATTTGGTTAGGTTAATAGAGGTGGATGAGGTATTTGGTAGAGATGAGGGGGGTGAAGATGAGGACATAGGCATTTTAAGCTTTTGTAAACACTTCGGGTATATGGTAGAGGCGTCTGGATCGGTCATCTGCATTTGAGTAGAATATGGCGTACTCAAACGTTCCCATAGGACTCATCTATCTTCTGAGGGATGACAATCCTCACGTGTGAATAGGAACTTTTGTATGGAAGAAAGGTGGGTTGTGATTCCGGTCCATTGTGGGTGTGATACAGGGGGTAAATGAGGCACTGTATCAATGGGTGTTAAGAGGTCAACCGGTTCGCTGAAAAGATTTAGGCGATGAAGAACTAATAGGTAGGAGGGCATGTTTGAGAGGATCCGTCATGATTAAAGAATTTGGTGATGTCGGTTCAAGAGGTTTCTCATCTAAGGATGACAAAAGAAGTGGCGAGCCTTCCTCTTGTACAACAAGAATGGTAGAAGGAGATGTTTGGGAAATAGATAAGTTAGATAACATCCGCTCACAGTCTTGCAAGGATGTGGTGTAAGAAGGCTCATCTGTGAGAAGAGAACTCTGGGCGGTTAATTCCTTGATGGGTAAAGGAACGGCAAGGATTTCATCTTGTCTTGATGGTGGTGAAGGGGGTTCGGGTTCCTGCGTTAGTGAAGAGGCTTGATTCAGAATTTTTTCGATAGAGGCTTTTGGCTGGGAGTCGAAGACTGCATGGATTTCATGAACACTCTCCTCGGCTAAGATATCTTGGTTTATGTTACTGTTAGAAGAGTGATTTGGGAATGGTTTGTTGAAAATTTTCAAATTTTAGTTAGCAGGGGCGTTAGGATTATCGAGGGCTATATCCCCTGCATCAACCATTTCCTGCACTATGTTTTTCAACATCTTGCAGTTTTCATGACTATGTCCCTTCACGCGGTGGAAGTTACAGAAGTCATTTTCTTTGTACCAAGAAGGTATAGCGCGGGTGGAATCAAACCCGGAGTGAGGTTTAACAGGAGGTAAGGTAATAGCTCCCGCTTTAAGTAATTTTTCCAATATCACACCATAAGTTTCTCCCAAGGGAGTGTAATTGATGGGCTCAGCTTTATACTTATAGGTGGTTTTTGGCGGGGTATTAGACGGTGGTTGGGATTTGACCATCACCGCGTGCACAACTCCTTTTGATTTCGAAGCAGTCGATGTGTGAGGATTGGTGGTGTTAGGTTTGTTGGTGGAATCTTGGGTTCGGAAATTAGGATTTTTGTTGCACAACCACAATTTCTCTTCCTCTAAGGCTCGAATCTCTAGTTTTCGAGCCATAGTAAAGGCCTCGTCAAATGTGCGGAAAGTTTGAATTTGGAGGGTAGGAGAGATGTGCTTAGCGCAAGCCCGCGTAAAAGTTTGATAAGTTCGGCCTGAGGCAAGGCATACGTAAGTTGGTTGATAAGGCCCCGCCATCGTCCAACGAAATCTGCGATAGATTCGTCTTCAAATTGTCGGATGGCATAGAGGTCGGTGATAGATACTTTCTTGGCAATGTTAATGGAGAAATGATCCAAGAAAGATTGGGCTAGTTGGTTAAAAGAGAAGATTGAGTGCTGGGTTAAAGCACTGTACCACTCTAAGGCGGGTCCTGATAAGGACATGGGAAAGGTGCGGAGTAGTAAGGCATCGTCATGAGCAATCAGATAGCAGGCATGTCTAAATGATCGCAAGTGTTGTTGAGGATCCTCCTTACTATTAAAACGAGTAAATTTTGGTAATTCCCATTGAGGAGGATATGAATGAAGGGGGACAGAAGGGTGGATAGGCTCCCAACAAACTTGCTCGTATGTCAGGGCGCTACGACTTCTTGAAATAGAAGCCTCCAGATTTTGCATTTTGTCCATCATTTGTTTGATCAAATCGGTAGTTGGATGAGATGATGGTGTGGTGCAGTAAATGGAGGCGATTGGGCCAAGGGCCACCACTAAACGATGGTGGGGTTAAATGTTGATAAGGTATGGAGGTCGAATATGTTGAGGCGACCGAATAGGGATGTCCTATATAAGATGTTGAGGTCACCGGATACGTGTGTGGAAATGAAAAGGTGGGCGGAGCTTGAGAAGGAAAGCTCGTGTGGATAGGTGGCAGAGCAAGTCATGAAAGGAGCAGTCTGCAAGAGAGACGAGGTAGGAGCAGTCGGCGGTAATGATATGTGGGGCCCAAGATTAACCAAAGGAAAGCCAATCTGTGCCGTATGAACCCCTGAAGCCGCTGAGTTGGGAGACGGGACTAAGGATGAAGAAGGCAAGGCGGAGTTATCAGGCGGAGAAGGAGCTAAATGAGCAGCTATACTAATAGGCATGCCAACAAGGAGTTGACCATCGGGTGTACGGTTAGGGGCATGAGACAAATAGTATTGTACAGTGCTAGGATTAGCGTCCAAAATTTTTACAAATTCCTTATCTCCTACAGGGATTTTGGGAACCTCGCTGGTGTCGGTAGGATTCCCCACAGGATGTGCAGGGGGTGATTCAGGAAAAGGCACAGAGCAGGCATGTGAAACCATGGTGCAGCTTGTTTCCGAGTGACAACAACCATGGACAAGAGTACACAAAGAGGATGCAATCTATCAGAACAAAAGCAGCAACAAAATGTTGGAATTGGTGAGTTCTTAGTTTTAATAATCATGAAAGACGAAGAATCGATATCGGTTAGGTAACCGATGTCGTCGGTCAGGTGCGACAGTGTCGGTTTATAAGTTCACCGATGTCGGTAGAATAGGACTGTGTAAGTAAAGCTCGTAAGAATTTGTTGATTTGGGGTTACAAAGTGCTGAGTATGCCTACCAAAGCATTCAAGTGATCACGTAAAAAAACTTGTATGTAATACGAGAGAACAGTAACTAAAAAAAAACAAGCAAGACGCACAAGCAAATTAACAGACTAACCCTAGGATTATTTTTAATCAATTTGGGCTTATGCCTTTAGACGCAGAATGATGTTAATCCTAAACAAAATACTTAGGGAAATGTCAAGTTTGTTTTGGCTTATAAGGTTACCTCAATCGGTGGAGGAATACCGCGGAAAAGGGAGGATGTTTTGAGTCTGTTGTGTTAATTGTGAAATGATTCGGTATGTGTTGTGCAGTGAAAGTAAGATTAATTTCCTGTCAATATCGTGGAAATCACCCCCATGTGTACGACCTGTTACTTAATCTACGTTCACTAGAATTGAAAACAGCAAGCAAGAATGTAATGCACGTGTTTTAAACCCAAATCGAAAATGATATTCGATGAAGCAAAGAAGATGACTTTCACTAATGCAAAAGCTGGGAAAGCAAGACAAATTCTTTTACCAAATATAACAAAATATCATGTGAAATTTTTAGAAGAAGAAAACAGCAAGTGTGCTCCCTATATGAAAGCAAGTAAGAAAGAAAGAAACCCAAAATGGGTCCCACCGGGCGTGCCAAAATGTTTCACACAGAAATGCTTCCGTTCCTGGAATAGAGTTGCTTCTATCCTTTCATTCCTTTGAGAAACAAATAAGGGTTAGGGCTAGGAGGAATACCTGTTGAATGTTGAGAGGGTGTGCGCGTACCGTAGAGAGAGATCAGATCGATTGCAAAGAACTCCTTTTTGTCTGGGAAGGACTACCTGCAAGTAAGAATACAAGACCACCAGATTCTAATTAGATAATAAGTGAGGGAACTGCCTTGGGCCCAGGAAATATGAGACTTCCTTTCAAAGGTGGTCAGTTCCCCTGCTAATATGAATTAACACAAATTCTAACAAATAAGCTATTGTCCAATTACAATTTATTTACCTTGTTAGAATAATAGAGAAAAGGTTGGTCTTGGTTTTGAATCACAGTGACCGATGTCGTCATGTCACCAAGATCTGCCGTTGATGATAACCGATATCGGTAGAGAGGTAGTGATTTAAGGGGTTTGGTGAAGGTTGGCTATAAGATGGCTATATGATAGCTATGGTGTTTATAAGGTGGTAAAATGACCGAGGATAGGTAATGAGGTGATGGAGAAGACTCAGAGAGTATGGGGTTGTTCTTGGGGAAATGTAGGGGTAGAGGAATGTAAGTTAGATGGAGAGTGTTACCGGGTAGTGGATCTGGGAGTAGACTTGTAATTACTGTGATTCAGAAGTCCAAGAAATATTATTAAAAGAACGTATAAGACTTACTTACTAGTTCCTGATGAAAATGCAGGTTCAAGGACTGTGATGATGAAGGCAGGGTTCAGGTAGGATGATCTGACAATCCAAGATGAGCTATCTTCTCTCCCGATGCTTGGATGAGTGTCACTGGGCTCTGGTTATTCAGTTGCAGTCTTGGGCTTGATGTCCTTCTCTGCAAACTCCTCTCTTTCCTTCACTTGTCTCTGCTCGGCCAAGTAAATTCTCGGATCCTTTCAATGACTTCTGATTCGGATCAATGAAAATCCAACCCTTTGTTTTTGGTTGGGAGAGGTCATTTACAGGGAACCGATGGCGGTTACATAACCGACGCCGGTTGAGTAGGAAACGGTATCGGTCAGGTCAAAGTGGGCTATTTTTAGTAAAATAGCCAACTTTCCCTCCTTTTCTCCCGAGGGATTAGTTGTGGGCTTGGTCAAATCATTATGAGGTTGGTTTTAGGTGCGGGTGAGGAGTAATTAGTCATGGGTGTGGATGTAAACCAAGTTATAGGTCTTAATTAAGTTACTTTAGGGTTAGGACTAGGTCATGATGAGGTGGCGAAATGAGGTGGCGCAGGTATGGAGATGTGGATTTATTAATTATAAGGTAATTAATAAATAATTGTGTAAGGTTTAGGTGATGAGGTTAGGTTGCGAAAATGAGATGCGGGGCATAGGGGGTCGTAAGACACGAATTTGGTGTCTACACCAACCATAGAAGGATGTTGGGTGTTGAGCAATGAGGCCAAATTTGACAACTTGTGTAATGTTGTTTAGTGTGTGTTTTTGCATGTCTTGTTTGGAAGTCTCCCATCAGGGGGGGGGGTGACTTCACATATGTGGCCATGGGGTAAATTGTGATCCCTTTCTTTAATTTTTTATGTGTTTTATTTATGTTTTGTGTATTTAAAATTTTGAATTTTGTCACTTTATTAGCATGTTGTAAATGTGTGTTAATTAAGTTTAAACCTTCTTATTTTTAGTTAACCAAATTAGAGATGTGACAAATAGTTATGATGAGATTTGGTAGTCCTTGTGTAAGTAAAATTTATGTTGATTTGGGAGTGTTTTACTCCACCCCAAGTTCAAAATTCGGATTTTGACTTGGGGGCATTTTTGGAGGCTTGTGGGACAAGCAAGGCTTGTCCCATGCCTCTTAAATTGACCCAACAACCCTACCTATGGGTTGGAAAACTTATTTTGACTTCTTTGTCCATTTTTAGTGTAAAAGAAGGAAAATTATTGCACTTTCTTTCTACCCCAATTTATTATGTCCCTTGAAAGCATGGTGTGCAAGTTTTGAGCCATGTGGGTTGTCATAGTCCTTGCATGTGCATTGATATTTCTTGGTCTTGGTGTGTTGACTTGAGTGTGGGGATGGAGAAAAGATGAAGTGGTATCATACATGGAGCCACCTCGTCATCCTCACATTCATTTTCTTTTTATTGGTGAGTTTTTATTTGGAATGGGGTTACTTGTTCTTTTCTCTTCTTGTGCACTTTTGGAATTGAAGCTTTTTGAGTGTTTGGGAAATTTCTTGGCTTGTATTTAAAGAGGCTTGTCAAGAGTTTATTGGAACTGATGGAGAGGTAGGCTCTCCACCTTTATTATTATGTTATTTTGTTTGTTTGTAAGCAATGTTGTGATTGTTAAAAGTGTTTTTGTCTTGTGACGGTATTTGTGTGTGTTTGTTTTTGTCTTGTGTGAGAATTCATGGTTTTGTTACATGCTTGCAAGGGAGAGATAAGGATCTTGTATGATTATTTTGTGCACTTGGAGGCTTAGGGTAAGACTCTTAATTCACTTGGGAGGAATAAGGAGGTGGTCTCCATAACCCTTACTCTATTTGGTTTGATCTTAAAACCTTTGTGTTGTTATGAATGTGCAAACTTGTTGGATATGTTATCTTGGTTGAGTTGATTGTCTTATATGTATGTATGTTTGTGAAGTCATTTGGTTAGAAGTTGTCATTGTTGCTCAATGCTCCTCATGGTTGCTTGGTTCAGCTCGCGGGCCATTATGGGGATGACTTCCCCCTTAATCGATTTAAGGTTAGGTGGAGAGTGTTTCCTACTCCCCCTTCCTTGTTTTGTGATTCCTTTGTGAAGTTGGAAGAAATCAATATGTGGAGCTATCAAGTGTGATAAGGACATGCCTTTTGAAGACTTGAAATTTGGCTTGTTGATAGCCTTGTGTAATTCGTCCATCTTTCTTATCCCCACTTGAGTGGGTGTTTGTAAATCTTTAAGCTTGTAAGAAGGTCATTTTGTGACTTGGGAATCCTATATTTAGTATATTCTTATAAGAAAATTGCATGAGAATGTACATTTTAAGTTTAGTTAGTTTGTGAAAGAAAATTTATAAGTTAGTTTTCTTTGGTGAAGAGGAAGATTTGAAATAGAGTTTAGCATGCTATCATCTCTCTTAATGGAATTTAATCTATTATTGTAAACTTTGATAGTCTTCATTTTTAAAAATCTTGTTGAATTGCACTTGCTTGTGAAATGGAATGGCTATTCTTGTCTTTCCTTAGATGAAAGTAAATTGAAGTTTTTAAACTATAAATGTATTATTAGATTTGTTGAAGGGAAGAAAATAGTGTTTTAACTATCTTGCAAATTATTTGAAATGACTAAACAATGCTCAATTTTTCTTCCTACTCCTATGTATAATTAGAAATTCTCATAGTCCTCACTTGCTCTACTAAGCTAAAAATGACTTGTTTTAATTAATTAATCTGAATCAAATTTCAAGAATATGAGTACCTAATTATATTTTAAGTTGTATGTACTTTAGAAATTGGTTACTAAACTTAATACCCTTAGCTCATTCTTAATATCTATCCAAAAAGGAATTCAAGTTATTTGACTATCTCAAAGATTATTATTATATCAATATAATTATATATTGATATTATGTTCATACATTAAAATACAAACAAAATTGAAATGGTACTAATGATACACTTATATTAATATATATACCTATGTTAATACTTTATATATTAATATGTATATTTATTAATACATAATTATACTTATTACTATTGTTATCCTTAATAAATATTATTACTTTTAATATTAATCCTTTTATTAATATTCACATTTTCCAAACTTTGAAATAAATAAAGTTATGTAAAATTAATGTGGTATGCGTGGGGATTGGTCGTAGGCTTTGTTTAAAGGAATGGGGTGGGAGGAGTCACGACCCCACCCCCACCCCATAGTCTTATGGGATGGGGGTGGGGTCGGCGACTCCCCCCGCCGGGTGGGATGCTTTGTTTAATAATATAGCAGGTGGGGCGGAAACCCAACAAAATACCTTCTTTTTATAAACCCTGTTACGGATTTTTACGGCCGAGTTTTCTTTTGACGCAGTCTGCGTAAATGTGACCACAACCTTATAATCTTGTCTATATATATATATATATATTTGGATTTAGATTTGGATTTGTACATCCACTGTTTTTATAAAAATATATATAAATAAATAAACATAATAATAAATTAGGATTTTTCTATTTGTTTTTTTAATATATATATATATATATATATATATATAGGTTTATTGTGTATATCTATTAAAAATGAGAAACGGGAAGTATTTTACCATTGAGAAAACTAGATTTTTTTAACCAAAATGAAAATACCCAAATGCCCAAGAAGGGCAAATGCATGGAAACAACTTGATATCAAAATAGAAATTACAAAAAAACCCTTGAATAGGGTAGATTGGAAATAGAAAAATAAATAAAATAGGATGGAGTTGGGTTGTGAATATCCATCCCAAGCTTTTCCTCCTCTCCCATGGCTTCCTCCTCTTCCATCTTCCCTTAACCTGCAAAACCAAAAATGAATGAAATGAGAAAAAGATGAATACAAACATTCCTTAGGGATTTTTACGTTTGTTTTGAATTCCTTCATCCAATGGCCTAGATTGGATTCATCCAATGGCCCAAAATGTCTCCTACAAAAGTTAGGTGGGGTAGGTGAGGTGATCATTTGATCACATGGGTCTCCTTTTGAATGGGGCCACTTGTGTGGGTTGAAAGTAATTAAGTTATTGCTTTTTATTTTGTTTTAATTTAATAAACTCCTTTCCTTATTAGTTTAGACTACTTTTATATTAGAGAATTAAATAATTAGCTTTGTGTTTTGAAAGGGATTATTTTTGACTTGGACTTTAATTATTAAATTATTGCATGACCTTAGAAACCTAGGTATTAAATTAATTTAGGATTAATGGAATGAAATATTTTAAACATAACTTTAGGGTAAATCATCGCTTTTATTTTTATTTAAGTAATTTTTGTGACGATCGTTTTAAACTAAAGGTTAACCTTATCGTCGCCTTCGCTTCTTTTTTTTTTAAAAAAATTCCATAATTTTTCTATTATAACCTTGTTTATTTTTGGGTTTTGTGTGCGAAATTTTGGGGGCGAATAGGAATGTCTACCTCATCTAAGATATATTAAGTTTAGAAAAAAAAATATAATATTTATAATATACTTATAGTCCCATGAAGAAGGGAAAGGGATGGAAGTAGAAGCACCGGTGTTGTACAAGAAATAACCTCATAGTCACTTGGAGACACGGGTATAGTTATGGGGGTGTCATTTGAAATCAAGGCTATGGTTGCCCCATCCTTGTGCGGAAGTCTAGTGATGACTATAAACAAACCTTTTGTATAACATAATATTTAATGTTAAAAATAATTTGAGTAAAGAACATTAAAAAATAATAAAACTAATATAATAATAGTCGACAACAAAGAAGTAAAAAATGAGCGAAGTATTGAAAATGCTTAGTAGTAGAGGGGAAATCGCATCCAATTACCGAATAAGAATAAGAAATTCAAAAAATCAACCACAAATTGAAGAAAAGGTAAATGTTAAACACTAATTTATGCCTCACTTTTCAAGCATAATTGAGGTGAAAATACTCAAAATGATCAGCAGAACAAAGGGTTGCATAAACATTCTTTAGATCACCTAAAATAGATTTACTTTTTAGAAATAAAAACGAAACAAGAGAAAATAATCTAAAGATAAACTTCAAAATGTAACATGTCTCAACCGTGTCAAACATTTAGGCAAAATACGCAACATTAACAACATAAAAAGGAAAAATTAGATATAGAGAAGAATTTGACTGCAAGAAGGTGCAATGGAAAAAAACTGACAAAAGAAAAAAATACAACAAAATTTGATGGGAAAAAACTTGAAGAGTGGCCAAACAAGGTAGCCACAAGCGTGAAAGCCAACATGAATCTCGACACCATAGACATCCCGCAATATTCCCCTTCCCTAGGCTTCCTCTTATTTTGAATATTGCAAGTGTAGAACAAATTGCATAAAGGCCATTTTCAACATATGTGGTAATGCGAGAATAGAGACCCATATAGATAATTGAGGGTCCAACCTCGGCGTATCACCCCAATCCTATCTATAGTTGATAACCCATGTACCTATCTAGATATGGGGCCACTCTCAAACTCGCCATCGTGTGTGCCTTTCGACCGCTTTGATGAATGTTCATACTCAGTAAATCGCACAACTTTAAAAACAATCATAAATGTAAGAGATTTCAAATTAGCCTAAAATTTTGGTAACTAAACAAATTTCAGCCAACATTAATCTCACGTTTTCAAACTTTCTAGTAAAATACCCAATTATTTGCAAGAAAATACATCTTGTTATTTCACCGACAACAATATAAAACAAAGGCTTATGTAGCTATGCAAATTTCGCTACGTTTTCTAAACTTAGAAACTACACTTTGTCAAACAAATTTGTGTAAAATGAAAATTTTTGTTGTTTTCAGCCAACATACACTTCCATTATGTTATTATTTTATAGTTTAAAAATTCAAAGGACAATTTTATAAAATCGCACATCTTGCTAAAATTTCAGCTCCACAATTAAAATTCCAGTCCAATGTTTACATTTTTACCAACAAATTAATAGTAAAAAAGTAATACAAACTTGAAATATAATCACAACAGGTCAGCCTTTTGTTTTTAGTCTCTCTACCTAATATTCTTACCAAAGATGGAAGAGCCATTAGCCCCATTCACACGAAGAAACTAGAAAGACCAAAGACATTGATTATAGTCTCTCCAATTTTTCTAGAATTTGGCAAATGGAATGTCACTATATTAATTTCAGTCATATCTTAATAGGTGTCTCTGCTATTTTTTCAAGAATTTTGTAAAAGGTCGCTGGGTTATTAATATTCACTCACATCAATTTAAAAGTTGAATACATGAGTGACCACAAATTTTTAGTTTTAAATTTTTTATAAGCAATGTGCTACAATAAAACAAGAAAATAGTCATTTCAAACCTAAACTTATCAAAATGTAATAAATTAATTTAAATAATTATTAATTTGTTATGAAACACAATTTTTCTTCTATTTAAAAAAACAAAAAATACAAATCTTCTTCGATTTAAAAACAAAAACAAAAAAACCACAAATTTCATTGTAAAGATTTTATACATGACGGACCAAAATTGAAGTCAAAGATGCCCTGCCAGCTAAGGGACCACCGGCATTTGATTTACCTTATTTATTTTATGGAAAATATTTTTTAATAGTCAACGGACGTAGGTAAAGTTAAAGTCCGGCCTATAAACTCATTTTTTCATGATATTGCCTCGCGAGCTTATGCGCTGCAGAAACAGTTTTTTGTTTGTACTTTTATCAAATCATTTAGATTGTTCGTGGCCTCCTCCTTGAAACTATTCATGGAGGCGTCGTCCTCACCAACAAAGTAATCAGACAACTGGAGTAAAAAATAGAGATTGGGGTCGTGGCATCACGCAGATTGTGTATCAGCCAATAAGACTTGAATCTCTTCCAGGAAAAAAGAGATTGACGGCGGTGACATCTCACAGATTGTGTTCATTCATGGGGCCTCCTCTTCATCTCGCCAACAAAATAATCAGCCAAAGGGACTTCCTGAAGGAGAAAGATTGGAGACCGTGGCATCTCCCAGATTATACGATGCATTTATCAGCCACCGGGGCCCGGATGTTAAAGAAACTCTTGCTTCGGAGCTGTTCAATTCCCTTCAGGATAGCGGATACCGGGCGTTTCTGGATAGTGAAGAGATACAAGGTGGAGATTCCATTCCAACAACCCTTCACAATGCCATCTGCTCCTCTCTAGTACAAATTGCCATCTTCTCGCCTGGATATGCTCACTCCAAATGGTGCTTAGACGAGCTCGTTCTTATGTTACAGCAAAGTGAGGCTTTGTTTATACCTGTCTTTTATGGTGTCCCGCCTTGGCATCTGCGTCACATTGAAAAGGGATCCTATGCCGCCGCGTTTTCTGAATATGAAACCAAAGGAAGATACCTTGACAAGCTGGGCGCTTGGAAGAAGGCCCTCAACTCTGCTTCAGACGTCGCTGGTTATGAGCTTAGCAAGCATAAACAGTAAGAATATCAAAACCTCTCTCTTCAAATTGTTGATTGTTGTTCGTCTTAGTGCACAAGATAAATTTATTAACTTTAATCTAGAACGGAGATGGATTTGTAATTAAGTTATTATTTCCCCTTTCAGAAATTTGTGCAAGAAAATTGTGTCTGCTGTGGTGAAAGAAATTGAAAAAGGAAACCCCTATATGTTGCAAAACATCCGGTAGGACTTACTGAACTCATAGAAGATTTTGAATTTCAATGCCTAAAATTTGAGAAAGAGAAGGTGAAGATAGTTGGAATCTTTGGATTAGGGGGTTCTGGGAAGACCACCCTTGCCAAGGAATTGTTCAACAGGAAACGTTCAGCATACGATCGATCATGTTTTCTATATGATGTGAGAGAATCATATGTCAAAGATGAATTGCAGTGCTTGCAAAGTAAGCTCTTGAAAGATCTCTTCGGTGAAAATCGTAAGTTTGAGAAAGTAGATGAAGGAATAGCCTGGTTCAAACATCGTGCAACGGGCAGCCGTTTGCGTTTCCTGATCTTTGTAGATGATGTAGATCATCAGGACCAGTTAGATGCTCTGTTATTTGATGACATCCTGAGTTCTGGTAGCCTGGTCATTGTTACAACACGTGACGAGAGGGTGTTAACACGTGCCAGAATTGTTGTTCGCTATAAAATGGAAGGAATGGATAGACACCATGCTTCGCAGCTATTCTGTTGGCATGCTTTCCTCCAATCACATCCCGCCACTGGCTACGAGGATCTAGTGGAAGGCTTCCTAAACTTTTGCGGGGTTTACCCTTGTCTCTTAAAGTCCTGGGCGCGCATGTTTCTGGTAGCAGTGACAGAAGCTATTGGCAATTCGAGTTGGATAAGGTTAAGAGAATGTTACCTGAGGATATAAAGCAAAGGCTTAAAATAAGCTTTGACGCCCTTGACAGTGAGCAAAAACAAATTTTCATGGACATTGCGTGTTTTTTCATTGGTAAAGAAAGATATATGGCTACAAAAATATGGAAGGCTTCGGGATGGAATGTTGAGCACGCGCTTCAAATCTTAAGAGATAAGAGTCTTGTTGAACTGGTGAAGAATAGGCATACAAACTGGCAGAGGGACGAGTATGTTTTCAGAATGCACGACCATCTCCGTGATCTGGGAAGAGACATGGCAGATGAACTGGGACCTCCTCGCTTGTGGCGATCCCATCATCTTAAATCTTTGGTGCGCTTCTTTTCTTTTGCACCATTTGAAAAAAATTAAAAACAAAGATTGTAATTTTTATATGAAAGCTGAAGTTTTTATTTATCTCCATATCCAGGAATCAAAGGGATTCGCGAAAATCCTAACTGAAACAAAAAGCAGGTGTTTCCATTCGATGAGAGATTCCTCCATTTCTTCCCAAATTGTATATTTCCTAGGAAATTTAAATGATTGTGGTGTATCGTCAATTGCTCTATTGTGGCTTGAGCTTGAACTTGACCAACCCTGGAGCAAACTCAAAAGCATTCCTTCATGGATTCCTCTGCAAAACTTACAGGGTTTAAGAGTAAACGGATCTCTCCAAAATTTGTGGGCACCTGAAAGAATCCAGCAGGTGGATCAGCAGGTCGATCAGCTGATAGAACGCAAGGTATTTTGTTTTTCTTTGTTTTTGAGATGAAATCTCCTTATTGTAGAGCGTCAGTTTCAACATAGTAGTTTAATGAAGATTTGTTTGTTATGGAGTACTAACTATTTCAATAAATCAATTGGAAATTTTAGGGCCCTGTACAGTTGAAAGACCTGGAACTTAATTATAGGTCACCGTTTCCACCAAAGCTTGCAGAATCATTGGGAATGTTAGAACAATTGGAAAGTCTAATGCTTACTGATATGAATGGTTACTGTAATCCTCTTCTTCTAGGACAGTTGTTCTCTGAATCCCTTACAAAACTTGGCAATCTTAAAATATTGCATTTGGGCAGTGATTCGTTAGGGGTGAAATGATCTTGAGCAATAGTAGAAAGAGGTGCTGCATGAATAGCCTTGAAACCATAGTCATTTCCCACGCAGGCTTATCAAAGCTGTCAATAAGTGGAGAAACATGTCCCATCCTCGAATCTCTAACTATTCAGGACATGAAAAATCTAACTGAACTGGATTTAAAGCTCGTCGGAACACTGAGTCGCCTCCACGTGCAACTTTGTTCCAAGTTGAGAAGATTACCAGGGTTGTCTGATTTGACAGATCTTGTAACCTTAAAAATATGCAAGTGTGAGCAGTTAGAAGAGTTGCCAAGTGTTGCGGGTCTAAGTTGTCTGGAGAGCATTCACATTTATGGATGTAAAAACTAGAGAGAATATCAGGTTTTGAAGAGTTGCAAGGATTGAAATATCTGACTCTTTCAGCAGCCACCGCAAGTGAAGGTGCATGGAAATGTATATCCAAACTACAGGTGCCAGTGATTTTTCTTCTCCAAAATATTATGATATTTGTATAAATTGCTGTTTTGTAATATCTAATTAATAATTTGTGTTTAGGCACTTACAAAGTACTGTTTTTATATTTCAGAAATTACCGTCCGAGGTGACTACCGTCATAGGAAGAACAGTGGATGGAGCACGCTCTGTTGTACGTGCAGATCTGTTTTCTCACCTGATAAATGCGGAGGCAGTAACAGAGATTCCTTATATACCCAACAAATATGGGGATACAGAGATACCAGTAAATATGATACCCTCATTGAGCGCAATCGTCATTTGTGCTTCTCTTCACTGCTCTTCGAATAATGAGGACGTCATAATACCAACAGTCGGACAAAGTTACATCCCAGATGGAGATTGTATAGCCATAATTGTAATTAGTCGCCACATGGAAATAAGCCACGATAGAGATGACAGTGTTGATTCCATTGTGAAGTTGAGTAGCGGTGTTGAAATAAACAGGGGATTCAGGCTGAGTGTTGGCCTGGGCGAAGAATGGAGAACCCTGCCTATATTCACGACACTTGTTCAACGTCTGTTGGTTCCTGTGACTATCTTCGACAGACGCGAGGAGTTGGTCGGAAAGGAGTTCCATGAATCTGACCAGGAGTCCGATGAATCTAACCAAGAGGAATTATATATTCCGGAATTTGAGGGTTCCAAGGGTAACAAATGGCTTCGTTGCTGTACTACGTGTCACTCCACTAAACCATGAATAAATTGAATCGTTTTTAATTTTATTAGCATCTTTTGTATTTAATCTAAAATGTTATAAGGAAAACAAATTAATAGTATTGATTTCTTTAATTTCGCCGGAGGCGTGGCTATCCTGTACTTGTTCTCTAACGATGACGCTCACGAGCTTGAGGTGCTTGTCATGCAGAGGTTTCCACCCGCCCGCTCCATCTTTCTTCTATCTCATGTTGCCGATTGCATGCGTGGCATGCCTTGGTCAAAGCGGAGTCCAGTGTGCTTTGCAAGGGTGATATGCTGCTCTGTTTCCTTGTTTTTACTTTGTGATTGCGTTTGGCCTTCTGCTTTTTTGCATTCGACCTCTCGCCGCTCTTTCCTCCAAGATTTCTTTGCATCGTCCCTCCAGTTGAGAGCATGTTTGTCTCTTCTCGCTCTTATTTTATTTGATGTCTTTGTAAAACATTTTTTCTTTCGCATGCTTGTGATGGGTTAAATGCGGATTGGGGATTTGTGAATATGATCTTTTGTACCATCCGACATCGTTAACAAAATATGTTACCCTTTTAGAGCTGAAAATGTTTTTATCGTTGCATGATCTACTAGATTTGTCAGAAGGTTGCATTATATTCCGGGTTACGTTTGTAGAAGAGTTGAATAGGCAATGGGCGGATAACAATAAAGCTCTGCAGATGATTCGTGGCATTTTGATGTATATGGATGGGACATATGTCACTAATTTCAACAAGACCTTAGTTAATGAGCTTGGAATGAAAGCTGTGGAGAGAAAATATTGTAAAAATCTCTATCATTTGTGATAGGCTTCGAGATACCCTTCTTGACCTTGTACGAGAGAACGAACGAGTGAAATCATCAACCGAGGACTCGATGCGTAACATTATCAAAATGTTGATGGAAGCTTCGTATACCAGGATGATTTTGAAAGACCCTTTTGAATATCACTGTTGATTTCTACAGAATTGAGTCACAACAGTTTATTGAGTGTTGTGATTGCATGTGAGTACATGAAGAAGGCAGAAAGAAGGCTTAACGAAGAAATTGAAAGAGTTTCACACTATTTAGATCCATGGAGTGAGGCGAAGATTACCAATGTTGTAGACAAGGAGATGATTGCAAACCACATGTAAATTCATTTGGTGTGTCTCAAAATTGATCAACCCATTTTTAGTTTATAACTTCAGTTGCCAACCAAATTGGATCAACATGCCAATTGTTTGACAAAATGCTTCAAAGAGACCCTCACGATGTAATTAGCGGAAGGCATGAATGGCATACAATGGAGACACGTGCAATGGGTGCGAGAGAGCCCCAAGAAATGCAATTGGAGTTATTCGCAAAAATACCTTCGAGATCTTTGAGAAAATGTTTGTTGAAGAGACGTCTGGTACTTTTCAATAAGCAGAGGCAGGTGAGATTCCAGATGAGGATTTCTTTGCATGTTTGGATCCATTACTAAGATTTCATCTTGAATGATTTCATCAACAACTTGAAACTGGTTTCCTCATACTTAATTCAAATGCTAATTCAGGTTGATTGTGTACCTCTGAAATGGTTTCTAATGTTTTTTTCTTCGTTAGCACTCTTTGACCAATAACCAACCCACAAGAAAACACATCTTTTCTCTGCAGCAAGATAAACCACTGGGAAACCATATTGGCATGTTCCTCTTCAATAGCTACACATTTCACACAATTCTCATTATCAATATTGGTCATGACTTTGGTTAGGTGGTCTCCACAGCATTCACATGCCTTCATTTTTCCATTTTGTGGTACATCATCGACACTAATTATTATTTTTAGAGAGTAAACCCAATAGCATGTATTGAATAGAGCAATAGTCGTGCTATGGCACGGTCAAAAAAATGTTAATTAATTTGGCCAAGTGGAGGTTTTTAATTGAAAATAATTTTAATAAGCTCACTAATTGTTGTTTCGAACTATAAACTTTCACCCGCTTTTCCATCCAACCTGTCCAACTAATTTATCCAATCTGAATGGACATGACATGAAATGGGAGGGAAAAATGTGCATCTTGTGCATCCCCTTGATTTATTGCTCTCATTTTATTGTGGATGACCATGAATCTCTTTATTCTCCACATTCATCCTTTCTTGTGGTTCAATCAACTTCCTAAGCCTCTTATGGATCTTATGGCATCCTCTAACACCTCACTCTCTTTCTTGCTCAATGATTTCAAATTTCTGAGTGAGGTCTTCAAATGATCTTTATATTTGCATGCTCTCCTAACGATTGAATCCAAGTTCGCCTCTTTATTTCTCAATTCGTATATTTTATCTATGGTGCCATTTACAATAGTAGTAAGTGGATAATATTCCATCTTATTTGATTATGGTTCTTCCGATTCTTTCATTGCATAATATTTAGTAGAGCATCACAGCGGTGGTGGTAGTTAGGTAGGTCATAGTTGGGATGTTGAGATGGCTTCTCGGAGCCAAGATCTCCGTAGAATCCTTAGTTAAGGAGTGTGTAGTGGATTTGGGACCTTTCACCACTATCTCGCATCTTCATATCCTTCCTTTGGGCTTCAGCTGACAAAGTCATTTTGGGTATGGATTGGTTATCTCGCACACAGGCCAATATGGATTATTACCATAAGACTATATCTTGTGCAGATGATCTAGGAGTTGAGTTAGTGATTTCAAGGATCAGGAGACCCGTTTATATTCACACCATCTCTGCTATGCAACTTAAGTGGTGTGTGTGTGGGGTTATCAAATGTATGTCGTTGTTATAGTTAGTGACAGAATAGAGGATGGGTCTAGTGGACCATTACTACATGATCACCCCATTTTGAGAGAGTTTACAGATGTCTTTCTGGGGGAGCTACTGGGGTTACCACCCCCACGTGAGATTGATTTTCATATAGATCTAGTTCCGAGAGCAGAGCCTATCTCACGAGCACCTTATCGATGACCACCCCGTGAGCTCTATGAGCTCAAGTTGCAGCTTGAGGGCCTTTTTGGAGAAAGGCCTTATTTGTCCTCACTGTATCCCCTTGGGGTGCACCGGTGATATTTTTGAAGAAGAAGGATAGATCCCGCAATTGTGTATTGATTACCACCCTAAATAAAGTAACGATCAAGAATCATTATCCCCTTCCTCGCATTGATGAATTTTTGATCGATGAAGGGAGCCACATTTTTATCTAAGATTGATTTTAAGTCGTGCTACCATCACTTAAGGATTTCGTGAGGCAAATATTCATAAGACCACTTTTCGTATATAAGATATGGGCACTATGAGTTCACAAAGTGGTGCCTTTTGGTTTGACTAATGCCCCCTTGCAGTTGTTTATGTGTTTTATGAATGGGGTATTCAGGACCTTCTTAGATCGCTTCGTGCTCATCTTCCTTAATGACATTTTGATTTACTCACGTATGGATGAGGAGCACGAGGGGCACCTTCACCTGTGTTCTTCGGTGTCTTCATGAGCAACAACTTTATGTAAACTTGGAGAAGTGTGCTTTCTTTCATACAGAGGTACAGTACTTGGGTCATATCATTTCTGGGAAAGGTATCACCATCGATCCTTCCAAGATTAGATCCATTATGGATTGGCCAACACCCACTACGGTGATTGAGGTGCACAGTTTCATGGGATTAGTAGGTTACTACACGAGATTTGTTCAGGACTTCTCTCGGATTGCACACCCTATCACTTCCCTTCAAAGTGGAAAGGAAAGAAATGTTTTTGGTCGGACCGATGTGAGCAATCCTTCAGACACTCGAAGGAGTGCCTCACCACAACACCTATTCTTGCAGTTAGCCCGAATGTGAAAAAGACACAGGTGATTTTTTTGTTTGCACGGATGCTTCCTTAGCGTGGTTTGGAGGTGTGTTGATGCAGAGGGAAGGGTAGTGGCTTTTGAGTCTCGCAAACTCAAAGATTATGAGATTAATTATCCGAATCATGATCTTGAGCTTATGGCGAGTTGTGCACGCCTTGGTTCAATGGAGACACTTTCTTCTTGTTCGTAGATTCACACTTAGAACAGATCACCCGAGTCTTCGCCATCTCTTCACGCACTTAATCTTAACGCTCCTAAGCGGCGTTGGATGGAGTTTCTTTGTGAGTATGATATGGAGATAGAGCATGTGAAGGGGAAGGAGAATGTGGTGGTACATGCTCTCAAAGAGATGAAGACATGTGGCTATGGCCACCTCAGTGAGCACAAATTTGCGGAGTAGGATTCTTCAGTAGCTTCCTCTTGATAGCTTCTACATTGCAGTTCGAGCAGAGATTGAGTCCCAGAGACCCCTCAAGGGGAATTTTGATGGTTTTTCTTTAGAGGCGTAATGTCTTCTCATACGAGGCCGGATTTATGTTCCCAGAGATGAAGGCTTGAGGCGGGTGACATCTTGGCAAAGGCACATCGTGCACCCTATTTAGCCCATCCGGGGTGAAGAAGATGCATGCCACCTTGAGACAGTTGTATCATTGGAGAGGACTTTGTAGAGATGTGGCCTAGTTCGTGTCATGATGTTTAGAGTGCCAGAGAGTTAAGGCCAAGCATCAAAGCATCCAGCTGGCCTTCTCTTTCCTCATGCTATACCGGAATGGAAGTGGGACACCATTTCTATGGATTTCATTGTTGGGCTACCGATGTCGAGATATCACCACGACGCCATTATGGTCACGGTTGATAAATTGACAAAATTGGCTCACTTTTCTTCGGTGAAGACCACTTATACAGCTAGAGCAGTGGCATGAGTATATTTGGATGAGATTGTTAGGTTGCACAAGATTCCGCGGAAGATCATTTGTGACCATGATCCTTTGTATACTTCACATTTCGGACTACCATACAACATGCCCTCGGGATGAAGATTAATTTCAGCACAACATATCACCTTGAGACAGATGGATAGACTGAGTGGGTGAATTAGATTTTAGAGGACATGGTTAGGATGTATGTGATGGATCAACAGTCTAGATGGGAGGAGTACCTATACTTAGTGCATTGCCTACAATAATAGTTTTTAGAGTTCTATAGGCATGGCTCCTTTTCAGGTTTTGTATGGTAGAGAGCGCAGGACACCTCTTAGCTAGGACAAGTTAGAGGACAAAGTATCTCTTGGACCAGCTCTTCGACATGACATGGAGCAAGCAGGTGGTTTTGATCGCATACAGAGACCGTAGTAGGCACAAGACAGCATGTAAGAAGTATGCAGATCAACATATAACCAACCGTAGTTTTGATGTGGGCATGAAGGTGTTCCTTCGTGTTAGGCCACACAAGAGCCCTATCCATTATGGAAAAGGTTCTAAGTTAGCTCCTAGATTTGTGGGTCCTTTTGAGATCTTGGAGCGTATCGGCCCTTTGGCCTACCATCTAGCATTGCCACCCATCTTGTCTCACATACATGATGTTTTTCATGTTTCAGTTCTTAGGAGATATGTTACAGATCCTTCTCATGTGTTAGATTGGAAATCATTGCAGGTGCAGGATCAAAGGTGTGATGGTGGAGCCCATTCGCATCTTAGATCACAGGACCTTAGGCCTTCGAGGCAGAGAGGTTGATCAGGTTCGGGTGCAATGGGACATATATGATGAGACTACAACTACATGGGAGGATGCTACTTTATTATGAGTCTGGGTTTCCACATTTGTTCTAGTGACTTCAAGAAGAAGTCGAGTCTAAGGGGAGGAGGATGTAGTGCCCACTTCCCTTCGACGCCTTTGATACCGATCTTGACATCGTTGAATATATTATGGACATTATTATAGTTTTGATTTAGTATGATGTTGGATGTTGGACCATGGATTACTATTGATCTTGATTTAGTTATGATGCATGATGATTATTAGGGACACTTCATATGTGAATGGTGACATACTATTTGACATGGATATATTATGAATGTTGTTCGGACATATGATTTTTGGATATTGTGAGTAGACCTAGAAAATGGACATCATATGATGATGATATAGTTGATATAAATTGTAAGTGATATTGTTGATTGCCTTGATGTTGTTTTGATTCATATGTATAGATGATTTTGTGATTTTATGTATATCATGTTGGATGTTCTGATATGGCCACAAGGCCGAAGGAGGTATTTGTGTTTTGCAGGTTAAAATATCACAACAAACATCGGGGGATTAGAAACCAACCACATTGGAATTCTAGATGAATTCAACAAGGTCACCATGGCAACATGTTTTGTGTGTGTGTTGTTTTGTTAGGGATTCCCATGGGGGATTACCTTTGAATGTGACCAAGGGGTTTTGTGTATTTTATTAATGTGGTTTCTTTTTATTATTGTTTGCATGTATTTATTTTGTGATGCATTTACCCCTTTCATTATTATTTTAATTGTGGAGAATTAATGTGAGTAATCATATTGTTAAAATAAATAAATAAATCAAATTTGGGATATAAGAAAGTAATTATAGAAGTTGTTGGCTTTTGTATTAAATATGTAAGTGATGTGTAAGTATGTGTAAGAGTTGTGTAAGTCAGATTTTGGAGTATGAAACACTCCACCTTCTTGGAAACTCGAATTTGTCCTGGAGGCTTGTGGGACAAGTAAAACTTGTCCCATACCTCTTAATTTTATTTACCAACCATACCTATGGTTGGAGGGTTGATTTTAGACCTTTTTAATGCATTTTTATAAGTCAAGTTGCATGTTTTAATTGCACTCTTCTTACATTTTATTAAATTTAGTCCTTTGGGGTGTGGGCTTTTTGGAGTGTGTAAGTTTATTGTCATATTATTCACCCACCTCTTTATTGTGCATTGGAGAATGAATTTGACTTTTGTGTTGGAGTTGAGGATGTGTGATGTGGCATCCTACATGGATCCACCTCATCCTCTTCTCTTCCCTCTTCTATAAAATTAGAACTCCTTGCTTTGTTTTGGGTTGTTGAACTTTTGGGAATGCTTCCTTGGGGTGAATTTTCTTGTTGATTGAAGCTCTTGCTTTGGAGGAACTTTTGGGAAGACTGTTACATGTTGTGCTTGGCTGTTTGGATTGATTGCATTGGATTAGAGATTGTTGTTTTGGAACTTAGACAACTCCATCATGGAGAGGTAAGAGCTTGGCTCTTGAAATACTCTTTTTCTTTTTAAATGTACATGTTATTGTGTGAATGTGTTAGCATGTGTGTGGGTAATGTTTGGGTAGACTGCCTAGGTATGGTGTAGGAGAAGGCTATGGGGAATCCATGTGGGGGGCATAAGGGAATGCCAGTGGCATCAGAATTCTTGTGGAGGGAGTTTGGGATTGGGATCCACCATGGAAAAGAAATAACTTGCATTTCTTACTTTGTGGGGGCATAAGGAAATTTGTGGGGGCATAAGGAGGGATTGTGGGGGCATAAGGATACATGGGAGATGTTTTATATTGGCGGTTTGTTACAGGTGGATACCCAATTCCCATTGGGAGGCATAAGCAGCTTCCTCATAGTTCTTGCTCCTTTGGCTTGCATGGTGAAGCCTCGAATTCGTCTTAATGTTTCAATGCACTTCAGTAAACCGTTGTTTTGTTTTGGACTCGTGTTTTTAATTTGAAATGTGCATGTTGAAATATTTTTGTGTGTTTGTGGAAGCTTGTTGTTGCCATGAGTTGAATCACACCTTCCATTGCATTGTGTTTGGGGCTTGGGGCCAATGGAGAAGGATGGCTTCTCCTCTTCATCGATGTCTTGGTTGGGTGAAGAGCGTTGCCTTTCCCCTGCTTTTAATCACAACAAGTCCAACGTTTTGTTTTTAATCTCTCTACCTAATATTGTTACCAAGATGCAAGAGCCATTAGACCTGTTTCACACGAAGAAACTAGAAAGACCAAATGTTGAACCGTGATGATCTCGAGAGATAAAAAGACATTGATTATAGTCTTTACAATTTTTCTAGAATTTGGAGAATGGAATGTCAATATATTAATTTCAATCATATCTTAATAGGCGTCTTTACTATTTTTTCAAGAATTTTGTAGAAGGTGATTGGATTATTAATATTCACTCACATCAATTTAAAAATTAGATACATGAATGACCAAAATTTTTTAATTTTTAATTTTTAATTTTTATAAACAATGTACTGCAATAAAACAAGAAAATAGTCATTTGAAACCTAAACTTATAAAAATATAATAAATAAATTTAAATAAATATTAATTTGTAGTGAAACACAAATTTCCTTCTAATTAAAAAAAAAACAAAAACAAAAACGACAAATTTCATTGTAAAGATTTTATACATCACGCACCAAAATTGAAGTCAAAGATGCCCGGCCAGCTAAGGGACCACGGAACTAAATTATTTATAAAAATAAATTTATTTTATGGAAAATAAATTGAAGTCAAAGATGCCCTGCCAGCCGAGGGACCACCGGCACCGAGCTAAATTATTTATTTTATGGAAAATATTTTTAATAGTCAACGGACATAGGTAAAGTTTAAGTCCGGCCTATAAACTCATTTTTTATGATATTGCCTAACGAGCTTATGCGCTGCAGAAACAATTTTTGTTTGTACTTGTAATTTTTGTTCGTGTCCATTCATGGCGGCCTCCTCCTTGAAACTATTCATGGAGGCGTCGTCCTCACCAACAAAGCAAACAATCAACTGGAGTAAAAAATAGAGATTGGGGGTCGTGGCATCACGCAGATTGTGTATCAGCCAATAAGACTTGAATCTCTTCCAGAAAAAAAGGAGATTGACGGCTCACAGATTGTGTTCATTCATGGGGGCCGCCTACAAAATAATCAGTCAAAGGACTTCCCGAAGGAGCAAGATTGGAGACCGTGGCATCTCCCAGATTATATGATGCCACCGGGGCCCGGATGTTAAAGAAACTCTTGCTTCAGAACTTTTCAATTCCTTTCAGGATAGCGGACACCGCGCGTTTCTGGATAGTGAAGAGATACAAGGTGGAGATTCCATTCCAACAACCCTTCACAATGCCATCTGCTCCTCTCTAGTACAAATTGCCATCTTCTCGCCTGGATATGCTCACTCCAAATGGTGCTTAGACGAGCTCGTTCTTATGTTACAGCAAAGTGAGGCTTTGTTTATACCTGTCTTTTATGGCGTCCCGCCTTGGCATCTCCGTCACATTGAAAAGGGTTCCTATGCCGCGGCGTTTTCTGAATATGAAACCAAAGGAAGATACCTTGACAAGCTGGACGATTGGAAGAAGGCCCTCAACTCTGCTTCAAACGTCGCCGGTTATGAGCTTAGCAAGCATAAACAGTAAGAATATCACACCCTCTCTTCAAATTGTTGATTGTTGTTCGTCTTAAGATAGACATATTAACTTTAATCTAGAACGGAGATGGATTTGCAATTAAATTATTATTTCCCCTTTCAGAAATTTGTGCAAGAAAATTGTGTCTGCTGTGGCGAAAGAAATTGAAAAGAGGAAACCCCTATATGTTGCAAAACATCCGGTAGGACTTACTGAACTCATAGAAGATTTTGAATTTCATTGCCTAAAATTTGAGGAGGAGAACGTGAAGATGGTTGGAATCTTTGGATTAGGGGTTCTGGGAAGACCACCCTTGCCAAGGAATTGTTCAACAGGAAACGTTCAGCATACGATCGATCATGTTTTCTTTATGATGTGAGAGAATCATCTGTCAAAGATGAATTGCAGTGCTTGCAAAGCAAGCTCTTGAAAGATCTCTTCGGTGAAAATCGTAAGTTTGAGAAAGTAGATGAAGGAATAGCCTGGTTCAAACATCGTGCAACGGGCAGCCGTTTGCGTTTCCTGATCTTTGTAGATGATGTAGATCATCAGGACCAGTTAGATGCTCTGTTAATTGATGACATGCTGAGTTCTGGTAGCCTGGTCATTGTTACAACACGTGACGAGAGGGTGTTAACACGTGCCAGAATTGTTGTTCGCTATAAAATGAAAGGAATGGATAGACACCATGCTTCGCAGCTATTCTGTTGGCATGCTTTCCTCCAATCACATCCCGCCACTGGCTACGAGGATCTAGTGGACGGCTTCCTAAACTTTGCGGGGTTTACCCTTGTCTCTTAAAGTCCTGGGCGCGCATGTTTCTGGCAGCAGTGACAGAAGCTATTGGCAATTCGAGTTGGATAAGGTTAAGAAAATGTTACCCGAGGATATAAAGCAAAGGCTTAAAATAAGCTTTGACGCCCTTGACAGTGAACAAAAACAAATTTTCATGGACATTGCGTGTTTTTTCATTGGTAAAGAAAGATATATGGCTACAAAAATATGGAAGGCTTCGGGATGGAATGTTGAGCACGCGCTTCAAATCTTAAGAGATAAGAGTCTAGTTGAACTGGTGAAGAATAGGCATACAAACTGGCAGAGGGACAAGAATGTTTTCAGAATGCACGACCATCTCCGTGATCTGGGAAGAGACATGGCAGATGAACTG
Source organism: Taxus wallichiana var. yunnanensis (assembly GCA_018340775.1). Taxonomy (NCBI): domain Eukaryota; kingdom Viridiplantae; phylum Streptophyta; class Pinopsida; order Cupressales; family Taxaceae; genus Taxus; species Taxus wallichiana. The sequence continues at coordinate 454,619,227 of CM031241.1, read as the reverse complement.
GGACCTCCTCGCTTGTGGCAATCCCATCATCTTAAATCTTTGGTGCGCTTCTTTTCTTTTACACCATTTGAAAAAAATAAAAAAACAAAGATTGTAATTTTTATATGAAAGCTGAAGTTTTTATTTATCTCCATATCCAGGAATCAAAGGGATTCATGAAAATCCTAACTGAAACAAAAAGCAGGTGTTTCCATTCGATGAGAGATTCCTCCATTTCTTCCCAAATTGTATATTTCCTAGAAATTTAAATGATTGTGGTGTATCGTCAATTGCTCTATTGTGGCTTGAGCTTGAACTTGACCGATCCTGCAGCGAACTCGAAAGCATTCCTTCCTGGATTCCTATGCAAAACTTACAGGGTTTAAGAGTAAATGGATCTCTCCAAAATTTGTGGGCACCTCAAAGAATCCAACAGGTGGATCAGCTTTTGGAACGCAAGGTATTTTTGTTTTTCTTTGTTCTTGAGATGAAATCTCCCTTAATTGTAGAGCGTCCGTTTCAGCATAGTAGTTTAATGAAGATTTGTTTGTTATGGAGTACTAACTATTTCAATAAATCAATTGGAAATTTTAGGGCCCTGTACAGTTGAAAGACCTGGAACTTAATTATAGGTCACCGTTTCCACCAAAGCTTGCAGAATCATTGGGAATGTTAGAACAATTGGAAAGTCTAATGCTTACTGATATGAATGGTTACTGTAATCCTCTTCTTCTAGGACAGTTGTTCTCTGAATCCCTTACAAAACTTGGCAATCTTAAAATATTGCATTTGGGCAGTGATTCGTTAGGGGTGAAATGATCTTGAGCAATAGTAGAAAGAGGTGCTGCATGAATAGCCTTGAAACCATAGTCATTTCCCACGCAGGCTTATCAAAGCTGTCAATAAGTGGAGAAACATGTCCCATCCTCGAATCTCTAACTATTCAGGACATGAAAAATCTAACTGAACTGGATTTAAAGCTCGTCGGAACACTGAGTCGCCTCCACGTGCAACTTTGTTCCAAGTTGAGAAGATTACCAGGGTTGTCTGATTTGACAGATCTTGTAACCTTAAAAATATGCAAGTGTGAGCAGTTAGAAGAGTTGCCAAGTGTTGCGGGTCTAAGTTGTCTGGAGAGCATTCACATTTATGGATGTAAAAACTAGAGAGAATATCAGGTTTTGAAGAGTTGCAAGGATTGAAATATCTGACTCTTTCAGCAGCCACCGCAAGTGAAGGTGCATGGAAATGTATATCCAAACTACAGGTGCCAGTGATTTTCTTCTCCAAAATATTATGATATTTGTATAAATTGCTGTTTTGTAATATCTAATTAATAATTTGTGTTTAGGCACTTACAAAGTACTGTTTTTATATTTCAGAAATTACCGTCCGAGGTGACTACCGTCATAGGAAGAACAGTGGATGGAGCACGCTCTGTTGTACGTGCAGATCTGTTTTCTCACCTGATAAATGCGGAGGCAGTAACAGAGATTCCTTATATACCCAACAAATATGGGGATACAGAGATACCAGTAAATATGATACCCTCATTGAGCGCAATCGTCATTTGTGCTTCTCTTCACTGCTCTTCGAATAATGAGGACGTCATAATACCAACAGTCGGACAAAGTTACATCCCAGATGGAGATTGTATAGCCATAATTGTAATTAGTCGCCACATGGAAATAAGCCACGATAGAGATGACAGTGTTGATTCCATTGTGAAGTTGAGTAGCGGTGTTGAAATAAACAGGGATTCAGGCTGAGTGTTGGCCTGGGCGAAGAATGGAGAACCCTGCCTATATTCACGACACTTGTTCAACGTCTGTTGGTTCCTGTGACTATCTTCGACAGACGCGAGGAGTTGGTCGGAAAGGAGTTCCATGAATCTGACCAGGAGTCCGATGAATCTAACCAAGAGGAATTATATATTCCGGAATTTGAGGGTTCCAAGGGTAACAAATGGCTTCGTTGCTGTACTACGTGTCACTCCACTAAACCATGAATAAATTGAATCGTTTTTAATTTTATTAGCATCTTTTGTATTTAATCTAAAATGTTATAAGGAAAACAAATTAATAGTATTGATTTCTTTAATTTCGCCGGAGGCGTGGCTATCCTGTGACTTGTTCTCTAACGATGACGCTCCACGAGCTTGAGGTGCTTGTCATAGCGGGTTTCCACCTGCCCGCTCCATCTTTCTTCTATCTCATGTTGCCAGTTGCATGCGTGGCATGCCTTGGTCGGAGTCTCGTGCTTTGCAAAGGGTGATATGCTGCTCTGTTTCCTTGTTTTTACTTTGTGATTGCGTTGGCCTTCTCGTTTTTTTGCATTCGACCCTCTGCGCGCTCTTTCCTCCAAGATTTCTTTGCATCGTCCCCTCCGGTTGAGAGCATGTTTGTCTCTTTGCTCTTATTTTATTCGATGTCTTTGTAAAACATTTTTTCTTTGCATGCTTGTGATGGGTTAAATGCGGATTGGGGATTTGTGAATATGATCTTTTGTACCATCCAGACCGCAACAAAATATGTTACCCTTTTAGAGCTGAAAATGTTTTTATCGTTGCATGATCTACTAGATTTGTCAGTAAGGTTGTATTATATTTCGGGTCTGTTTGTAGAAGAGTTGAATAGGCAATGGGCGGATCACAATAAAGCTCTGCAGATGATTCGTGACATTTTGATGTATATGGATAGGACATATGTCACTAATTTCAACAAGACCTCAGTTAATGAGCTTGGACTGAATCTGTGGAGAGACAATATTGTAAAAATCTCTATCATTTGTGATAGGCTTCGAGATACCCTTCTTGACCTTGTACACAGAGAACGAACGAGTGAAATCATCAACCGAGGACTGATGCGTAACATTATCAAAATGTTGATGGAAGCTTCGTATACCAGATGATTTTGAAAGACCCTTTTGAATATCACTTTTGATTTCTACAGCACTGAGTTACAACAGTTTATTGAGTGTTGTGATTGCGGTGAGTACATGAAGAAGGCAGAAAGAAGGCTTAACGAAGAAATTGAAAGAGTTTCACACTATTTAGATCCATGGAGTGAGGCGAAGATTACCAATGTTGTAGATAAGGGGATGATTGCAAACCACATGTAAATTCATTTGGTGTGTCTCAAAATTGATCAAATATGGGGATACAGAGCAAAAAAATTGTTAATTAATTTGGCCAAGTGGAGGTTTTTAATTGAAAATAATTTTAATAAGCTCACTAATTGTTGTTTCGAACTATAAACTTTCACTCAGTTTTCCATCCAATTGTCCAACTAATTATCCAACTGAATGGACATGACATCAAATGGGAGGGAAAAATGTGCATCTTGTGCATCCCCTTCAACTTCATTGCTCTCATTTTGTTGTGGATGACTAGGCATCTCTTTATTCTCCACATTCATCCTTTCTTGTGGTTCAATCAGCTTCCTAAGCCTCTTATGGATCTTATGGCGTCCTCTAACACCTCACTCTCTTTCTTGCTCAATGATTTCAAATTTCTGAGTGAGGTCTTCAAATGATCTTTGTATCTGCATGCTCTCTTGACGATTGAATTCAAGTTCGCCTCCCGATTTCTCAATTCGTTAATTTTATCTATGGTGCCATTTACAACAGTAGTAAGTCGAAATCAACACTTAAAGGATTTTTTTGCAGCATTAAGCATTGCAAAATACAAATGCCGTTCTTCATGTCTCCAACAAAGTGGTCTTCTCAAGTAATTTTTCCTCCATTCTTTCTAACTGATTCAAGAATGTTGTCGCCCACTCATTAACATCCTTCTCCAACTCGTGTCACTATGTAGTGCCCACATCCCTTCGACACTTTTACTATTGATTTCGATATTGTCGACTATACTTATGGATATTATTGTAGCTTTTTGACTTAGCATGATGTTAGATGTTAGAGATACTAGGACTGTTGTTGATTTCGATTCATATATGATGTGTGTGGATTATTAGAGACATTTTATATTGATGATGATATGTTGTTGACATGGTTATATATATTTCGACATGCGATACTTTCGTCATTTTGAGTAGACCTTAACAATTGAACTAATCTTGTGATCATATGGATATGGATGAAATGTAGAATCGAGATGTTGTTAGAAATTGTAAATGATATCGTTATTTTCCTAGATGATGTTTTGATTCGTATATAGATGATTGTGGATGTATATTGTATATTTTATCCTAGATGTTTTGATGCGGCCATGAGGCCGAAGGAGGTGTTATGTGTTTTGTAGGTAAACATGTCACAACAAACAATGGGGGATTAGAGACCAACCACATTGGGATGCTAGATGAATTCAACAAGGGTCACCATGGCAACATGTATTTTGTTGTGTGTGTGTGTGTGTGTGTGTTTGAATTGTTTCTGGGGTCCCCAGGGGGATCACCTCCAATTGTGACCAAGGGGTTATGTGTTATTATTTCATTTAGTTTCCTTTATTTAATTTTTGTATGTGATTTTAAAGTGATGTATTCTCATTTATTAATTACTTGTTTTGTGTCTAAATTAGTAAATTAATTATTTTACTAAACTAAATTATGAATGGGTCAAAATAATTCATTTATTAGATTAGATGGCTCTTGGATTATGTGTTGTAAGTTGAGTGCTTGTGATCTTGAGTGTTGTAAACTCTACCCCTTCATGGAAATTAGAATTTGGCCTTAAGGGCCAATTTTGGAGGCTTTTGGGACAAGTTAAACTTGTCCCACACCTCTTAAATTGCTATACCAACCCTACCTATGGATTGGGGGTCAAAAATAGACCCCATTATGTGTTTTGGGAAGACAAAAGGTAAAATTTTATTGCACTTTATTTCATGTAATTAAAGTTTGTCCTTAAGGGGTGTGGGCTTGGATTGTGTGTGTAAGTAAATTGTCATTCCTTTCACCCACCAATTTATGGTGCATTGGGGTTGAGGTTTGACTTGTGAGGTGGAGTTGAGGCTAAGTGATGTGGCATTCTCCATGGAGCCACCTCACCCTCCTCTCTTCTTTTTATATTTATTCAAGTTCTTTTGCTTGTTCGGGTGTTACTTCTTTGCTTATGTGCTCTTGCATTTTTTTTTGGAGTGAGAGGATTTTGGAGTTCTTGTGGAATTGTTAGAGCTTGTTGTTGAGTGTTTGGACTTGAAGAATCTTGGTGTGTGACTCTTAGATCAAGCTCTACCATGGAAAGGTAGGAGCTATACTCTTGTAAAATATTTTCTTTTATATTGTGTATATGTGCATGTTTTTGAGTGTTTTGGTATGCTTGATGGGTGTTTGGCTAGATGGCCTAAATGTGGTGTAGGAGGGGACTATGAGGATCTTACATGTAGGGAGGAATAAGAGTTCATTTCATGTTTTGGAGGGAGTTGGGTTGGGTGCCCCACCTTGGACAAGAAAATGCTTGCATTTCTTACTTGGTTATTTTGTTGAGGGAGCCATAAGAGATTGTAGGGAGGCATAAGAGAATGTGGGAGGCATAAGAGGTTCTTGAGGGAGGCATAAGAGTGTGTAGGGGTTTTGAGATGTGTATTAGAGGGTTATAAGGTGGGAACCCATTTCCCATTGGGAGGCATAAGTGACCTCCCATAGATCTTTCTCCTTTGATTTTGCATTTGAAGCCTTGTGTATTTTGTTGTTTTCCTTCTTGTGATTGTAGTTGTATTGTTTGTGTTTTGGTATGGTTGTAAAATCTTGTATTGTGATGTGGAAGCTTGTTTTTTTGCCATGAGTTGGATCCATTTTTCATTGCAATGTGGTTGGGGCTCGGGGGCCAATGAGGAGGATGGCTTCTCCTCCCCATTGGATTATTGGTTGGGTGGAGAGTGTTGCCTCTCCCCCCTTTTTTGTTGTGACCAAGTGAACACATGGTGAATGGTGGAGATCATGTTGGTGTTGTGAAACTTGGAGCATTTTTGGTGTCCAAAGGAAATCTTCCTTGTGAGAAAACCTTCTTGTTATTCCCACTCAAGGTGGAAGACTTGTAATATTGTATTTTGTTTAAAAGAAATGTTGTATTGTAAGTTGTAATATTATTTGAAGGAAGCTCATTGAAGAGTTGTAAAATTTCCTTTCTCTTCAAATTGTAGTATGGAAAGAAATGGACCAAAATGTAAATCATGCTTAAAAGTTTAGTTTTAGTTTGTATTGTGAGAAAATAAGTTCTTTGCTTTAAAAGAAATGAGCTATGCTCAAGGGAAAAAGAAAGTTTACTTTCATTATTGTAGTTGTATTATTGAAAATGAGAAAGAAGAAATATAGAAGTTGTAAGATGCAAATAATGTATGCATAGCAAACTTGAATGTGGAATAAAGTTGTAGTTATTTGAACAAATAAGTTGTAGTGAAAATGGAAAGAGGCAACAAATTTGAAGTATATTGTTATGTTGAAATGTTGCATTTTGTAGTAAGGAAAAATAACAATATTAGAAGTAGATTTAGTTCCTTTTACTATTGGGCTTGAAAGAAAATTTATTGAACAAAATGAAAATGATCTTGTAGTTGTTGTTGTTACTATTGAAATAGATAATGCTTTAAAATGAGTAAATTTAATATGGAATGAATCAATGGAATTAAATCCTACAATCTGGAAACTTTAGGCACATAAAATCAAGTTCAGAATGAATTTTAAGACAATCTAGTGACTTTTTTTTTTTGTGAGAAATATCAGATTTTATGGTTCTATTTTTAGGGAATAGGAGCGCCGCCTCTCAGAGAGCGGGCAGCCTCATAATCTTGTCACTCGACAAGCAGCGATCTCGACACCACCACTCCGGCAAGGTGACGATTCGTGAATCGTCACCTGTAGGGCGGCGGTCCCAAGACCACCGACGCCCTCCGGGTGGCATTACATTGTGCTCGCATCCCTTCGACACTTTTGATCTTGATTATGACAACTGCTTTGACTATATTACGGACATTATTATAGTTTTGATTTAGTATGGTGTTAGATGTCAGATCATGGATTATTGTTGACTATGATTCATATATGATGCATGATGATTGTTAGAGACATTTTATATAGATGTTGACATGTTGTTGGACATGATTATATATATATATATATATGGATGTTGTTAGGACATGTGATATTTGGATATATTGAGTAGACCGAGAAAATTGAATTTAAAATTGATGATTATATAGTTGTTGATGAAATTGTAAGTGATATTGTTGATTTTCTAGATGTTGTTGTGATATATATATATATATATATATATATATATATATATTGATGATTTTGAAATTATATTATATTAATTTAGATGTTACGATGATATGGCCACGAGGCCGAAGGGGTATTTGTATTGTGCAGTTAAAAATATCACAAAAATATTCGGGGATTGGAAACCAACCACATTGGAATTCTAGATGAGTTCAACGAGGTCACCATGGCAACTTGTATTGTTCATGTGTGTGTGTTTGATTGTTAGGGATTCCGATTGGGGGGTCACCTTTAAATGTGACAAAGGGTTATGTGTATTTATTTATTTGGTTCTTTTTATTGATGTTTGTATGTGTTTAATAAGTGATGTGTTTACCCCTTTCATTATTTATTAATTGTGGTAAATTAATGTGAGTAAACATGTTGTTAAAATTAATTAATCAAATTGGGACATAAGAAAGTAATTATTAGAGTTGTTGGCCTAAAATTAAATGTTGTAAGATATGTGTAAGTATGTGTAAGAGATGTGTAAGTTGATTTTGGAGTATGAAACACTCCACCTCCTTTTGAAATTTGAATTTGTCCTTGGAGACTGATTTTGGAGGCTTGTGGGACAAGTTAAACTTGTCCCATACCTCTTAAATTTGCATGCCAACCTTACCTATGGTTGGAGAGCTTAAATCTAGCCTCCATTATGTATTTTTGTAAGTCAAGTTGTATGCTTTAATTGCACTTTCTTACATGCTTTCAATTTCAGTCCTTATGAGGTGTGGGTTTGATTTGAGTGTGTAAGTAAAACTGTCATTTATTCACCCACTTATTTATTATGCCTTGGAGTTTGAAGTTGACTTATGAGTTGGAGTTGAGGATGTGTGATGTGGCATCCCACAGGGATCCACCTCATCCTCTTCTCTTTCCTCTTCTATATATTTGAATTCCTTAGCTTTTTTTGGGTTACTTCACCTTGCATTGCTTCATTTTGGGTGACTTCTTTTGGTTTTGGGAGCTCTTGCAATTTTTGGAGAAAGTTGGAGATTGTTGAATGCTTGTGGATTATTGATCTTGGATTGTTTTACATTGGAAAGTTTGTTGTTTGGAACTTTGGAAGAAACTCCATCATGGAGAGGTAGGAGCTTGGCTCTTTAAAATGCTCTTCTTTTATTTATGCATATGTAAATGTTGTGAATGTTTTGATATTGTTTGTTGGCTGGTTGGGTAGATGGCCTAGGTATGGTGTAGGAGAAGACTATGGGGATTCTTGTGGGGAGGCATAAGTGTTTTGGGGAGGTATAAGTGTGGAGGGAGTTGGGATTTGGGTTCCACCTTACAAAGAAATATCTTGCATTTCTTTACTCGTTATGGGGTGCCATAAGAGGTTGGGGAGGAATAAGGAAATGTGAGGAATAAGGGGTACTTGGGGAGGCATAAGGGCATGTTAGGGATTTGAAATGATATATATTTTGGTGGTTTGCTTTCAGGTGGTGATACCCATTTCCCTTTGGGAGGCATAAGTAGCTTCCCCATAGTTCTTACTCCTTTGGCTTGCATGATGAAGCCGAGTTTTGTTTGTTGATTTCATGTGGTTCAAACTGCATTATGTTTTGGAATGTATGTGTGAATGTGAAAGATTGATTTTGTGTTGTGGAAGCCTATTGTTGCCATGAGCTGAAAAACATTTCTTATTGTAATGTGGTTGGGGATCGGGGCCAATGAAAAAGGATGGCTTCTCCATTTTCATTGGATGTCTTGGTTGGGTGGAAAGTGTTGTCTTTCCCCTGTTTTGTTGTGACCAAATTGGAGAATGATGGAAATTCATCTTTGCTGTTCTCGAACGAGAAAGAAGATAGTTTGTGAGTCCTTCTTGAGATCATTTCTTAATGTAACCTTTTCCCACTTGAAGTGGATAATCTTGTATATTATCCGTGATGGAAAGATGGTCTATATGGGTTATGAAATTTGTAAATTGAATTGAATTATGAAAGACTCTTCTCTCTGTTTTTGAATAAATGTGGAAGAAATTGTATTTTGTATATTGTAATTGAGGGAGAAGACAAAGTTTTGATAGTCCCTTGTGAAACTACTTTTGTAAACCATTTCCCCACTTGATGTGGATGAAAATTTAATATACATTTTGTGTTGAAGAGTTACTATGTTTTGGAAAAGAAATCCCTTTGAATGTGAAAGAAATATACTCTGTATTCTATTGTAAAAAGGAATGTAATGAGAAAGAGTTGTGATTGTAAAGTTGTATTTGATCTATATAAATAGAAGTGGTTACTTTGTTCAAATGATATTGCTTTCATTGGAAATATGATTGTTGAATGTAATTTGAAATCTCTGTTGGAAAGATGAAAAAGTGAATACGTATGAAGAAATGTCATAATGCTTTGTTCTTTAGAAATGAAAGTTTTGAAAATCAAAATTGTAATTTGGCATTTGAATACGTTGATTTGAATCAAATTAATGAGTTAGATTGGATCTAGAATGATTTCTAATACTTAGAAGATGATAAATGGAAAATAGATTCTTTCGAATTAGATCTCTGTTAGATGTTTCAAAACTGGAAATGTTTTATCAAAATGCACAGAATGACCTGTAGACTAGGAAAGACATTTGAAACATTAATACAAGCTAAGAAAGATCAAAACAATCCCAAAAAAACTATAATACTTAAGAAATTTTCATATAACCTTTCAAAATCGGGCTCAAGCAATTTCTCATTCGTTTTTTGTTAAATTGGGGAAATTTGAATTGATCTTCAATCAAATGATTTAACCCTTGAAATCTATCCTAAATTATTCCAAGTGAAATCCTCCATGTCTATTTGACATGTTGAGAAAGAATTAATGGCGGATTTGAACAAATATTTGCAAGTTAGAATACCGATTCACTATCTAACTGATAGAAAAATGTCTTCTCAAATTGAACCTTTAAACTTTATCGAAATAAAATTCCTAAGGGTATTTGTGCAAAGAGGACATCGAGATCTTTCCAGAAAGTCCTCGTTTGCCAAAAATTAAGTTCCCAATCAAAAGTTATGGCGTTCTGAAGTTTTACTTCATTTCGGGCTCAAAATAATCTAACTGCCAAATTTAATTATTAAAATATTCTTGGGCGGACCCGTGGGTTAAAACTTTCCTTTTTTACTTTTTTCCCAAAAGGTACAAAGTCATGAAGTTTCCTACCGCTCCGCTAATCTGAAAGCCTTCTTTTTGGTCTAAAAATGATCTAAGTCCAAAAAGTTATTTTGGCAATTTTTCCTCTGCGGCCCCGCCACCCCGCAGTGAATCATTGATCGACACGTGGCTTCATTGGGCATCGGTGGAGGCTCGGATCGATTTTAACCTTAAGCGCTTTCAAAAATAAATTTGGAAAAATTTTCAAGTTTTCCCTGTAGCCTTCTAGCCCGCAGCCAATTAGGCACTGCCACATGGCTTCTTGGGCATTGGCGGAGGCATGGATCCTTTTAAAACCTTAACTCTTTCAAAAGAATTTTTTTGCAAAATTTCTTAATTTCTTCCACTGACCGCCAACCCGTAGCCAATGGTTGTCTGACACGTGGCACCTTATGGCGTCGGTGGAGGTGCGGGTTGTTTTAAACCCTTAATGCTCTTCTTGCAAAAAAGTCTAAATTTCCTATGTTTTCCGACCAGTTTGTTTTCCTTACGCGAATCGGGGCATGACAAGTGGCACCCTTAGCATCGGCGGACGTGCGGGTCATTTTGATCCCTTAGCGATTTTTAGAAAAAAAAAAAGAGAGGATAAAATCCTTAAAATTCCCTGGTAGTCCAACTTTCCACCAGAGTTTGGAAATATCGACGCGTGTCCTTTTAGGCTCGCATGGGCGTGTGGAGGTTAATCGCGCTTTTGTCCCAAAAAGGAAAAAAATGCTAAAAGTTCTTCCTTGCTCCGCCGACCCACGCCCGGAAAAATTTTGCTTCCCTGATCCTTGGTCCACTTCCTTCTCACGGGGTGAAATTTCTCTCCGATGTCCACGAGCCAGAGTTGGGGAAAATTTTTCTCCCAGGCTCGCATGAGCCCACTCTTGGGGAAAATTATCACCCCAAGGCTCATTGCCCATAACTTGAGAAATATGAAGAGTTAGAAGGACTTCCTTATATCAATGGAAAGGTGAGGAAATTTCCTATCTAATGGGAATGGTTTTGGGAAGTTTTGAGTGCGTTAAATATAAGAAAAATTAGGTTGAATCTTTAACCGAGTTCTGGGAGTGGGTAAGTATGAATTTACTCTGATAATTTTAATATGTATTCTTTTCCCCCACTGTAATTAAACCTTGCTCTTGTCTTAGATCTTTTGGAATTAAATACCTTGGGTATTTAATTGTTTTGGTCCCTTAACCCTGAAATTTTAATAAGGAATATTTAGCTAAAATGTCAATGTAATCAATGATTAAATTAATCCCTAAGGAGATTTGAGCTAGGTGTGGACTTATTACACTTGTTGCTTTATAATGTGGAATTAGTAATTATTATAATGGGAAAAGTTATCAGTTGAATTTAATTGTCCTTGAGACTTTGGTCGTTAACACTTTAAAAATAAAATAAAATTATTCCATAATTTTCTATACTAAACCTAGGTTGTTCACGAGTCTCAAGTGGAAGATTTTAGCACAGGCGTTATAGGTTCTGTCACTTCTTTGCGGAAAACGTAAATTTGCGCTTGTGTAAATTTTAACTTGGTCAAAAAAAATTTAAGCATGTAAATTTTTTTAGAGAAACCTCCAACAAACAAATAATGGCTAAATCTCATTGTTTTAAGCAATTAAATCTTCAAATGGTAAATTCAAAGTACTCAAACTTATATATATTAATAGAGGTAGGGTTTTCCCCAAATGGAGAACTCCAAATACAAATAGTTTTGTAATAAAACCAGATTTGAAAAGGAAATCCCTTCAATCCTTGAATGAAAGAAATTACAATGATAAATCTACAATCTAAACTAATCTAAGCTTGATTTCTTTGTAGAATCCTCCATAGTTCTTCCTTTCTTGCTCCCATGGCTTCCTTCTCTCCAACCTACAAATTAAACAAAGGAAAAGTGACCAAATGAGGAGACTTGGGTAAAGAAAGAGATTAAATAAAAATTCATAAGGATATTTAGGGTTAGCTTGGAACCCTAAGATCTAGTGGCCACAATTGAATTGATCCAAGGGTTGAGGATCAACCCTACATTTTTTTGGTAGGAATGTATATTATAAATGTTTTAAATAAATTTAAAGGCATGTGTAGATAGGTGAATGGGGCCATTTGAATACCTTGGTGTGCAAAGTCTTTAATTAGGTTCCTAGTATGTTTTAGTAAATTAATGAAATGGATATTTAAGTTATTTTAGATTTTAAAACTAAAGTAGCTAAGCATAAGGTAAATTGTTAAGGTGTGAATGTTAGTTAAGGAGGAGAGAAACATTTAACCAAGTAAATTAAATTATGGCACCTTCCTAGTTGAATGTTAATTAATTGACCTTAGAGATAAATTAAGAATATTTAATCATTTAACTTAGACCTAGTCCATCCTTTGTAAAGTAAATATTATTAGTGAAAATAAATTTAATGCACACTAAGGGTTGACACCCTTGTAACCTTTTAACTTAAAATTAAACAAAAATAAATTTTTCCATGATCTTTTGGGATAAGTGTTTAGAGTTTTAGCGTGTTCATAGAATGTAATTTTTGTGGGAATTACACACTCGCACATTCAAATTTTTAATTTGGGAAGTGTATTTCAGTGCATGTCCCATAAGTTATGTATTTTTTTCTATGAAAATAGTTAGAATCTCATCCTACTCAAGACTTTTTTTTGTTTCAACCCATTAACATCAATTGCTAGCTACTTCAAAGCAACTTTCGTCCTTTTCAACTCCGACTCGAGTGGTCCTCAAATGTACTATATCATTATGTCTACTTTTGTAAGATAATGTAATGCTAAACTTGTATCCTGCTTTGGATTACAATTGTTTCCTTGGGCTACCTTTTCGGAGGATTTGTTTGTGACAAATTTTTTAAAGGAAAAATTGTGGGAATCGTTTGTTATGGTTGTATATGGTTTTTTTGGGTGATTTTGATTGAAGCTCTCGGGTCAAAAATTATATATAATTTTTAGTGAACTACGAAATGATTATTATTTGAGTAACTTTTTTATTAACCTAGATAATGCAAGTATTACAGATACGGAAGCACATTCTAGAAAAGCTGCTGATATCATAGTTGCAAAATGTAGACTGTAGAGTGGTCCATAGAAAATTAGTGGGTACCAAGACAAGGCCTTGGTATCTCTTTGAGTCTTTCCAATCATAATGTTGTTGTGCTCCCTATCTCACCTTGGATCACATCTGCCGGAGCATACACATGAAATTTTAAAGCGCCCAATATCCAACTAAACGTAATTGCGGATGTGAAAGCTTGGGAATATTATGAGTAAGCGAGTGTTATGTGAAGGATGGAGTGGGGTATAGGGTAAGCTTGCCTTTCCTAGCCACCTCCACCTAGATTTAACTGCATAGGTGAAGACAACGATAAACTCATTTAAGTGAGAAATGAAGGAAATGGGGAAAATTTGGAGTTATTGATACAATGATTTGTAAATTGGTTTGTTGGCCAAGGGTAATAGCACACCCCTGTCACCTAAATAAATGTAACTATCTACCCACCTCTCTTATGTCATCAAATGTATGTCATCTTTGAGATAACTATCTGATTTATCCACATTCTCCCATCTTCCCCATGATTACTTACCAACCCTTCGCACCGAATTTTTCATCACAAAGTCAAGTTCTATAATATGTACCCATCCTCAACACACCAAGAATTCAGTGCAAGAGTTACCAGGAAAGTTTGGAGGTGGTTTTTCTCCTCCTCCTAGTTCATTGTTCAAACAATGACCAATTATATCCATCCATTTTTTTGTAACAAAAGGATTCTTTTAATTTAAAATTTTTGAATAGTTACGACCAAGCATTGAGTTGTTCCTTGATAGCTATAATGTTTTTGTTAGGTGTGGGTGCCCAATTCAGGGTTGGTGTACATTTGTTTCCAGTCCTAAAAGGCCCTACTGAGGAACTTTGTGTGTATCTCCCTTGTTACATTGTAATTTAGCGGCATCCGGAACTACCCAAATACTTATTTCCATGTGGGCTGTTCTCAGATCAATTTTTCGATACTTAATTCAAATGCCAATTCAATTGATTGTGCACCTATGTCCCTCTTCAATAGCTACACATTTCACACAATTGTCTTTATCAATGTTGGTTGCACTGGTTAGGTGGTCTCCATAGTCCACATGCCTTCATTTTTCCGTTTAGGCATACAACATTGACACTATTATTGGTAGCAGAGTGAACCCAATAACATGTATTGAATAGAGCAATAGTCAGGGTATGACACGGTCAAAAAATTGTTAAGTAATTTAGCCAAGTGTAATACTGCATTTATTTATGTACCCAAGTCTAACATTGGCTTCGAGGTTTCTTAATTGAAAATAATTTTAATAAGCTCAGTAATTGTTGTTTCAAACTGTAAACTTTCACCCAATTTTCCATCCAACTGTCCAACTAATTTATCCAACTGAATGGACATGACATCAAATGGGAGGGAAAAATGTGCATCTTGTGCATTCTCTTTAGCTTCATTGGTTTCATTTTCTCTTTCTTGCTCAATGATTTCAAATTTTTGAGTGAGGTTTTGAAATAATCTTTATATCTGCTTGCTCTCCTGACGATTGAATTCAAGTTCTGCCTCCCGATTTCTCAATTCGTTGATTTTATTTATGGTGCCATTTACAACAGTTAGATTCTTCAGGAATTTGTGCAACATGAAGCATTCCAAACACAAATGCACTTCTTTCTGTCTCCAACAAAGTGGTCTTCTCAACAAAAATTTTCTGCATTTTTTCTAACTGATTCAAGAATGTTGTTGCCCCCTCATTAGCATGCTTATCCAACTCGTATCGTTGTGCATTCAAATTTTTGATTTGGGAAGTGTCTTTCACCGCATGTGCCATGAGTTCTGTATTTGTTTATGTGAAAGTAGTCAGAACCTCATCCTGCTCAAGCCTTCTTTGTTTGATACATTGACATCATCAATCGCTAGCTACTTCAAATCAGCTTTCATCCTTTTCAACTTGACTCGAGTGGTTCTCAAATGTACACTTCTATCCTGCTTTGGATTATAATTGTTGACTTGGTCTGCCTTTTCAGAGGATTTCTTTGTGAGAGTTTTTTAAAAGAAAAATTGTGGGTATCATTTGTTATAGGACTTGAATTTATGATGAAAAAATGGTTCAGGAGTTAACATGCAAGTTTGGAGGTGGTTTTGTTCCTCCTCCTGGTTCGTTGTTCGAACAATGACCAATTATATCCATCCATTTTTTGTCTTAAAAAGGATTTTTTTCCTTAATAGCTATAGTTTTTGTTATTCTGGGTGTCTAAATCGGGGTTGGTGTATGTCTGTTTCCAGTCCTAAATCCCATATCATGAGTGAACAATTTTTTTAGGAATTTATAGAAACAATCTTCAATCTAATAAATGTTACAAACAAAATAGGTAGCCACACTTTTGAGGCACTTTCCAATACAATACACCTAATTACTCGGCGTAGGAAACAAAATTATGATCATAATAACTTGATTGCTCAAACAAACATAACTATTTTGATCAATAAGAAGCCCAATTACCACTCATTATTATATTTCCCCTATGAATTATTACTCTCATTTTAAGCAGCTATTGTCATTTAAACTGTTGTGTACATTCTCGTTTAACTTTTCACAGCTATATAAGTTACTCATCTTTTACACACTTTTGCAGTGTTAACCTAAAAGTGCTAGGACCTGCCAAAAATGGAAAATACTGCTCCGAAACACCACTTGGAAGGCCAACAACTATTAACAAACTACATCCATATCATATGGCTAGATACTGGAAGCAAGAGTCATTCACAAAGGAACAATACATGACTACAATAATGCAAAAGAAGAAGGCGATTCTCAATTTCAATGTAATTGACACTCTTGGTGACAACATAAATGTTACATGTTTTGGCAAAGCTGCAACTTTTTACCATGCAAAAATCGAGGAAGGAACAATTTACACAATCTCGAAGGGGACTCTCAAATATGTGAAGGTAGGGTATAGAGATTCCAACAGCCCATGGGAAATCATATTAGGAATGGATTCTATTTTAGAGATATGTACAGAACCTACTACCTTCATACCAACAACTACTTTCCACTTCACACCAATCAGTGCAATCCAAAAAAATTCCCCTCGAACCATAGTGGATGTTATAGGCATGGTAACTTCTTGCTCTGATATTTCTATGACCACCGAATAGATGGAAGTTGCACACAACGTTCTACAATCACTATAAAGGATCACACTGGATATTACATAACCATAACTCTATGGGGAGTGCTGTGATGAGGAAAACAAAATTTTACAACCACAACATGGTCAACTGCGATCCAAATGCCAGTACTAGTTGTTCGAAAAGCTAAAGCTGCAGAGTTTAGAGGGAAAACACTAACGTCGGTGCTTTACCCCAATTGTTTCTAAATCCAACAATGATGCAGAGAGGCAGAATCACTACAAATTTGGTTAACCACAACAAGCATCTACTAGCTCAACTCCACTCACTACAGGCATTTATAGAGAAATTTTGTTGTTGATATTCATGCTTGTAGCACCCCCAATGCTAACCAACAGATTGTTACCATTGCAACTATTATACATCTCAACATGGAAAAATATTGTTACCCTGCTTGTTCATGGATTGTTAATAATAAACAATGCCGAAAAAACTAAATTCAGGTCTAGACTCTACATGGCATTGCACTAAATGCAACTTGCCCACAACTACATGTGATTATAGATTTGCCTTTATTCACGAATATATTGTGTAACATTATTAATAAATTGTATTGTGTGTATTATTATTTAAATGAGATGTGAAACTCATTTAATAATAATATAGTGTGAGTGAATGTGAAGTTGTAATAAACAACTCACGGGTAGTTTGATAGAGTTGAGTGAGAGAATAAAGGGATAAGGAGTGATTCTAGGAGATAGACTAGAGAGAATTGAGGGATTGGTGTTGACACCATCTTTATAGGAGTTGTTATCTCTATATAATGTAATCACTACTCTATGTAATATATCCCGTATGTTTTGAATCAGATTATTATTTATGGTGTTTTTTAAGTTTTGTGCAATAGCTCTACCAAAAATAAGATTTGGTATCAGAGCGAGAGGATCATGTGATGAATCAAAGTTTTTTGTTTTTGGAATGGGCAGCCATGATGTAGTAATTATTATTTTTTGTTTGCAAAGGAGAATTGTCTGCCAAATCATCTTTCTGGTTTAAGAAGTCTACAGCCTGACGTGCAGACTGGTGTATTGACTGCATCTAAAAAATTGGATACATATTTTCTTGGATCTTCCTGCACAGTTTGCAGACGCCTCTCATAATCCCATTTAAATTATTGAGTGAAGAATATTTATTTTTATTAGCGGAGAAGACGTTCAAATTTCCACTGACTGTGTTTGCATACCTACTTGATATATTGTACATGATTGATTTTTCTACTACACATATGTCAAAACCTTTCATCAAAATTTGTGGGAAGAAATTCTAATTCGTAGTCCTCATTTTTCCATTGTGTTTTATATTTCCACACGAGATCTCCATTTTGCGGCATGACATTGTGTAGTTTTTCTCTCTTCTGTGAGTTATTGCATTGAAAATTTCGATAATGAACTCGGGTTCGTGAATATATTGTGTAACATTATTAATAAATTTTATTGTGTGTATTATTATTTAAATGAGATGTGAAACTCATTTACTAATAATATAGTGTGAGTGAATGTGAAGTTGTAATAAACAAATCACGGGTAGTTTGATAGAGTTGAGTGAGAGAATAAAGGGATAAGGAGTGATTCTAGGAGATGATCTAGAGAGAATTAAGGGATTGGTGTTGACACCATCTTTATAGCGATTATTATCTCTATATAATGTAATCACTACTCTATGTAATATATCCTATATGTTTTGAATCGAGTATTATTTATGGTGTTTTTTTAAAGTTTTGTGCAATAGCTCTCTGAAAATAAGATGCACTTCACATGATCATGGAAGACCGAAGGCTGGGACTATATGGGTGATGACTTTTGATGATGTGGCATTACCACTGTTTGGTGTATCTGCTAATGCTCTTAAAGAGAAAACAAAGAGTACAGATGACTTATGGAACATTATTAAACAGGTATTGTTTCATACATACATGTTCATTTTCTTTGTGTCTCCATCTACTTATAAGGGCAAAGTAATAACACTCTTGTACTGAAATAAACAACATGATTCAAGCTACCAAGAAAGACATAGATCACGCAGAGCTGGTAGCAACATTTTTGGAGGGCACAAAATGAAAAAACAACACTTGTAAATATTACATATATCTACGTCTGTAAAAAACACTACACTCGATTGTAATATGATGTTCATATCTATAAAGACAAGTTTTTGGTACAAGCCAACACCTTTTGTTTTACATGTCATTTTAGATACATTTGATTGTTTCTTGGGCCAATACATTGATCCAAATAATTATGCACATGTTTTAAAAAACAAACACCGATTACAATTCTTAATTACAAAAAATTCCAAATAATAACAGAATGTGAACCGTTACACCAAAACCTCGAGGCGTTAGTGAAATCCACACATGAGGATCATAACATCCCACCATGCTTCCATAGAGCCCGACTCGGCTGGGTTTGCACCCGCACTCCCATATGTACGAGCCCCGCTTCACCATGACATTTAGGCGCCCCACGGGCCCTGGCTACATGACGTAACCAATCGAGTGGGATTCGAACATGGGTGGTCACTCTGATACCAAATGTAATGAACCGTTACACCAAAACCTCGAGGCGTTAGTGAAATTTGCACATGAGGATCATAAAAACAACCATAAATTTCCCCTTCCAAACATGAATTGAAATACTAACAATTATAAGTTGCAACCAAAAGAAATCATAATTTCAAATTCCATAAAACAACATAACGTAAACCCCATGGGGAAAAAGTACAAGCGGGCCTAACAAAGTCAAATCATTAACATATGCCCAATGTATTGCGGCCTTTGCTTATTCTGCATTGCAAAAAAAAAATCTTTTAATCATGCTTACATCGTGCTTAGCGTAACCATAGTAAAAGTTACTTTTAATTCAAAAAATTGAAAATATATCATATTTGTATTTCATAAACTGTACTTGTCCAGCTAACAAACCCCTTTCCAACAACATATGCACATACATAAACCCATCCAACCTAAATATCTATTAGACACTACAAATTAGTCGTACCCACAATTGTAAATATTTCGTTGCAAATCTAAAGTTGCAGGTAGTTTCATGTCAGGGTTTGGTTTAAAGCACTGCCATGCCAATTTAATAACAAAACTTGCCTCCCTACTTAGTGTTATTGTAATTAGCACCGTCGATGAAAAAAGGTGTACAAAATATCACCTAACACCTAATCATAGGTATAAGGTTCATAAATTATTTCTCTTTCCTATTTTGTATTTTTTTAAATAACCTACAACAAAAAAACTTGTGCCAGTTATTATTGTTAGAATTGTAATTACAAAAATGTAAAATAACTTCTAGGAACTAACATCCATGTTTTTCCATTGTAGGTATTACCTTACACAACAAACATGAATAATGCTCAGCGCCACTGCACTACAACCAAAATAAGCAAGCTATAAATGCAAAGCGCCACCAAACTTATGTTGTTCACAAAGACACCCTCAACGCAGCCCACCACAACAAACAACAACCAAAATTTATTCCCTTACCCCAGCTTGCCCCCTTATCCGAAAACCCTGCTCTCCCCCCTTTTAACACCATTCAACTCACATTTCGAGCCCACTTAGAATCCCTCCTTCCTGGTGAAGCTTGTTCTATTTGTAAGGAACACTACCCAAGAATGCAATCAAGAATCACCCCGGATGAAATTAGTTTCCATAGGTGCTCTTTACAAAAAAGGGCCATCGTTTTCCTCGTGGATAATATAGACCACGGCCCGAACCCGTAGAGATAGCAAATTTAACCCAAGTAGAGGAAATGATTATTCTAGAGTATCCCCGCTTATTACAAGTGACTCATGCCCATGGAGGACAATACATGTATACCAACCACACCATTAGCTTCCCCAAGACATTACCTCACACACCTTTGTTCTTACCCCGCTGCCCCTGAAGCTCTAGACATTTTAATCCTCAAAAGACTAGGCATGGAAGGAAAATCTTATGAGTTTTTATTAGCAGAGCTCACATTCAAAATGCACTTTCGTAAAAAATCCAACATGAACCATACTAAGCGACATCATCATAGATGAAGCCACCCTTTCAAGTTTACCAATACCTACAACTAACATCTTCAATAGCCTACCCCATATACTTGAGCAACCCAGTTCAAAAAGTCCTCCGCCAATCTGAAACATATGAAGTCAAGCCCACACCATTGGACTCAACCTGTAACGTCATTTGTTACAAGCCTCCCCCTATTGATGGAGATGTTGCCCAAATTAGGGCTTACACACTAGCCACTTCAGACCCATACCCATCATCAATTGAATGGCCCCAAATCAGTTCAACTCCCATCAATGAATACACAATAGAGGGGTTATTCTCAATGGCCTTCCCAACTCTATTCCCATCGGGCAACTATGTTTATGCAAAGCCCGCCCATAGAGATCGAAATACATGAATATTCTCTTCATCGCTATGTTACCATGATAAGCGATTTGAAAGCCACCCTTGGTTCGATATGTTTTGCTTAACCTTATGATGCACCATAGAAGCCGAGACCACTTGATATTTTTACAAAACAACATATTGAAGACCACATGCCCCTGACAATATAAAACCTCTCGCACACTATTAGAAACCTTTAGGATGAATAAATAGCCAATGACCTCATGCAGTTTTCCTCCCACCTAAGAGGCACCCATTCTTTCTAGACACAATGCAAAAATGAGCTTACCGACATGATTTACCAGCTAGGAACGCCAACCTTATTTTTCACCCTCAACGTTATTTATACTAAATAGCAGGACTTACACCACCTCATGCCAGGACCTTGCCCCTCCACCCCTTCTGCTGCACAAAAATGGAGAAACCATAACATCATTGCATATCCACACTTGACAACAACATACATGGCTGCGAGGTTTGCAATAATTAAGAAATATTGGAAAAACACGTACACGAAAGAATTCAGTAGAGGTAACCCTATGTATCTTTAAAATCTTAGGTTACAACTATTGTGGGATATTTTTCCTAACATGTTTCATACTAACACTTACTATATCAGGTTCGAATGGAAACATAGAGGCTCCACACATATTCATGGTTTCATATGGCTCACTGACACTCCAAATATGGACACCCTAGAATTTGGAAATACCCGTAATCTTTGTACAAGTTACAAAATCATTCTTCGAAAATCAGGTCACAACTTGGAACCCTCTTCAAAATTTCTTGGTTGCTTCCCACATGCCCCATGTAACAACAAATGATCCATGTTTGCTACCTTCATCGGAAATACTACTTACGCCTACCGACAATGACTATACAACTTTAGTTAACCGGGTTCAATGCCACACCAAATGTACTACAACTACATGCTTACGAAGGAAAGGAAACCAATTACAATGTAGGTACAAATGCCCATGGCCAATACAAGTTGTATCAACATTATGCCTAGACGCATAAGGACATGTAGTTTATACTCCAGCTCACAACGATGACAGGTTAAATATCCACAACAAAGATATGCTAAATGCCTGATGGGCCAACATCGACTATCAACCCGTGGTTTCACGTCATGCTATTCTAAAATACATATCAAAATATGCATCCAAAGCCAAGCACAAGTCGAAAACATACCACCATATGCTTGCAGAGAATCAACAAAAGCAAGTGAGAACACGAAAAAAATGTTAACATACCATACAAAAACTCCTTTTAGAAAAAAATGTTGACCGGGATATAGGCACACAAGAAACTTACCACATGTTGCTGAAATTTCCACTTACCATATGTAGCCAAGTGTTCATGACACTATCCATGGGAAAAACCATCTACAGGAAAATTTCACAGCCCCATTCCAGTAGAAATTGTACAACACCATTTATAGATGCCTACATAGCATGCCCCTTTCCCTAGACAACTACTATTTAATAGAAACCACTTGGTCATGGGCCTACGATAAGCATAGGAAAGGGAAGCCATGGAAAGCATGACAAAAATAGGCTATCGTTAGAGTGTTTCCCCGAATAATAGCCACCCCTGCTACTAGCTCACCTTTATACAACACTTTCTACTTCATAGAGCTCCTCTTGTACAAATATTTCCATTGTATTCCATCTCGACATTGGAACATCCCCGAAACACTCCAGCTTCAGTGGGCTGCATTCTCTCCAACCTACGGGCGTGACACGCACATTGACTAGCCCTCGCCAACTAGTTAACAGTCAACCACTAGCTCGATAGTGACTTCCAATGTACCCGTCACAACGGCTTCGGATGGACAAATGGGAGGTGTTTTCGCTTACATCCTACAAGGGTTATAAACATCAGTGACCTAGGCATACTTGGGAAGTGTGATTTTGATCTTTCGCACACCTGGCCATAAGCTACTGCTTTGGTAACCACTTACATGAAATAGGGGAGATTTCATAGAGATTGCTTTCTCAACCATTGAAATAGCTGCACCATTCTTCCTACCCACTATAGATGGTTGTACCTTATCACTAGAACAATAAGATGTATTACATAGAATCATAACCCATGCCGATGCACCGCCACACATTTCCCCATTGTACATGATAATACAAGGAACAATTGGCACTGGTAAATCACATTTGATATGGGAAATTTCAAGGACACTCCACTCACACATCAACTTCTATGGCACCCGCTTACTCCTCCTAGCTCCAACAGGACTTGCAACATTCAACATTTCTGGCACAACAATACACACTGGGCTACACATACCAATAGCTGAAGTTACCCCTCTTTGAGGCCAAACCCTCGCTACATTTCAACAAGCCATGGTAGATGTGGAATACATACTAATCGATGAAATGAGTTTCATCAGCCCAAAACTATTGGCCAACATAAATAGCCACCTACATAAAGCATTTCCCGCATGCAAAAGTAGAGTTTTTGGAGGCCATTCTATTATTCTGGTTGGAGACCTTGCCCAACTACCTCTAATTAAAGATACTCCCTTGTACATTCCAGGTACCTATGGCCACATGTTATGGTCACTTTTCAGGAATACAATCACGCTTACTATTAACTTCTTCTAACAAGGTTACGCCCTTCCCACCACAGGTTTCAGAGTCTACTACTTAATGTCAAGAACACACTTGCTAAGGAGAGCATGAATGGAATCTACTAATGTTGCGGACTCCTAAAAATATCAGCCATAAAGAACAAACAACTTTCCAAAATGTGACACACCTTTATGCTACAAACACATTAGTAACCATACATAACAAGTACAAAATGTGGGCCCTTAACACACCAATTTCTATAGATACAACCTGAACAAACATGCCAACGTGACCGGGGAAAAGCACCAACACATAATTAGAGAACAAACTATTTTCTCGTGACGGTGAACAAGAAATGTTGACAACGAATCTTTGGGTACAAAGCTGGCCTTGTTAATGGTGCACAAATATAGATTGTTATTATAGTGTACAATGAGTAACCACCTCACCAAGCTTTCCTTTGTATGTTGTTGTGTTGGTCTAAAAAATTTTCGGTTAGGCAAGTCATGGGGAAACATGCCAACAGTGTGCAGGGCATAACCCCTCTTTGAGACAACAAAGTGAAACTGGTTTATTGCTAATTTATCAAGTAGGAATTTTTTAAATCTACACTATTCTAACTTTAGGGGGTTTGGGATCTCATCCCAGTAGAGGTAGTTCCAACAACGAATAGAAAGGTAGGAGGGAAGGAACATAGGAGGGTAGATCTGAAGGAAGAAAAGAAATGAATTCCAAGATGGAAATGTCGAAAGTTAATTCTTTGGGCTGGTAGTAAATAGAGCCAAACTTACGTGCATGAACAATTAAAGCAATACATGCGATGAACATATGACAATAGTAGGAATGAATCTAATAGAATAAAAACATAGATCTAACTTAAGAAAGATCGATGCAAATAACAACACATTAAGCACAAATTACTGAATATGTGTATTAATATTTTTTCACATAAGAAAACACAAAGTCTTTCTCTCCTCACTTCTATTTTCATACAAAATTTGTCCACACCTAGAATACAACAAGTATTATAGTATTTATAGAAGGAGAGGAGGAAAGAAGACAAAAGCAAACCCACAACTTACAAAATATCTAGAAAATATCTAAAAATTCAACAGTTGACTTGGGCAAGTTTTTGGATGGAAACATCCCACGGTGCAACATGGATGATGTCATCATGTACGCTAACATACTTTTTAGATATTTTACAAAAATGATCAATGGATCCCAGAAAGAAGAAACAACTCTGCCTAGTGTAAAATGGCACAACTTTCTGCACGTCGACATGACAAAAATTCCCCTTTGTAAAATGGCGCAAATTTTGTACACGTCGACACGACAAAAATTCCCCTTTGTAAAATGGCGCAACTTTCTGCATGTCGACACAACAAAAATTCCCCTTTGTAAAATGGCGCAACTTTCTACATGTCGACATAACAAAAATTCCCCTTTGTAAAATGGCGCAACTTTCTGCACGTCGACACAACAAAAATTCCCCTTTGTAAAAGTGGCACTGACTTTCTACATGTCAACACACCAATTTCTCCTTTGATATTAGCTAAAAATGGCTAAGTCCCGAAATAAATTAATTTTTGAAAGGGGATTTTGGGCTATTTCAAATGTTATCAAACTTCCCTAGGGGCCAAAACAATTTTTTTGGTATGGTTACCCGTAATTTGCCCTTATTAATTTTGCGGGATAACAGTGGCTCTTCTCAGGGGACTATCTTTAAGTGAAACTTAAGGGTAGAGAATCCTAAATTTTCATGTGCCTATCCATTGGGTTACGAGAGAGTCAAAAACAAGGGCGCGTGGGCGAACAAAAAGGGAAAGGAAGGGAACACACAAAAAAAAAAAGAAAACACACAACAAAAAAAAACTATACAAAGAAGAGAGCAAGCTCTACTTCTCAGAAGATCTTAAGTGCTGCCTACTATAGGGAAGCAGGAGCTTGGTTCTATCTAGTTATGAGAGATAGAAACTATTCTCTCCATTGAGATGCTTGATCTTGTATGGCCCCCTCAAAGAGAGTCAAACTTGTCGTGCATACCTTTCGGTTCTCTTCGTTTGTCCCATAGAAGAACAAGATCTCCTAATTGGAAATCTACGGCTTAGCTTTCTTGTCGAACAACATCTTAACTTGATTTTGATGTTCGGTGATCTTGTTGACCACTTTCAATCACTTTTCCTCAAGTTTTGCTAGGTACATAATCCTCTTTTCAAGAGAATTTTGAAAAGTTTCATCTTCAATTACTCGAGCCAAGCGCAGAGCAGGAAGTTCTACGGAGATAGGGATTTCAGCATCGATCTCATATAACACCTAGAAAGGTGACATGCCGGGAGACCTCTTTGGAGTGATATAATCCACCCTGAGGCATTGTCAATGATTTGTGCAGGACCACTGGTTCGCATCAACTAGCTTTCATATGATAGTTACCTGGTACTTATTCTTTGGATTGCTCGACCATTTCCTAAGGATAATAATCGAGAATCATGAGCGAGGTTATTCGTATCCATAACAAAAACCAATAACCTCCCATGAAGAGAAGTTGGAAGTGTTTTCAACAACGATTTTTGTGCTGATGCCAAATATCACAATAATATTCTCCTTGATGAAGTTGCAAACAACTTCAGAAGTGGCATGCTTGATAGGTATGGCCTCCACCCATTTCGTGAAGTAATCCGTTGTTGTTAGGATGTAACTATGTCCAACACTCGATTGAGGATTGAGTGCTCTAATGAAATCAATCCCCTATTATCTCGAATGGTTCATTAATGATGAAGGGCACGAGGGGAAACGAAGCTAGCTTTGGTTTGCCAACGAATTTTTAGCAAAGTTCACATTTTACTACCTGTGGCTACATCTTGAAATAGCATCGCCGGTAGTACTGGCCCAAATGATTTTATGTACTATCACAGATGAGGAGAAGTGGCCACCACGGGATAAATAATGAAAACTTTCCAGCAAATTTTTCTGTTGCGGCTTATCAACACATCATCCATCATCCCATATGACATATCTTGCAGCTCGAGCTTCATCGTTCACTTTTCCTTTATGGTTAGGTGAACTAGGCACTTGCCATAGGTGAGAAATAATGTGATGTCGAATACCATTCGTTGTTGGTGGTGATGAATAGAACCATGGGCAAAAAGAATCTGTTTTCTTTAGTTCATTTTGTTCTCCATCAATGTGATCAACTTTCTCTTCAGGTACCTTTGAGTCTTTATTTTCAGCCATTAGCTAACACAAACCCTTACCTCTTACCAACTTGGTTGGTTTGATGTCTAGATCGTATTCTTGGACCTTTGTGATCCAATTCCCTCGTAAGCTCCCTAACTCCTGTTGAGTCAGGATAAACTTAACGGCAATTGTGTCGGGAACCAACACTACTGTATGAGAATTCGAATATAGTAGCAAAATTTTTGACTACTTTTACCACGGAAAAGGCATGCTTTTCCAATTGTGACATCTTCAGTTCATGAGGCTTAAGAGGAGAGCTCATGAGAGTAATTGGGGATTCAATGTCCTCAAAATTCTTTTGCATCAAGATAGCGATACTGGTGATGCGCAGACGCATAATGCTGTACATGATGAAGTCTTTGTTAAAGTCGGGACACACGAATAGGGGCATGAGTGATGGAGGTTTTTATGTCTTCGAATGATGTCTTGCCTTCCTCACTCCATCGAAATGTTTGGGACCCTTTCATCATATTAGATATATGACGAGTCTTCTCAGAAAAATTAGGAACAAAGTGTTTAAGAAAATTTACCTTTCCAAAGAAAGAGTGAACACCAGTCTTGCTTGTAGGAAAAGGGAGGCTCTGAATATCCTTGACTCTTTCGACATCTATCTTAGTTCCTTCTTTGCTGATACATGTCCCAGAGCTTCCCTTTCGTGACCCCAAAGATTGACTTCTTGGGATTTAGCGAAATTCCGTGCTTTTGGCATCTGATCAAGACTTGTTCTAAATGATCGCAGTGATCACTTCGTATTTTGGAGAACACGGTCGAGTCATCTAGGTAAACTATGATGACCTTTCCCATCATGCCTTTGAATGCAAATTCCATTACTCGTTGGAAGGTGGCACCGGTGTTGATCAAACCGAATGGCATTGTTGTAGGTGAAGGTACCCCAAGGAGTGGTGAATCTTTGCATTTTGAATCGATCTTCGAGCGTGACTTCAATTTGATTGTAACCCAAAAAAATTCAAGCATAGAAAACATTTCAGAACCGGTTATTGCTTGTAGCACTCGATCCATTATCGGTAGTGGATAGTTAGTTATCTTTTAAGGACGATTGGGTCAAATTCTGAAATTCCACGCATATACGTATCTCGCCATTCTTCTTCGCACAGCACAATATTTGCAACCTGTGCATCGTGATGAATTGGAAAAATAATTCTTACATCCAAAGATCTTCTAAATTTCAGCCTAGATGGTACCCGATATTTTGGGGTTGTAATGCCTTTTCTTTTAATGAAAAGGCTTGACGTTGTCCTTGAGAGGAATGTCATGCCGAACGTCCTTTGGCTTAAAAGACTTCATATCAACATAAGACCATGCTAACACATCTACATACTTTTTCAGCAACTTAACGAATTTTGCTTTTCCTTACAGAGGCGCATAACACTTCATGATATTCATGAAATGAGGATGTTTCACAGCACCCAGCATTGAGAGATTCACTTCAGAGAGAAGAGCATGGATCATCCCCGTCACTTTTTCTTGACAAAACGGTCATGATTATCAAATAATCATTCTAAGGAAACCAAACCTTTTGGAATCTTATTTCCTTTAATTTGTATCATCGTATCTTTTCAGATTCATGTTCTTGGTCGGTGAGAGACTCACGATACGTAGAAGTTGATCCATCAAAATGGAGTCCTTTGAAATTGTCACTTTCTCCAAAAAGTGATAAGTTGGTTGTCATCATTGAACACTTGCCGGTGTTGTGAATTATCCAATGAATTGTGTGAAAAACCACCTCAATGGTATATGTATCCGTTTTTAACCTGGGTGAGGGAGCATGAGAGATTTGAGATGACCAATGAATTAGCAATGTCATTTTGATCTCGTGGAACTACTTTGATTGAGAAAGCATCAAACTCTTCGATGTTATCCCATACTTTGCATTGCGGTAGTGTCCGAGCCGGTCATTATTTACTTGGTATATCCTTTTACTTGATTGACAATTAGCTCAAGATCACCTGGCACTCTTAGATTCTTGATTCCCTTATCTTTTACACTTGTATGCCAAGTAACAAGGATTCATACTCGGAAGTATTATTCGTACAAGAACTGTAACTTGAAAGAAAAAGGGAAAATCTCCTCTTCGGAGATATTAGAACAGCCCCAACACCGCATCCACTTGTCGTGTAATTTCCATCAAACCGCAATGTCCATATTTTGTTGATATCTTCCTCTTGGATGAAAATGTCCATCATATCTAAGTCAATGGACAAGAAATAGTTTCCCATCCCTGATGATTCGAAAAGAATCTAAGCCTTAGGGTCATCAGAGTTGGTGACTAGATATTTCTTCTGTGACTCTAGTTCCAATGTTTGCATCACCCCTTTCGGGAATCTTGGCTTTGACCAGTCCATATGAATTTCCCCACCAACTTCTTTACAGAAGCTCCTTCATAGCAATATTCTCGTATGCTTACCGGAATATCAGCTACAAGAATAGTCATTTTACCCTTTTCTCGAAAAATGTCGCGAATGCAAACTACACATCCTTGATCTAAAAAATCAATGGTACTTATTTGGTTTCCATGGAGTAAAGATTCGCCAAAAGGTTTAGTAAGTGTGAGGCCCAAAGCATGGGTGACCTTTTTTGGCATTACATTGTCAAGCTCAGAATCAATTATACGATTACTTATCTTATGACCATTGATAAAGATGGATAAGTAAAAGGTTCAATTTTTCCCAACATGGAAGTCGAGGCAACATTTATGTGAGACGTAGGAGGAATGGGAAGAATTCCTTTTGGGGAAATAGGAGGGACGAAAACACGGCTTTGGATATATTTAGTTAATCTTATAAGCTACTCGGGTTGGATTTGTAGGTACTTAGCTTGGACATCTAGATTTTGATCTTTTTGGCGGGATCGATTATATCAATGTGACCAAGGGTTGCGCTAACGAAGGAATGAGTCCTTCATTTGGCATTTGTAGAGGAGGATTACTAGTCTTTATGGAACTAGAAAAGGCTGAATTGGAGGAGCAACAAGAGGAAAATATTTCTTTACAAAATGTTTGTGGGAGGTTGAGTAGGAAGGGGATTACCTCTTTTAACAATCTTTGGAGGAGGGTCACCACAACATTTTCCTTTTATTTTTAGCAGCAACCTCTGCTTCTTTTCCTTGTGAGCGAGTGAAAACTGTGTATGATTGTCCACTCGCATACCCTTGGGTACCCTCTTCTTCATTAGATTCCTCTTCTTCAAATTCCATATACCCAATAGTAGAGTCGCTAGTTGGTTCACCGACATCTTGATCATCTTTGCCTTGCAACGAAGGTTCTTCGTAATTTGGCTCATCTTCTTCGATTTCAACCAAAGCATTAACCGGAGGGGCTTCAATTGCTAACCTTGGAGAAGTAGTAGACAAACGTGGCCTTTGGGCGGTGTTGTTGGGAGTGAATTTCCTCCGTGGGATATCCTAGTATAGAGTAGTAGATGATGTTTGAGCCAATTGCTTCTTTAATGAGAGCAAGTCATTCACCATCTTCTAGAATGCTGGATCTGATGAGGTAGCCTGAGAAGAAGTTGAAGCCTTTGATTTTGATGACTCTCATCTTAATTCACTTTGGATATAAGAAGGTTTTCTTCTATCGACCAAGGTGGGTATTTGTTCTGTAAAAGCAAGAAACTTACTTTCTAACTCATTATGTTCAAGAAGAAACACTTTTGATTCTCCAATGTCAACATCATGGCAAGCGGTACATGGTTGATCAACGAATTGAATCGGGTGATAAAATCATGCATGGTTTCATTGGTCTCCTTCTTCATGTGAGTGATTTGTGACAATAACGTGAATGCATCTTACGAAGGTTTCATCTGTCTTCAAATGCAGTCCGCAATGTGGCACAATTGGTGATGGATCTAGCTAGTAAATGTTGGAACCATTTTGTTGCAGGCCCTTGCAAGGTCTCTAGAAAGAGATGTACCAATACGTCCTCATGAGTCACGTCTAGAATGCTGCATGACATAATAAATGTAGCTATATGCACGTCCATGCTTTGATTTCCACTCCCATCAAATCTCGGGAATTTTTGTGATTTCCATGAGGGAGGGGGTTGACTAGATGTGGCAGTGCTAGAGGACCCATGGCGTTTCCCCATGGTACAGGAAGATTTTCTACCATTTGAAAAGTAGGAAAAAGAACGTGAGTAGGGAGTGTGGTTCCACTTAGCAAAAGAGCGCTATAAGTTGATGTCGAGGCACCTGTGAAATCTATCTCTTTTGTGGAGGTGAGGTACTTCTTGCTAATCAATCCAATAAGCTCGAGTGATGGGAATTGTCTTTGGAGTGATACTAAATTTTTTCCTTCAAGTAGATCAAATGGGATCAAATTCCTCACAAGCTCTTTCTCTTTGTGAGTAAATGGTTCACCCGCCAAAGTGTACCCATTCGGATCTGCAACAATTAGGAGCATGATTTACAACAATCTTTTTGTTTATACTTGCTAATTTTCTAATTTTTTTGGTAAAAATCAGCAGCATGTACTTTTTAATATTTAATTTTACCCTTTTTAATAACAACCAATTGCGGTTTTCTAACAAAGATTAATAAGGATAAAAAGTGCGTCAATTTAGTAGGTTGATTTTCGAGATCTTTGACTCGAATTTTTTGCAAGGTTTTGAAAATATTATGAAATGTCGAATCTTAGATCTCTTGAAATATACAAGTTTTTGTAAAAACTCGGTGAACTAAAAACTCTTATCCGGTCCAGATCTATGGATTCTTATAAGGAAATTTTTAGTTTTGATCACTTATGCAAAAATTTTGATTTTCAACAAAGGGTTAAAATTTGCAATCTAGTAGTGATTTTTATAGTTTTTTAGTTATTTCCTTAGTTTGATCCCAAAGTGGAGTCACCAAAAGCTGTTGGTCCGAAAAATTGTCGGTTAGGCGGGACGTGGGAAGCAGCCAGCAGTGTGCAAGGCATAGCCCCTCTTATGGCGTAACTTTTGACACGTTGACACGACAAAAATTTCCCTTTGTAAAATGGTGCAACTTTCGAACTTCGACACGACAAAAATTCCCCTTTGTAAAATGGCGCAACTTTTACGCACGTCGACACAACAAAATATCCCTTTGTAAAATGGCGTAACTTTACGCACGTCGACACAACAAAATTCCCCTTTGTAAAATGGCGCAACTTTTTGCACGTCAACATGACAAAAATTCCCCTTTGTAAAATGGTGCAACTTTCTGCATGTCAACACACCAATTTCTCCCCTTTGAGATTAGCTAAAAACGGCTAAGTCCTGAAACAAATTGATTTTTTGAAAGAGAGTTTTGGGCTATTTCAAATTTTATCAAACTTCCTAGGGGCCAAACAATTTTTTTGGTATGGTTACTGCAATTTTCCCTTGTCAATTTTGTAGGATAACATGTTGTCAACTTCCCAAGCTACAAAAGGCCTAGCACGGGACCCGATGCATCCTATGCACATACAGTCCCCCATAACAAAAAGCATCGCCAAAAACTACCCTTGAAAATGGCATGGGCTCTAACTATTCATAAATCCAAAGGAATGACTCTTGATGAAGCTACCATCGAAATTGGCCGCAAAGAATGCCAAGTTGTGACCTTCACATCCTTGTCCCGATTTCAAGCCCTTACTAACCTCTGTATTTTCCCATCCTTCTCATACACCCATCACAAGTTTGTACAGAAGAAAATCATACTTGCACTTTGGTTTAAAGCGGTACATACTTACATCATGACCTACCTATGGCCACAACATAGGTACGTACTTATCAAGGAATCCACCTCTTACAATATGTAAAAACTAAAATAATATGTCACCCCGCTAGTAAAACACTCCATCTAAACTTAACTTGCATTTTTATAGCTACAACTAGGCTACACATATTGATTTATTGTCTACTTCTTACTTTAGCTAAAAAATTATAACTCAATTTATGGTAGCCACTACAAAATTTTCTAACTTCCACTTATAGGAACTTTCAAATGGATGAAAACTTTGACACACTAGCTGCCCGCACCAACACTGATGTCGACCTTCTGGAATGCCTGCTATGCGAATATGTAGCCACTCACTACCAAACGTCTACACTCGTGGATGAAGCTACCATTACAAACATGTATTCCACACAAAATAAAATTGAAGTGGCACAACAAACAATTGTAGCTGTCGAAACTGCACAAAAGAAAATGAAAGCAAAATCTTACAATGACATGTTTCAAAAATTCATAGATAAGGCATTCACTTCGTACCTTCTAAAAGGGTCCTAGACACAACACTCTACAGGAAACAATGCCTCAGATGAAAAACATTCCATCTTGTACATGCTATACTTATGCTTCTCCCTCAAACCCTGTACATATCGAACCTTTCCAGTAACACCATAAATAAAGGTGTTTGGTTTTTTTGGTTGTATTTCCCTCACAAAACATGACATGTTAAGTGGTTTTGTGTCTTTTTATAAACAAATTTTTTACTCGATCTATTGCACCATTGACATGCCCAACTCTTTTACCTATAATCTTGCATTAACAAAAATATTTTGGCTCTTATAAAGAAGAAATTTAGCCTATAATTAATATTCATTTGGATTACAAAAGGTATTTTACCTTACATGTTTACGCATTATAATGAGCAATAAAAACAATTCATTGATTTCAACATTTCTTGCTTATAATTTTTTGAATAAGCACAATTCATTGAATTCAACATTTCTTTCTTATAAATTTTCTAAATCTTGCAAGTTTTTCATGACACACCACTTAAAGAGGGGTTTCAATACCCATTTAATGAAACCTACATAGAAAATTGGCTCTGCATTTTTGTATGGATAGGTAATACATTATGCGGGTGGTCTCATTATTTGGGCTTTCATCGACAAAAAGATTCACTTACTGGAGGAAAAACCAAAGAGTGATAGGAGGGAAAGGTAGATTCTATTGGTTAGTGTATCATGTCCTGAAATGGACCTGGATGTGCATGGAAAACTTGTATTCTTATTACACAAATCAATAACAAAAAAAAACAAATGTGGAATTTCACCTTTTCCTCTTCTCGCATACGATATTTATTTGGGATTCAGATCAATCCTTTCACATGCCTAAGATTGCATTCACCTTTCCAAGAGTGGATCTCAAAAATTCTTGCTATTGCTTCCCTCCAATGAATACAACTACCTAAAACTCTCAAGGTCGCTGGCTCTAGCTAATGCCCGTGCTAGGTTTCCATGTGAAAGCCGGATAGCGCTTGTAGAACAAGCTTTCCTTCTTCTGGCTCTGGATATCTGCAATATTTATTTATTTCTACTTCTTCCCAATTTCCTCTCCTTTTACAACCTCTCATGAATAAAGTCTCCTTATCAATTCCCGGATGATAGAAGAAAAATCAAAATTGTCTACGGTAATTGGAAGCGGAATAAAAATTGCCCCGACACTTGGTCACGGTAGTTGTGACGATTAATAAAAAGAAGAAAATTTCTCCCAAGTTTTTCAAAAACTTGCATCCAATATTAAAATCAATATTTATTAATTAAAAACCCTCAAATTTAATAAACATTAATTTTATTAAATAACAAAGGTCAATATTAATTAAATAATTAAAATATGGTTTGTGGTGTAGTGGGAGAAGGGCTTATTCAAAATGGATGAAACGAAATCCAAAATGACCGTGAGAATAAGACGATTGTAATGGAGGAGAACAATCACACAAGATAACACTTTTGATTTTTTTAAATTTTCACATTTACTAATTTTGCGAAGTCAAAATTAGCTAATGACAGCTTGCTCTTATTGGGGACAAGGACTTTATGGAAGTAGCAATGGACCGGACCCAAATATTCAATGAACACGATCCCAAAAACAATGGAGCATAAATACTAGATGACAAAAGAGAAGAAATGAATAATAGATAAAACAAAACAAACCAAAATCCTAACTAACTATGTACATAATGGGGACAACCTGTTTTCAATTTTGATAGTGCTTGAGATATTTCTGTTGTAGGAAAAGGAACATAAGTTCCATCAAGATATACCAAGTAATAAGTGATATCTGTATAGAAATGTCTAATCTTGAATGGGCCTAGCCACAACAAATCAAACTTTTCATGCTTTACTTTTGGATCACGTCTTTTGTCCCAGAGAATAACTAAGTCATTGATTTTAAATTGTCTCTTCCTAGTTTTCCCGTTGAATAATTTATTTACCTTGGATTTATGTTACTCGATCATGTTTTCCACCTAACTTCTCTGCTCTTCAAGCTTGCTTAGGAACATGATCCTTTTATCTAACGCATTGGTGAAGCATTCATCATCAACTACTTGAGCCAATCATAATGCTGGTAACTCCAATGTGATGGGAATTTGAGCATCGGTTCCATATAAAAGTTGAAATGGAGACATCCCAATTTCTCTTTTGGGAGTTATGCGGTCAGCCCATAATGCATCATATAACTTTTTGTGCCAAGTTCTTTGATTTTCTTCTACTAACTTGCGCATGATAGTAATGATGTTTTTGTTACTAGATTCTACCTGACCATTTCCCTGAGGGTAGTAATCTAATGAATGAGACAAAGATATCCCATACCCATAACAAAAACCTATCATCTCTGTAGAAGAGAAATTGGTGGCATTATCCATCACGATCTTGTGTGGAATTCCGTAATGAATCAATATATTTTCTTTGATGAAGTCACAGATTACCACAGTAGATGTTTGTTTCACCGGAATAGCTTCTACCCACTTCGTAAAGTAGTCAGTTGCAGTGAGCATGTGAGTATGACCAGCACTAGAATTAGGATTTAGAACTCCGATGAAATCTAAACCCCATTGTTGAAAGGGTTCTTCAATGACAACTAGATTTAAAGGCAAAGCTGCCAATTTTGGTCTTCTAACAAATTGTTGACAAGATTCACATTTTGCTACCCATTTCTGAGCATCAGAAAACATAGTGGGCCAGTAATAATGTGCTTGCAAAATTTTATGAGTTGTCACTGGGCCAAAGAAATGACCACCGCAAGCATGATTATGAAAGGATTCCAACAACCTAGATTGTTGTTCTTTGTCGACACATCTAAGGAAGATGCCATCAATTCCTTTCTTGAACAAAGTTTTTTCCCAAAAGATGTACATGGAAGCTCTTAGTTTGATAGCTCATTTTTCCTTAGATGTTAGATTCTTAGGACATTCACCATATGTGAGAAAGTAGGCTATATCAGAATACCATTCATCTATGGTACTCACAAAAACTACTAGTGGTAAACCTTCTTCAACTAGTTTTTCTTCAAAGTCATCTCGTGGTTCATTCTCTGTGATGAGTTGGTAGAGTCCTCTTCCTCGAACCAACTTGGTAGGTTTGATGTCCAAATCATATTCCTGGATCTTGGAGACCCAATTACCTCTTTTAGATCTTGGTTCTTGTTGCGTGAACATCAATTTAATTGCGGTGTCGAAGCGAAGACTTTGGTGTGAGAAATCAACACATAAGAATCTGAAATTTGTTAAATCTCTCACCACAACATACACATGCTTCTCAAGGGGGTGTAATTGAGTTCAAGTTTCTTGAATCCGGAACTCATGAATGCAATAGGATATTCGATTCCCTCTTGATTATGTTGAGTCAAGATGGTAGAAAATGTGTGCAAGTGAAGCATATAAATATATTATAAATTCTTTTTAAAAATGGGACACATCAATGTAGGAGCTTTTGTAATAGTACCCTTGATTTGCTCGAATACTTTCTACCTTCCTTGACCATTTCAAGGATTCTTTTCCTTTCATCATATCGTTGATTTCATTGGTTAGCTCGTAAAAATTTGGCACAAACCTTCTCAAAAAATTTACCTTCCCAAAGAATGAGTGAACCCTAAGGTGACTTATAGGCAAGGAAAGATTATTTATAGCTTGAACACACTCAATATTGATCTTAGTTCCTTCCTTAGAAACAATATGACCTATGAGTTTCCCTTTCATAACTCCGAACATGAACTTTTTTGGATTTAGATAAATCTTATGAAGTCTACACATTTGTGATATTTTCTCCAAATCTCTTAGGTGATCTTCTCGTTTATTTGAGAAAATGTCAAGTCATTTAGGTATATCACGATGATCTTGTCTTTATAATCCATGAATGCCATATCCATAGCCCTTTGAAAAGTAGTGCCGACATTGATCAAACCAAAAGGAATTATTATATACATGAATGTACCCTAGGGGGTAGAGAACATGGTTTTATGTTGGTCTCCTCTAGCCACTTCAATCTGATTATAACCAGAGAAACCACCCAACATGGATAGAATTTTTGATCTAGTTACTTCCTGTAGAATATGGTCCATGACCGGTAGTGGATAATTATCTTTCAAGGAAGCTTGATTAAGATTGTGGAAATCTATGCAAATCCTAATTTCTCTCTTTTTCTTACGAACCGGTACAATATTAGCTATCCAAGTCAAATGTCAAATAGTAAAAACTATTCGTGCATTTAACATCTTTTGAACCTCAAGAAATAATGTCCACAAATCTTGGTATTATATCGTCTTTGCTTCGCTTGAATGGAATTGCGGAAGGTTTCAAGGGTATGGCATGCTCCATTTCCCTAGGTTGGAAAGACTTCAAGTCTTCATATGAGTAAGCCAAGACGTCAGAATATTTGGTAAGGAGGCTTATGAATTTCTTGTGCTCCTTAGGTGAGCAACACTTACCGATGTTGACTAGGTGAGGTTTATCCTTGGTACCAATGTTAACTTGCTCATAGTCAATAGAATTCGTAGGTCCTACTGCTCTTTCTCTTTGATAAACATGTCATGTTTATCAAAAATTTCTTCAAGTGAAACCAATCCTTTTGGAATTTTATTTCCTTTGAGTTGGATGATGCCATCACTAGGATCTTCATTCTCAACTCCTTGAATGGGTGAGGTCGTCGATTCACGAAATGTAGAATCACTTCCTTCAAAGTAAAATTGTTCAAAATTATCCCTTTTTTCCAAGAAGGCAATAATTTGTTGATCATCATTGAATACTTGCCAATTTTCTGCATTGTCAGGAACACTTGGCCTAAAAATCATTTCGATGGTGTATTTGTCTTGATCAAACTCTAAATGAGGAATCATTAACGAAGCTGAGACTGCTAGAGAATCTGCTTTGTCATTTTTTTCATGAGGGATAGATTTTATGGAAAAAGCATCGAAGGTTTCTATCGCATCCCACACTTTATTTCTGTAGTGTCTCAAACGATCATTCTTTACTAGAATCGATTTCTTACTTGTTTCACGATCAATTCTGCATCTCCAAAGATTTCTAAATTTTTTATCCATTTCTCCTCTACAACTTGGAGGCTAAGGATTAATGCCTCGTATTCGCAGTGTTATTAGTATTTGAAAATTAAATTTTGTAGGAAAAAGGAAATATTTTACCATTTGGATATATGAGCACCACTCCTACACGAGTAACCGTTGAAAGCAACAACTTCCATCAAACACACGAGTCCATATCTCATTAGAGTCTTGACAAGTGACCTCGGTGTGTATGAAATTCTATAGTCATCATATAATTACCCATACTTGAGCCTTGGAACATGATTTCTACACAAGGATCTTTGGTTTTAGTTACAGTGAACTTTTCTTGAGTATTTGTTATTAGCTTCTTCATTTCTCCATTGATAGGAATCATGGTGTGAGACCAGTCCATTTGAATCTCGCCACCCAAATCTCTGCAAAATTTCCTACTCAACAACATACCATATGAAGTAGGAATGTCAGCAACTAGAATGGTTACCTTAACTCATTTATGAGGAAATTGGGCTAAAACCATTTGAGCATCTTTAATCTTCCCGATCAAAGGAACTTGTCTCATCTCCATTGAGTAACAGGATCTGAATGTTCTTGTATAAGTCAACCAAAGAGAAAGTGCTACTTTTTAGGCATCACATTATTTAAGGCTCCAAAATCTATAATGTAATTACTTAATTTGCATTCGTTGATCGGAAAGGACATAAAGAAAGGTTCAATATTTTCATTTGAAGGTAGTGGTACTACAATGTTTTGAGTTTTCCCATCTTTGGGAGTTTTTAGAATTCCTTTAGAGGAATGAACAATATATTTTCCTTTGATAAATGGACCAATTTCTTGAGTTGATCCTTATTGGACTTCAAGTACTCTTCCCGTGACATGGAAATTTTTGTTTTATTGATATGATCAATGATATCAAATTTGGGCAAAGTAATCGTACTTGATGTCTTAGATACTAGTTATTTCGAACTTGATGATGGCACACTTTTGACCTTTGCTTCGGGCTTGGTTGATATTGATGTGAACGAAGAAAATTTCTTCGTAGATGATTCATTAACTAATTGACTTGCAAAAGGCCCTCCTTTCTTTAAGATAGTTTTGACCATGGAAACCTAAGTCACCTTAGACTCTTTAAGATTCTCATTTGCCTTGGATTCTTTAGAAGTTTCCTTAGTCTTAGATTATTTGGTAAGTTCCTTAGAAACCTCTTTATCTCCCGCCTTAGTGGTATTCTGATCCTATTTCTGAGAGCATGTGAAGATGGTAAAGGATTGACTATTCATATCTTCTATAATTTCTTCGTATTCTTCTTTGTCTTATGAACGGTACTCGAAGAAATGATTATTACTTTCTCCCTCAGGATCTTCAACTTCAAGTTCAGATGTTCTAGAATCTAGCTCTTCCTCATCAACCTCGATGACTTCAACTTCATCATCACTTTCTTCAACAACATCACATTTTGAGTTAGTTGCGGGAGCTGCTTCAATAGCAAGCCTTGTCGGAGCACCCATGTACTCCTGGCTTTGTTAGGAACGTAGCCTTTTCTTGGGATGTCTTTGTAAGGAGCAAGTTTACTACTTTGAGCAACTTTTTTTTCAAATCCATCACATCATTAGCTTGACATAGTGAGTATAGCTTTTGAAGCATTTGGGATTTCTTGACTCTTTTGTTAGAGTAGGTATTTACCTTAGCTCATGTTCACCTAGGTACTTTATTTACCTTTATTGTATTTATCCTCACCCACTTATGTGTGTGGATATTTCTTTATATTATTTAAATATCAAGAGATATTATCTAGTTTTCAGGTATAGTTAATTCCTTAATCCACGATATTGACTAGTTCTTTCCTTGATCTATGGTATTGACTAGATCCTTGATGTTTAGTTCTCTCCTAAATCTATGGTCTTGACTAGTTCTTTGATGACTAGTTATTTCCTTGATTTATGGCTTGATCTACAACCTTGATGGTTCTTAGATTGTTATACCTTGCCTATTTAAACAAGGCCCATTCTCAATGTATGCATTGAGTTCCATAATAATATATGATATTTGCTCATTTATTTGCAAATATTTTATGTAAAGTTATTCGGAAAATTGCTTTCATCTTATTGATCATGATGTTTAATTAGCATCTGTGTTCTTGACTTGGTATGATCGGTTATCGTTCCTTTCATCTTTCCTCGAGGGAAGTTGTCTTGAATTTTCCTACCATGATTAAGTCATATTCAATTTCTATGACTAAGGATTGAGCAAGTTACAAAGTAGCCACTCCATCTCTACTCGACTAAAAACACACTTTTGGTTGTGCGTTAATAAAGAAACATTTTTGTCCATCAAGGTTTGGATGAATCCGTGAAACTTTGTTCACCATTTTGTTGAACTTAGCCACAAAATTCCTCACGGGTTATGCCTTTGGCTCTTTCTTCACCTGAGATAGTTGGGAAAGAAGAGCATGTTCATCTTCTGCCGTCTTGAATCGATCTTCAAACTTAGTTTTCATATCATTCCAATTTGTAATGCATCTATTTGGTAGATGATGAAACTAATCTACAACAACATCATGCAATGTTTCAAGAAGAGGCAAATAACAACATCTTCATATTCTATCGACAAAACAACACATGCAACAAAGAAGGTAGAAATATGGTCATCTGGTGACGTCTTCCCATCTCCGTTGAACTTGGGAAGAATCTTCCTTGATCCTCTTGGGAGGTCATGTTGAGCTAGTAAGGCCAATGGGCCTATGGAATTTCCCCATGGTACATTGACTGCCATTTTGGAAAAGGTGGTATGTGAAGGTAAAACAATGTGAGCAAGGACAAGTGCTTGACTGGTAGTGATTCCTTCCTTGCTTGCTCTTTAGGACTTGATGCAAGGCTTGTAGATCTATGAGGTGTGTTCTTATTTGGAGGAGATAACTTGAAACCAAACTTTCCTTGAAAGTCAAAAATGGGATCAGATCAACCTTTATCTTTTTCTCCTCACGTAAACCACTTTGCACGCCATCCAAATCTTTATTATGAGGGGATCACCGGCATGTTCTCGATCGGTTCTAGTCTTTTCTCTTCACTTTATTTCTTAAGTTATTTGCACCGGAATAATTCTAGAAACTCTTGCGGCTTGATCTTTCTTGTTATCTAGTATTGATGCGGTGAGATGAAAATGATAGTTTTTGTGTGCTTTTCCCAAATATCTTGCCTCAAATATGATGATATATCTTCTTGAGTATCCGCAAAAAGAATATTTGGTTGCAAGATAGGTGGGTTACCTATAATAGTCATATAGATTATTTCCTTGGTGGAAGAGGACTACATCATTGAACAATGATCAACACGTGTCTTGGAGGTCTTTTGGCCACAAGTGCAGTGCTATTTTTCGTATATTTCTCTATTAATGGCTCTATCAATAGCCACAAATTGCTACAAGATTTCATGGTTTTCCCAAGATACTATTCGAAGGTTGGCGAGAAATGTCTCCTTGAAAATATTCATCGGACACAAGGTTCGGTTTAAGAAGCTGGAGCTTGTGCAGGTATGGGATAGTCATAAAGATTTAACCAAGCAATGGTTAATGATTCCGAATCCCTAGTAGAGTCGCCAAAACTATTAGCATATGGATTTGCACACA
The DNA here is from genome assembly GCA_018340775.1 of Taxus wallichiana var. yunnanensis. Classification (NCBI taxonomy): domain Eukaryota; kingdom Viridiplantae; phylum Streptophyta; class Pinopsida; order Cupressales; family Taxaceae; genus Taxus; species Taxus wallichiana. Next base: position 454,577,600 of record CM031241.1, on the reverse strand, counting down.
TGCAAATGACATGTAACAAGATGTGGGAATGAAGTCCCTCCTCAATGAAGGTGGGCCTTCTTTTATTGAAAACAAAACTATATTTACACTGTACATTCAAAATTGTATGTGGGGGTGTTTTAGAACATCAATGAAAAGAAAATTGAATGAGGGAGATGTAATGGAATGAAGGAAAGGAATGAATGGAAGGAACATGTAAGAGTTAGGTAAAGGTAGAGCCTAATATTGCATGGAGAAGAACAAACAATAACTAACAAAAAAATAAAATGGATTTTGAGTTAGATAAAAAAATGAGTAAAGGGAACACACATGAGCAAATAAATAGCAGAGCTTGATCATCGTGAACATGAACAATAGATTAAGCGTTGACAATAAGATCTAAGATAATATTCACATGCCAACTTTAAACATCGAACATCTAATGAACATAAGAACATCAAATGTTACAAGAGACAATGAATGAGACACAAAGTTCATATTTTATTAACTCCAAAATATTTTCACAAAAGAACACAAAGTTTCTTCCTAACACAAAGCTTGCACACAAAAAAAAATTCTTCTCCTCTCTCAAAGTCACTTTACAAATGATCCCCTGACTTCCTTTTATAACCAAAAATTTGGTTACAAGGTAGTTAGGGTTTTAAATGCGCATTAAATAGGGAACTTAAGTGACCTTTGAATTTTTCAACCAACTTTATTAAAAAAACTATAAATAGAAAAATCATAAGTTTCGTTAAATGTGAATTCAACAATAACATCATTTAAAATACCACTTTCAAAACATTCACCACAAATCAATTCCTTATCCATTGGGGGTGGGGTCCGCCTATCTCAATCATATGAGAAATGGGATCTCCAACCCACGAGAAAATATAGGAAATTATCCTACTATGTTGGCAAAACAAGGATCCCGATTCTTTTCCATTTCATAAGACTTGAGCTTTTACGGTTAATCGATGCATCTTCTCTTCTTCTCGAAAACAACATGGGAGAAGACCAACCTCATAGAGTACTGCATTTCAAGAATTTTATCATAGTGCAAATCAACAACACCCCCTAAATGAACTTTGATTTACAAGTGAGAATTGGGTCATTTAGTGTGATTGAACAACGTGGATTTTTTTTTCCCCAAAGTGTGGGACCTTTGCAAATGGGGAAAGCTCTCCGAGAGAAGGTTGGTTCCTCTTCCTAAACTACTCCGCCACAACCTATTCCGGTGCAAGGAAAGGTAATCTAATCCTAATATAACTTCCAAGGAGATAGGGAGAGAGAGAAAGAGAAAAAAACAGAATCCTACACTAAAATGGTGATACACCAGAGAAGGAAAATGTTGAACATCTATCAAAACTACCATGGAACAAGAAGAGGTGAGCAATGAGAAGGATGGACAAGTGCATCACAGGCCCAAGGATAGATTTCACACAGAAAATGTTCCAAAACTCCATGAACACAACTCTAAACCTGCAATGAACATTCAAACATGCACAAATACCTGCAATGAAGAGAGGTAAGAAGAAAACAAGAAAAAAATGAGCAAGGATGGACAGATGCATCACAAAACATGTTTTTGTTGCTCCAGAAGTTTGCACAAAACATCATTTTAATGGTAAAAGGAAAAAAATGCCATTACAAAGCATGGGAGGAGGTTCTAACTCCATTTTCAACCCCGGGAAGAAAAGAAGGGAGGGAAGAGTAGAAAAGATGAACCACCTTTACAAATGAGCCAAAACTAGCTTTTATCATGAAGCAAAATGAAGAAAAGTGAAAAAATGTAGGCAAAATTTGATTTGCAACTCCAATCATCAAAAAATCCTTCTAATTAGCCTCGCAAAATGATGGGTTCCCATGGAAAATCCCATACTTCGAAGTACATTGCTCTGCAGATCCAAAAACGACCCATACTTCATTAAATTTGGTGGTTGGGAACCATTTCGCATTTTTACATGCCAGATATTTTCTCCATTTTCATCCAATAAATCTCCATCAAAATACAAAATTGAACCCTCCATCATGTAGATAATTTTACCATCTTTCCAATGACACCAAGAACGCAAAAATTTGAGCTCTGGATCAAAAGTTATGCCCCTTTGAAGATTTAGGGAAAAATTAGGAAAAAATGGATTAGCGGGCCGAAACTTTAAAATTTCCCTTTTTTGAATTTGGAAAAATTTCCCCAAAATCCTCGCACCCCCGCCACTCCACTTCCACGTGGCACTTCCCTATTTGTTGATGGAAACATAGGCCCAAACCTCACTTCTATCCTTTGATTTTTCATTGGGAAAATTTCCAACTTTGCCCCACTCTGTTGTCCCTAATGACACGTGTCACTTCCTCATTGGTTTGGGGATGTGCTTCCAATTTTTCCTTTGCATTTTGTAATTTTGGAAAATTTCACCAAAACCCTCTCGTGCCTCCGACTTCCACCTCCATTTGGACACACGCCAGCCCCTCATTGGTCCGCGGGACCTAACCAAAATTTTCCATTTCCACCTTGGCGGGATTTTTGGATTAGATTTTTCCCTTGCGCCCTTTGCCCACTTTGGAAAATTTCCCAACTTCACTCCACTCGCCTCGACCTCCACTAACACGTGGTGGCCTCTTATTGGTTTGTGGGCTTTCAGAAAAACTTTCTCCTCCACCCCTACCGAGCCCTTTGGAAAATTTCCCAACTTCGCCCTACTCACCCGCCATTCACCATTCCCTACCACATGGCGCATTCCTATTGGTTGTGGGCCTTCCTAGGGAAAATTTCCCTTAAAAACTCCACCGAGCCATAACTTGAGAAATATAAGGAGTTATGAGGAAAATTTTACCTTTCTGGAAAGGTGAGGAAAAATCCTATCTGATGGGATCATTTCTAGAATATTTTGAGTACCTAAAGCATGCCAAAAATTCATTTAAGTGCTAGAAAAGGAGAAGAAGGAGGAGTTAGCCAAAAATAAGCATGGGGCTTATTTTGGATAACAATTTGGTGACTCAAAGGGGTCATCTGCCTGCTAGATGAATGATCAATAGCCTTTGAAGCATCCATTGGGCATGGAGTCATGAGTTGTAGCCTGCAAACTGATCTGAACTTTGAAAACTTCCTCTCTGAGCCACTTGGAAACCCACTGAAATGGAGTTGTTTTCACCAAAATGCCACTGAAATGGACTGTGCAAGAGTAAAACCAGCACCACAAAAACTATGTACAAAATTGAAAATCATACATGCTCCAAATGGAACATGTAGAGTGTGTACAAGAACTTCTTCTATACAAAGCAAACATACCTACTCTACTCTAACTAGGAAGCAAAGGCAAGATAAAAAACCCCGCAATTAGTTGGGTAGAAATAGCTTCCCTTTCTCAAAAATGGCAACCATGCAACTAATTTGGCATTGAACATGGCTGGTTGGATGATTGGAAAATCAACAAGAAGTGGTCTTCTACCCAAATCAACAAGGTGTCAACTGAAAAAAATCCAATACCTCTTTTAGTTTCTTTACATTTGGATTGAAGAGGTATGGCAGCTGATCCTTGGGGCTTTGTAGCTCATCCTAATGCTTAGCAAGCAAGCATGACTAGTTAGGACTTCTCCTTTGACTCCAATGAAGCCAAATACCTTATTGAGAAAGGTCTGATCCATTTGATATGCCCATAGCTCTGATTTTCAACTCCAAAAATGGAGTCTTCTTGTAGACCTTCTTGGGTGGATGATGTGGAAGCAATGGTAGAACTTTTCTGCCCTTTCTCTTCCTTCATGGCAGCATGGAACTCTTCTACAATATGCAACTCATCATTATTGATTGCAACATCCAATGAAGTTGATTTTGCATTGTTGTAACCTACTGCAATACATTGTTGGCTTTGGAGTTCCTCCATTGTAGTTTTTGGAAGATCAAATTCTTCCAACTTTGATTCAAGAGGCATGTTGCAAACTATAGGTTGTTGTCCTTGAATTCTCTCCTCCATGGCAGCAAGTTCTTGTTGTTGGAGAATGAATGGTGAAGAAGAAAATGTTGATGGCTCTTCATCCAAAAATTCTTCTAAGTCTGATGGCAAATCAAACTCTTCAATGTCTTGCTGCTGTAAGGTCTCTCCCTTTTGTATGGTGACCCCCAAATATGCATTTTCTTCACCATGTATAGCTTCATTTTCAAACATGAAACTTGTCAAATCAAACTCATCCAAAAAATTAGATTTTTGGAGAGATGAAGTGGGAGAGAAACATGAAAATTCTTGTGTCCCTTTTCTCACAATTTGGACCTATTTTGTTCACCTCCATAATGGCTTCATCAATCAAATCAACCCTTTCAAATGAAAGCAAAAATGTATCAATAATGCTTCCTTCTTCTGCTGTTGCAAAAACTGACTTGATGTCATCCATTTACTCCTCTTCAATGGGATTTGGAGCTGGTTTTTCTTCCTCTATTGCTTTGAAGACAATCTTGCTCTTGAATGACCTCTTCCTCTAGCATGAAGTATGACAAATCAAACTCTTCAATCTGCTGCTCTAGAGGAAAAGTTGGGGCTGCAAGATCTCTTTTAGAGCTTTCCTCCTCCAAGGCTGATTGTGTAACTTCTATTGGATCAGCATTCTCTTTGGGCAAAGTGCCAACATGGACACTCAACTCATCACAAACAAGTTGTTGTTTTTCTTGCTTCACTGTTGTTATAAAATCAGCCTTGTTTTCCACTTGTTCTCCAACTCCAACCTCTTCTGTAGGCTTAACCAGCAAGGGGATCTTCTCAATTCCATATCTAAGAGCCAAACTTACTAAGCTCTTAATCATTCCTTCTTTTCTTGGCTCTTTCTCTTGCTATCCTTCATGACTGATTTTTGCAATTTCTTCTTCCCCACATGGAATTGGGAATGCAAGAGGAGGGGTGGGTTGTGACTCAATTGATTTGGAAATTATTCTTGGTGGTGGAGGAGATGAAACCTCTTGTTTCTTTGGAGGAGAGGGTATTTCATTTAGCTCTTGTGGAGGGGATGACTATTTGGAAGGGAAGAGGACAGAAGAATTGAGATGGGGTGGAAGACTAGGGAATGGAGAAATGGATTCAACACTTGGGACAACGAGATGGAGAGTTTAAAACTTGAAACTACTGAGATAAAATAGATTGGGAAAGAGGAAAAGAAAAGGCATGAGATGGTGTGCTTACCCGTTGACAAGGTTGCTAAATACTCCTCTCATACACCTCTATTCCTTCAATCCACTTTGCAAGCAATGGCAATGTTGCAATCATGAAGTCAAGCTTCTCTTAAGGGCTGTAATGCCTTAAAAATGGTCCCGCCCATGGAAAAGGTGCTCTAAAACTGATTCCAAATGCTTTCATTTGTGCTTGAGCCCTAGATTGCACCATGTTTACAACCATCTTTTGGCTTTTCTCCAATAGACAAAGCATCTTGCATTTGATTGTCTTCATTGTTTGCATACTCCCGCTCTTGAAAGCTCTATAGCCAAACTAATTTTGGCACTACTACTCATATGGGTATGATTATGTTGATTTGGAGGATTTGTAAAACATGTTGGAGGTGGAATATAATGCTATTGTAAATGTGGATTCCATGATGGAAATGAAGTCATGATCGCACAACTTCATGGAATGGAAAAGAGTGAAAGGGATGGAAAGAAGAATGGATGGAAATGGATGGAAAACAAGTCTCGCAACTCGGAGAATGAGTTATTTACCAGATGGAGTCACCAGATGTGTTTTTGAAAATGCCTCCAAAGGTAGAATCCTTAACAGAACACACCAACCTGTCAAAAATAAAGTGGAAGACCTCTAAGGTCCCACCGGCATGCCAAAACCTGTTAGTGCAAATCACAGCACCCCTAAATAACCTTCGATCTACAAGTGAGAATTGGGTCATTTAGTGTGATTGCACAACATGGAATCTTTTCCTTAAAGTGTGGGACCTTTGTAAATGGGGAAATATCTCTAGAGAAGGCTGGTTCCTCTTCCTAAACTACTTGCCACAAGATATTCTAGTGTAGGCAAGCTAATCTAATCCTAATCTAACTTCCAAGGAGATGGGGAGAGAGAGAAAAGAGAAAAAAATAGAAGCCTACACTAAAATGGTGATATACCAGAGAAGGAAAATGTTGAACATCTATCAAAAATACCATGGAACAAGATGAGGTGAGCAATGGGAAGGATGGACAAGTTCACCACAGTCCAATGATAGATTTCACACAGTAAAATGTTCCAAAATCCATGAACATAGCTCTAAACCTGCAATGAACATTCAAACATGCACAAATACCTGAAATGAAGAGAGGAAAGAAGAAAACAAGAAAAAAAATGAGCAAAGATGGATGGACAAGCATCACAAAACACATTTTTGTTGCTCAGTGGAAGTTTGCACGGAACATAATTTTAATGGTAAAAGGTAAAAAAATTCCATTACAGAGCATGGGAAGAGGTTCTAGCTCCATTTTCAACCCCGAGGAATAAAATAAGGGAGGGTAGAGTAGAAAAGATGAACCACCTTTTACAAATGAGCCAAAAGCGGCTTTTATCACGAAATAGAATGAAGAAAAGTGAAAAACGTAGGCAAAATTTGATTTGCAACTCCAACCACTAAAAATCCTTCTAATTAGCCTGTAAAATTATGGGTTCCCATGGAAAATCCCATACTTCAAAGTACATTGCTCTGCAGATCAAAAATGACCCATACTTCATTAAATTTGGTGGTTGGGAACCATTTCGAGTTTTTTGCATACCAGGACGTTTCTCTATTTTTCCCCTACAAATATCCATAAAAATAAAAATTGAACACTCCATCATGTAGAGAATTTTACTAGCTTTCCAATGACACCAAGAACGCAAAAATATGAGCTTTGGATCAAAAGTTATGCCCCTCTCAAGATTTAGTGCAAAATCGGGAAAAAATGGATTGATGGGCGAAACTTTAAAATCGAATTGAGCCCTAGGAATTTTTCCATGGATCCTTTAATATCGAATTGAGCCCTACTTGTGAAAGGATGTATAGTTATGAGAGAAAATTATTTTCCATAAGTTTTGCACTATGGGAATTTGGACATTTTATTCACCAATCAATTGGGAAACAAATTCCTTTAGAAAATGGATTTTGAAAAGATGACGTGAAAGTTCCATCGATGCTATTTTGTCGACATATTTAGGAAGTCCAGGAAGGAGCTCCCATAAATTTATCAACTCGTATATAGGAATAAGATGAAAACTAGATGAACTAAGTTCCCCATTGTTTTATCACCGCCTTGGCATCTTCGAAAATATTTCCTTCGGGTTTCTTCTTAGTGATAGGATTATATAGAATACGAAAGCATCGTTTACCCTCCGAAAATGGTGAGAACCGTTCTTTAACTCTAGCTATGGGTAAAAGTGAAATACACTATTCTTTCCAGGACCCATTGTACCTCTAGTTATTAACCCTTAAAATATCCTCCTTCTCGCTTACAACATAAATCAAATATGAAGTCATGTAAAAATGACTGTCATCCTTACCTCAATCAATTACTTATGGAGAGTATTGTTGATGATACTTTCCAATCAATGAACATATTTGCATCAAGAATGATACAAATGAACTTGTACATCCAAGGATGAATTTTTGCGAAGGTAAGGAAGACCAAAAACCCTCGCTTGAGGAGAGTAATCATATCCCTATTTCTTCATGAAACTATACCCAAACAAATCTTTGGGAATTCTTGAAGTGTGAGTCTTTGGTTTGACCAACCAATTTTTACTAACCATCTTCGACCATCTCAAAGGATTTTCATCCTAGAATTGTTGTGTTGATTCTTGTGTGATGTTAGCATTTTCTTCATGGAGTGGCACTCTTAACAAATCTTCCATATGATCTAGAGAATTGAGCAGAAAAGGTTCATTTCTATCATTAAAAATTCCTCGACACTCAGGATCATAATGTTCAACACAAGCTAGGAAAAATTCAAGGCATTGTATGGCAAGGGAAATGCTTGCCGCTTGAGGTAAACTGCAACGATAAAGCCTTTTTGAGAAAATAGTCCCCCCTTCCCATCTTACCCTATCACAAAATTGAACCATATCTACGTGACCCATATCAGTATCCAAAATATTGTCATATGCTGAATTTAAAGACGATGTTGGAACTAATCCTTGGTATGCATATTTTAGTGCCAACTTATTAGAACGTTCACCCATTATGAATTCTTTTCTTCTTTTTTTTAAAAACACGGAGAGCGAAAAGAAAACCAAGACACTGGGAAGGTGCCGGGTCTAAGTCTTCAGACCACCGTTGTCACAAGAATAATACGACTCTTTCTATTATTTATTTATTTTTAAAATAAAAAGAGATTTAGTGGATGCTGAATTCAAAATGACCATACAACAATATTGAGGCAAAGCTCAAATCACCATTTAAAAATAATACAATTTTAGATCATTGTTACACTTTCAAAGAACATGTTGATTCTTCAAAGCTCCTTATTATTATTATTTTTAAATATTCACTGTGTGCATGAATATCTCCATTCACCCTTGACATGAGAAATCTATCGTCTCCTCAGCATGCGTAGCACCATGAATATATACAAATAATAAATAATGAAAGAAAACACAAGTAAACTTGTGTTGAACTTCACCACATTGAGCATGCACAAACATTCTATTTTGAATTGTATTTTAACTTGGTTCCTCCTTCTTGGCTATGTGAAATCGACTTTAAGCTTGTGACGCATGGGCAAAACAAATTTATTACTCCTTCCTCTCAAAGATGTGCAAACTTCTAAGCATTTTTAATCATTTCTACAGCCGCATGGATATCCAAATGGATGCATGGATTTGTGGGGCTCCAAACAAAAATGAATATTTTTAATTCATATTACCTTTTTCCTTGGATCTGCATTGGAAATGGATCAAAAAATAGTGCATGTGTGGCCTCCTTTGATGAATACGCTAAAAAAGTTCAGTTCGCTTTTCTTTTGCTAAAATTTGTTTGAATTTTCTTTTTCAACGTGGCTTCATGCTATTTCTCCTTCGATCGCTTTATCTTTGCTTTGATTTCTTGGAAGATTATTTTATGCTTTGTTGGACTGTTCTATTATTTCCTCCTCAAGCGTAAAAATTGTTTCTTTCCTAGGTCATACGTAAATAAAAACAAATTCCATTCTTCCCTTCTAATCATGGCATGGTACCTAGTCTTGAATGATGCATGGATTTGTATTTTAAATGTTTTTTTTTTGCAGCTATGTGGGATGCCCTGAAACTAGCCTTACCTCTCTAGGCCGTGTGTGGAAAAAGACAAACCTCCTTCTCCCTTTTAAACATGGCGTGGAAATTGATCATGGCTGATGCCTGAATTTATTTCCTTCAAATTCCATTGATTTTATTCTCCTAGGCAGTGTATCATCTCCCTGAAATGGACTGGTTGTGCATTGAAAACTTGTCTTCTTCCTACACAAATCAATAACAAACAAAAAAACGTGGAATTTCACCTTTTCCTCTGCTGCATATGGGATTTATTTGGGATTCCAGATCAATCCTTACACGTGCCTGAGATTGCCTTCACCTTTGTAAGTGTGGATCTCAGAAACTTCTTGTTATCGCTTCCCTCCAATGAAGACAACTACCTAAAACTCTCAAGGTTTCTTGGCTCTAGCTAATGCCTCGTGCTAGGTTTCTCGTGTGAAAGCTAGATAAAGCACACTCGTAGAACAAGCTTTCCTTCTTCTGGCTCTGGATATCTGCAATATTTCTTTATTTCTCCTTCTTCCCAATTTCCTCTACTGTAACCTCTTGTAACCGTCTCCTCATAAATTTCCGGATAATAGAAGCAAAATCAAAATTGTCTACGAAAATTGGAAGAGGAAGAAAAATTTCCCTCGCACTTGCTCACTCGTAGTTATGACGATTAATAAAAAGAAGAAAAGTTCTCCCAAGTTTATCGTAAAACTTCCATCCAATATTAAAATTAATATTTATTAATTAAAAACCCTAAAATTTAATAAATATCAATTTTAATAAATAACAGGTAAATATTAATTAAATAATTAAAATACGGTTTATAGTGTAGCAAGATAAGGGCTTATTCAAAATGGATGAAACGAAAAGCCAAAATGACCGTGAGAAAAAGGCGATTGCGATGGAGGAGAAAAATCACGCAAGATAACACTTTTGATTTTTTAAAAAAATTTCATGTTTACTAATTTTATGAAGTCAAAATTAGCTGATAACAACTGGCTCTTATTGGGGATAAGGACTTTACGGATACAACAATGGACCCAGACTCAAATATTCAATGAACACGATCCCAAAAACGATGGAGCATAAAAACTGGATGACAAAAGAGAAGAAACCAAAAAAATAGGGAAAACAAAACAAACCAAAATCCTAATTACCTATGTACATATGGGGGACAACCCATTTCAATTTTGATAGTGCTTGAGATATTTCTTTTGTAGGAAAAGGCAAATGAGTTCCATCGGGATACACCAAGTAATAAGTACTATCTCCACAGTAAATGTATAATCTTGAACGGGCCTAGCCACAACGAATCAAACTTTACGTGCTTTTCTTTTCGATCATGTATTTTATCCCCGAGAAGAACTAAGTCATTGATTTTAAATTATCTCTCCCTAGTTTTTTTGTCGAACAATTTCTCTACCTTGGAATGATGTTCCTCAATCCTGTTTGCCACACGACTTCTCTACTCTTAAAGCTTGGTTAGGAACATGATCCTTTATCTAACACATTGGCAAAGCATTCATCGTCAATTGATTGAGCCAATCATAATGCCTGGTAACTCCAATGTGATGGAAATTTGAGCATCGGTTCCATATAAGAGTTGAAATGGAGACATCCCGATTTCTCTTTTGGGAGTTATGCATAATCAGCCCACAATGCATCATATAACTTTGTGTGCCAAGTTCTTTGATTTTCTTCTACTAACTTGTGCACAATAGTAATGATGTTTTATTCATGGATTCTACCCGACCATTTCCCTAAGGGTATTAATCGATGAATGAGACACGTATATCACATACCCATAACAAAAACCTATCATCTCTACGTAAGAGAAATTGGTGTCATTATCCATCATGATCTTGTATGGAATTCCGTAACTAATCAATACATTTTCTTTGATGAAGTCACAAATTACCGTAGTAGATGTTTGTTTCACCGAATAGATTCTACCCACTTCGTAAAGTAGTTAGTTACATTGAGCATGTGAGTATGACCAGCACTAGAATTAGGATTTAGAACTCCAATGAAATATAAACCCCGTTGTTGAAAGGGTTCTTCAATGACAATTGACTTCAAAGGAAAAGCTGCAAATTTTGGTCTTCCAACAAATGCGTGACAAGATTCATATTTAGCTACCCATTTCGAGCATCGGAAAACATAGTGGGCCAGTAATAATGTGCTCACAAAATTTTATGAGCCGTCACTTTGGGCGGAGAAATGACCACCGCAAGCATGATTATGAAAGGATTCCAACAACCTAGGTTGTTGTTCTTTGTCGACACATCTGAGGAATATGCCATCAATTCCTTTCTTGAACAAAGTTTTTTCCCAAATGACATACCTAGAAGCTCTTAGTTTGATAGCTCATTTTCCCTTAGTGCATTCATATTCTTAGGACATTTTCCATACGTGAGAAAGTAGGCTATATCAGAATACCATTCATTTTTGGTACTCACGAAAACTACCAGTGGTAAATCTTCCTCAACTGGTCCTTCTTCAAAGTCATCTCGTGGTTCATTCTTTGCGATGAGTTGGTAGAGTCCTCTTCCTCGAACCAACTTGGTAGGTTTGATGTCCAAATCATATTCCTGGATCTTGGAGACCCAATTACCTCTTTTAGATCCTGGTTCTTGTTGTGTCAACATCGATTTAACTATGGTGTCCGGAACTAAGACTTTGGTGTGAGAATTCAATACATAGTACACTCGAATTTTTTAAAATCTTTCACCACAGCATACATGCTTCTCAAGGGGGTGTAATTGAGTTCAAGTTTCTTGAATCTAGAACTCATGAATGCAATAGGAGATTCGATTCCCTCTTGATTATGTTGAGTCAAGATGGTGGAAACTATGTGCGGTGAAGCATATCAATAGATTATAAAATCCTTTTTAAAATCGGGACACACCAATGTAGGAGTTTTTGCAATAGCACCCTTGATTTTCTCGAATGCTTCTCTACCTTCCTTCCACCATTTGAAGGATTCCTTTCATTTTATCATATTAGTGATTTCATTGGTTAGCTCAAAAATATAGCACAAACCTTCTCAAAAAAATTACCTTCCCAAAGAATGAGTGAACCCCAGGCTTACTTATAGGCAAGGAAAGATTCTTGATAGCTTGAACATGCTCAAGATCGATCTTAGTTCCTTCCTTAGAAACAATATGACCTATGAGTTTACCTCTCGTAACTCGAACATGAACATTTTTGGATTTAGATAAATCTTATGAAGTCTGCACATTTGTGATATTTTCTCTAAATCTCTTAGGTGATCTTCTCATTTCTTTGAGAACACTGTTAAGTAATCAAGGTATATCATGATGATCTTTTCTTTATAATATGTGAATGCCATATCCATAACCCTCTAAAAAGTAGCTACGACATTGATAAAACCAAAAGGAATTCTTATATACGTGAATGTAACTTAGGGGTGGTGAATAGGGTTTTATGTTGGTCTTCTCTAGCCACTTCAATCTAATTATAACCAGAGAAATCATCCAACATGGATAGCATTTCTCATCCAGCTTATTTCGTAGAATATGGTCCATGATCGGTAGTAGTGGATAATTATCTTTCAAGGAAGCTTGATTAAGATTGCGTAAATCCACGCAAATCCTAATTTCTTGATTTTTCTTACTTAACCGATACAATATTAGCTATCCAAGTTTAATGTCGAATAGTAAAAACTATTCGTGCATTTAACATCGTTTGAACCTCAAGAAATAATTTCCCTAGAATCTTGGGATTATATTGTCTTTGCTTCGCTTGAATGGAATTGCACCAAGTTTCAATGGGATGGCATGTTCCATTTCCTAGGTTGGAAAAACTTCAAGTCTTCATATGAGTAAGCCAAGACATCGAATATTTGGTAAGAAGGCTTATGGATTTCTTGTGCTCCTCGTGTGAGAAACACTTCGATGTTGACTAGGTGAGGTTTATCCTTGGTACCAATGTTAAGTTGCTCATAGTCAATAGAATTTACATGGTGTCCTACCCTCTCATTTCTCTTTAGTAAACATGTCATGTTTATCAAAAATTTCTTCAAGTGAAACCAATCCTTTTGAAATTTTATTTCCTTTTAGTTGGATGATGCCATCACTGTGGTCTTCATTCTCAACTCCTTGAATGGGTGAGGTCGTCGATTCGCGAAATGTAGAATCACTTCCTTTAAAGTACAATTATTCAAAATTATCCCTTTTTCAAAGAAGACAATAATTTGTTAATCATCATTGAATACTTGCCAATTTTCTGCATTCATGTGAACATTTGGTCTAAAAATAATTTCGATGGTGTATTTGTCTTGTTAAAACTCGAATGAGGAATCATTAACGAAGTTGAGAATGCTACAGAATTTGCTTTGTCATTTTTTTCTTGAGGGACATATTTTATGGAAAAAGCATTGAATGCTTCTATCGCGTCCCACACTTTATTTTTGTAGTGTCTCAAATGATCATTCTTTACTTGGAACTAATTTCTTACTTATTTCAAAATAAATAATGCATCTTCAAAGACTTCCAATTTTTTTATCCCTTTCTCATCTGCAACTTGGAGGCCAAGGTTTAATGCCTCATATTTACTGTTGTTATTAGTATTTGAAAATTAAAGTTTGTAGGAAAAATGAAATATTTTACCATTTGGAGATATGAGCACCACTCATGCACCAGAACCCGTTGAGCAACAACTTCCATCAAACTCAAGAGTCCATATCTCATTAGAGTCTTGGCAAGTGACCTCAAGTGCATGAAATTCTGTAGTCATCATATAATTACACATACTTGAGCCTTGTAATAGGATTTGTGTATGAGGATCTTCGGTTTTAGTTACCGTGCACTTTGCTTGAGTCTATGGCATTATCTTCTTCATTACTCCATTTATAGGAATCGTGGCATGAGACCAGTCCATTTGAATCTTGCCACCCAAATATCTACAAAATTTCTTGCTCAACAACATACCATATGAAGCAGGAATTTCGACAACTAGAATGGTTACCTTAACTCGTTTATGAGGAAATTGGGCTAAAACCATTTAAGTGTCTTTAATCTTCCGATCAAAGGAACTTGTCTCATCTCCATTGAGTAACGAGTTACGAATGTTCTCATATAATTCAACCCAAGAGCATGTGCTACTTTTCGTGCATCACATTATCTAAGGCTCCATAATCTTAAATGCAATTGCTTAATTTGCATCTGTTGATCAAAAGGACACAAATAAAAGATTCAATCTTTTCATTTGAAGGTGTAGTGGCTGCTACAATGTTTTGAGTTTTCCCTTCTTTATGAGTTTTTAGAATTCCTCTAGAGGAATGAACATTAGAATTTCCTTTGATAAATTGGACCAGTTTCTCGAGTTGATCCTTATTGGACTTCAAGTACTCTTCCTATGACATGGAAATTTTTGTTTTATTTATATGATCAATGATATCAAATTTGGGAAAATTAACCATACTTGATGTCTCGAGATATAGTTCTTTTGAACTTGATGATGGCACACTTTTGACCTTTTCTTTGGGCTTGGTTGATACTGATGTGAAAGAAGAAACTTTCTTCATAGTTGATTCATCAACTGATTGACTTGAAAAAGGCACTCCTTTCTTTAAGATATTTTTGACCTTGGAAACCTCGGTCGCCTTAGACTCTTTAAGAGTCTCATTTGCCTTGGATTATTTGGAAGTTTCCTTAGTCTTAGATTATTTGGGAAATTCCTTGGAAACCTCATTATCTCCCACCTTAGTGGTATTCTACTCCTTTTTCGGAGAGTGTGTGAAGACAGTAAAGGATTGACTATTCATATCTTCTATAATTTCTTTGTATTCATCTTCTTCTTACGAACAATACTCAAAGAAATTATTATTACTTTCTCCTCGGGATCTTCAACTTCAGGTTTAGATGTTCTATAATTTGGCTCTTCCTCATCAGCCTCGGACGACTTTAACTTCATCATCACTTTCTTCAATGACATCAAATTTTGAGTTAGTTGTGTCAGGAGCTTCTTCAATAGCAAGCCTCTTTGGAGCACCGAAATCCCTGGCTTTGTTAGGAACATAGCCTTTCCTTGGGATGTCTTTGTAAGGAGTAGGTTTACTACTTTGAGCAACTTGTTTTTTTCAAATCCAACACATCATTAGCTGACATAGTGAGTTTAGCTTCAAGCATTGGGGTTTCTTGACTCTTTCCTTGAGGGAAGTTGTCTTGAATTTTCCCGCCATGATTAAGTCATATTCAATTTCTATGACTAAGGATTGAGCAAGTTACAAAGTATCCACTCTATCCCTTCTCAACCGATAGCACACTTCGGTTGTGCGTTAATAAAAAAACAATTTTGTCCATCAAGGTTTGGGACGAATCTTGACAGAACTTTGTTCACCATTTTTGAACTTAGCAATGAAATTCCTCATGGGTTTTGTTGGCTCTTTCTTTGCTGAGATAGTTGGGCAAGAAGAGCATGTTCATCTTCTGCCATCTTGAATTGATCTTCAAACTTAGTTTTTATATCATTCCAATTTGTAATACATCCATTTGATAGATGATGAAACCAATCTACAAAGCAACATCATGCAATGTTTCGATGAAGAGGTGAATAGCAACATCTTCATATTCTACCGACAAAACAACACATGCAACGAAGAAGGTAGAAATATGGTCATCTAGTGATGTCTTCCCATCTCCGTTGAACTTGGGAAGAATCTTCCTCGATCCTCTTGGGAGGTCATGTCGAAACGTGGTAAGGCCAATGGGCCTATGGAATTTCCCCATGGTATGTTGACTACCATTTTGGGAAAGGTGGTATGTGAAGGTAAAACAATGTGAGCAAGGACAAGTGCTTGGTGGTAGTGATCCTTCCTTGCTTGCTCTTTCGGGACTTGATGTAAGGCTTGTAGATCTATCTATGAGGTGTGTTCTTTTTGGGGGAGATAACTTGAAACCAAACTTTCCTTGAAATTCAAAAATGGGATCAAATCGACCTTTATCTTTTTCTCCTTATGTAAACCTCTTGCTTTGCTAGTTTGAAATCTTTACTATGAAGGGATCTTTGGCATGTTCTTATCGGCTCTAGTCTTTTCTCTTCACTTTCTTTCTTGAGTTATTTTCACCTGAATAATTCTAGAAACTCTCACGGCCTGATCTTCCTCATTATCTAGTCGATGCGGCGAGAGACGAAGATGATAGTTGTTCATGTGCTTTTCCCAAATAGCTTGCTCAAATCTGATTATATATCTTCTTGAGTATACGAAAAGAATATTTGGTTACAAGATAGGTTGGTTACCTTTAATATTCATACTGATTATAACCTTGGTGGAAGAGGACCGCGTTAGTGAACAATGATCAACACGTGTCCGGGAGGCATTTTGGCCACAAGTGCGGTGCTCTTCTTCTAAGGTCTTTGACATAGATTTCTCTCGTCAATGGCTCTATCAATAGCCAAAATTTTTGCAAGCTTTCACATTTTTCCCAAGATATCTTGTTCAAAGGTTGGCAACAATGTCTCCTTGAAAATCTTCGTTGGACACAAGTTTGTTGAAGAAGCTGGAGCTTGTACGAGAGGGGATAGTCATAAAGATTTAACCACGCATTTGGTTAACAATTTCTAAATCCCCAATAGATTTCCCAAAAGCTGTTAGCATATGGATTTGCACGCATGCAAATGACATGCAGCAGTGTGGGAATGAAGTCCCTCCTCAATGAAGGTGAGGCTACCTTTATTGAAAACCAAAACTGTATTTACACTTGTACATTCAAAATTGTATGTGGGGGTGTTTTGGAACATCAATGGAAAGAAAAGTGAATGAGGGAGATGGAATGGAATGAAGGAAAGGAATGGAAAGGAATGAATGGACGTAAAATGCAAGAGTTAGGTAAAAGTAGAGCCTAATTTTGTGTATAGTTTTGTGCTTTAAGCTAAGTTAATGAAAAATAGAGACTAACACCTAGTAGCCCTAATTAACAAAGCTTAGAACAAAGTGCAAAGCACCATCAATATAATAATTAAGAAATGTTAGACACTAACATTTATCATATTTAAATATTTGAAACTAACATGCTAAGTGTCTAAATCCTCTATTCTTTTGATTAACAAAAAATAAATGAATGAACCTATGTAAGCTCCATGATAATCAAATAGGTTGCTCTTGATATTCCAAGAACCTAGGAATGGGGGCTTATCAAAGTTGGGCTACAAGACCCTTTTGACACCTCCCATATGACCTAAGCACTTTTGGCTAGAAAAGAGGCTTAACTCTCAAGTGGTGAACTCTCAAGAAAACAAAGGAAATATTTTAGTCTATTTTGCTATATGCTTTGCTTTTGTCTTCTCAAGAAGTTTAGGTGTAGGTATAAAGGTAGAAGGAGGTCTCCTTATATAGCTCAATGGATAAAGGAAATACTTCATCCCTTTGCAGATCCGGGATAAAAGGTAAAACAAGATTAGGAATGGATAAGGTTGCTTTATAAAAGGTAACCTTACTTTAGAAGGGTTTAATTTATGCCTAGCAAGTCATGGGAGTGGGGGTTTTGATTAATCAAAGGTGATTAACTAATAGGTAGATGTAAGCTTATTGAAGCTAATTAGAGAAATATTAGTACGATTTAGGCTATTAGAAGGGGATTAAATCAATTAAATATTGATTTATTGGTTAAATGAAAGGGAAAGCTAATTAATTAATAATAAATAATTAGTCTAGATAGAAGGGTGATTTATTAATGGAAGGTCGTTAATTAAGGTATTTTCTAGATAGGTGACTTAATTAATTAGTGTAGTGTAATTAATTAATGATGATAAGAGAGAGAATATGAGTGATTTTTGACGATATGTCGCTAATTTGCAAGAAGGGAGATAATTAGTGAAATTTAAGTATTTAAATTACTCGGGCATAATTATGGGTGTCTACTTTTGCCCCTCTTTGGGGTGGTGTAAGTGATGCCACTTCAAAGATAGTAGAGACGAATTAAATTTTGAAATGATAGATGAAAACTTAGTAGGAGGGAAAGATGCCCCCTCGAGTGTCGATGGGGTGATGAAGGAAGACGATCGACGATTGAAAAAGGTGAGAAATAGATAGAAGAATGGGAAGGGGCAGGATGCCCTAGTAAGATGGAAGATTAGGGGTGAGAGAAAAGTGATGCAAAAGAGATATGGAGGAGTGGAGAGAAGAGCTTAGCCTCTAGCCATTGTTTATTAGAACAATTTTGATGTCATCATATTGCCACAAGAGCTACGTCATCGGTCCTTATGAAAAATATAAGCATACGACAAAGGTAGAATGACATGAAAAGCCATACCATGAACAATTGTCCATTGCTGAAAATACCAACTCCATGCAACATATAAAATGCAATGCAATATGAGAAGGAAACAAGCTCATTTAACAGGGAAAACAAGTACGAACGCACATATCTAACCCAACAATGGTCAAGACAGTTGTACAAATGTTTTGTTATCAAGCTGAAGAGATCCACATGTTCGTGATTGACAACAAGGGTTAAAAATGATGCCCCAAGCAAGGATATATGCAAGGGGAAATGATAATGGACACTGGGTCCAAGTAAAAGCATTGTGTGCAACGAAACAACACCAGGCAACAAACGTGCCCGAGAATACAAACGAAGCAAGCAACTAGATTTGTGAATGGTGGTGAAACGTGCCCGATAACTGTGAGTTGTGTTAATCGAGGAAGATGTAAAACAAACCAGTAGGATATGGAGATAATACCATGCGCAAGACACAAGTTTCACCCGCAATAAGTTCGTTACCTATTTTTGTAGGTTTTTTTACTTTTTAGGATTTTGTGTGAAAAAATTTGCCCTTTTTTTTTGTAGATTTTCGACACAAGATATATATATGTTTTTTTTTTGTTTTCTAAAATGCGGTGGATGTAGAAGAAAATACAAGAAATATAATGAAGGGCCTAGGTGCAAACAAGAAAGTGCCCTAGGTGGAAGAAATAAGAAACAAGCGACAAATAATGTCCTTGTGTAGTGGAAAAATTAATAAAATAATTATTTATGAGAGTGTGAATAAGAAGAAAAATCACCTAAGAACAATAAAATTGTCTTAGGGGGAAGAAAGGGGTATTGGACAGAAAAAAATGCCCCAACACGGTGAAAAATAAGAGAAAAATAATTATTTAATAAAAATAATTATTCAACGGTGAACAGAGGAGAAAACGGTGATCAAAACAAGCCTCCAGGCATTCACAATGGTGAAAAACAAGTTGATATACCCCACCCAGGGGGGTAAATCACCGCGACCAATTCACTTTTACCGACCACTATTGAGATTTTTTACCGTGAGGCTCTGACAGCGATGAGGACAATGGTGATCGCACAAGATCGATTGAGGCAAGTAGATGCGATCCGAGGGTACCAATGGCATCGATGATGGTGCCTTTGTGAGTATTCAAACCTTGCTTGTCAAATTTTGTCATTAATGACCTAAAATTAGTAATTAGTGTTAGGGGTCACGTCAGCGTGCGTGCGCACATGCGAGTGCAGTGTCATGTAAGAGGTGCGCACCATCATCTCTGGGGGCACAGTGTCTCTCAAAGGGCGCGCATGTGTTCTAAAGCATATATGCGCACCTATAGGCATACACACCACACACCCACACGTATGCACACATGCCACACATGTGCACGCACACACATGCACGCAATGGGAGTGCACACACAAAGGGGATGCACATGCGCACGTGCGGGGACACGAGTGATGATGCAAGCATCGAAAGAGTGGCACACATGCCCAAAAGGGCACGCAGTGCATGAAATATGGAATAAGTACCCTAAGATAATTACATGCACCAAAAGGGAGGCACACACACCCGAAAGGGTGCAAAGGCATCCTAGGTCGATGGAGGATAGATAGGAAAAATGCCAAAAAGATGACACTTAGAAGAAAATTTAGGATTTTAGGTTAACCTAAAATGATAGATTTTAGAAGAAATGTTTAGTGACTGACGAGTGGATTGACATTTTGTAGAGATGATTTCCAGTGTTGCAGATGCGAGAGCATCATTCCCAGATTGCTAAGTTATAGGGGAGTATGCGTCGGCGAGACCGGACGAGCTATGAGCATACTTCTCGGCGGTGGGGCTAGGCCCTGTGTCTCGGATGTCATCCACCATTTTGGACCATGGATTATGGACGATTATGCATTAGCCAAGCGATGACATAATGAGAGTCGGTGTTTTAGAATTCCTACTTGGGGAGATGACTGTGACCCTAGAGGATTTATGGTAGATTCTTCACGTTTGATCATGGGTACTTTCATTGAGTACACCTCGATATAGGGAAAATTAGAGCAGCTTACAATGACCTTTTCGACAGAGATGACATACCACATGAGGGTATGGCTGTTGTGTTATACGAGTGTATCTCTCGACCAAATCGCATCGGGGCATGGTGATGAGTAGAGATAGGGTGTAACAGGTCATGACCTAGAGGACCCATTCGATGGGATATCACTTGATGAGCATGGGGTGCCCCACAGTGGTGTGGACCGAGGCCACAGGTGGTCTAGGATAGGCACATATATAGATTCCTAGAGATAAAGTTCTAGAATAGGGCCGGCCGCCATGATGCCATAGGGACTAGTCTTGGTGGCATAACCAGTCGGCACGTGAAAACCACCTTGCAACAATAGTTACGGTGAGGCTCTAGGTGAGAGAGATCGGGATAGAGAAAGAGAGATGATGCCGAGCCTTGAGTGTGACAAAAATAGTTGAGCGAGATCGGGATTGGGCTTATATTTTGAATTTATTAGTAGAGAAAGATAAGGTTTGGGTTCAAAGTGGCCAAGAGGTGAAAATGTTGTGCATTTCCAGCAGATTCGACAGATGGCCTCCCAGATGGCCCAGGTGACAAATTTATACCAAAGAGACACGAGCCTTACAGCTAGATACTATGATATTAGAGTGAGATAGGCTTAGGGTAGAGTGCGTAGTGGGCAGGCCAAGCTTTCCAGAGACTTAGCAGAGAGATAACATCCTACCGATGCACATAGGATACACTGCATGGTGATTTCTCATAATCACGAGAGATCGACCACCTTGTAAAGCGCAGGCCTCCTATTACAGGTCCTTATATTTTGAGGTAGTTCAACTGAGTGGCGAGTGCCATCTTATAGTCAGCAGTCAAGTAGGGGCACTAGATCTGAGAGGCCTCAGCCTCAGTGGAGCAGCCACATCCTGGGAGAGCCACCGATGCTCATGCCATGCTGCCACCACGAGATAGGCTGGTGACTCCTTCAGAGGGCTCAAGTCAGCCCTAATGTTTTACATTTCCACATACGCCTCTTGATGAAGGCTATGAGCAGATTGTGCTCTATGTATATCATTTTGTATTTGTACAGTAGTTTTGACACATGCCTCTGATGAAGGATTTTATATTCAGTGATTCGATGTATCATTTTATTGTATGCCTCAGATGAAGGCATTTTTGATGTATAGCAGTTTTGATACATGCCTACGATGGAGGCATTTATTTTTTGATGGATGTATCATATTTATGACGCCTCAAATGAAGGCATTTTGATAACTATATACGACACATGTATTATATGGAAATTTTTGACATGACATATGTGTATATGAGATGGACATTTATTTATTATTTCTCATGGATAGATAGTTGTGTTTATGATGTTAGATGATTTGATTTGACATGTATATGTATCAATGATCTTGTTGATGTATCACATGTGTTTTGATTTCTAGATGATTGATCTTGTAGAATATATCAAATATGTTTGCTTATGTGATGTGTCATACTTAGTGGATGGGATAATATGATGATAAGGGTGTGGGGGGGATAGATTTTGATATTTGTGACCCCACTTGCCCCCATTTGATGATATGATATGTGATGATTAGCTTAGCATTCATGTATGATGTATTCTTAGCTTTTTCTTGATATATGATGTATAGATGATGTTAGATATGATGATGATGGTAATGTGATGATGTGATAACAAAACAATGCACATGCAATAAACACAATCAAATGCTAACAAAGAACATAATGAATTAACATAATAATGCACCATGATTCACTAGCATGCAAAAACATACCTCAATATGCACAAGTAAGAATAAATCTAATCTAAGCAAGAAAAGATGAATCCTAACAAAGTATGCCCAAGCAACAAACAACACAAATGCATAAACATGAAGCAACTATACAAGCAAACAAGCAAAGTAAGAAACAAGACAATGCAAGTAAACATAAGTAAATGTTTTTGTAAGATTTGTTTTCATGCAACAATTTTCTATTGTTTTTTATTTATGTGAAACAATTTTCTATTGTTTTTTATTTATGTGAAACAATTTTCTATTGTTTTTTTTGTGCTGTGTGGGACAATTTTCTATTGTTTAGGGTTTTGAAACAATTTTCTATTGTTTGTGCATCTTTTTTCCAATGGTTTTCCGAAGAGTTATGCACAAATAACCAAGAAAGCGTGGATGCCCCGGCATTAGATGGGGAATATAAAGGCAAGAGGCCATGCACTTCTCAACAAGAAGGTGAAGTCATTGAATTTTCCCCAACGTAAGATGGGGAATATCAAAAGACCACGCCCCTCACAAATGAATAAAATAATAAAAATTTGGATCAAGGCTTGATAGGATTGTGCTCACTGGGGAATCTCAAAGGTAGAACTAGGCTAGGACAAGTAAAAGTACCCTCCGGATGCAAGATGCTTATGAACAACGAATCCTCCCAAGGTGCAGAAACTAGTTCTAACCAAGGACCTATCCAAAGCACCAAAATTGTGTGGTTTTCACTTTTGGATGACCTGACTATTTTCTCTTTTTCTTTTTCCCTTTTTGATTTTTTTATATTTTTTTATCATTTTACCATGTTTTTGAATTTTTTTCTTTTTTGATTTTGCACCATGCTTAAGCATAAACCGCTTAAGGTGCATGGAATTCATGTTCTCACAGAGCTCATCACCATTGGGGTGAGCAAGTTTGTATGCTTCGTGTTATACTTGGCTATTATAACATAGGTTCCTAACTAATGCGGTTTGAACTTTCCTTTCTTTTCTCGTTCTACCCTTGTGTTGAATTGATTCTCCTTCATGACCAAATCACCAACCTCAAACTAACAAGGTATGATTATTTTGTTGTAGTTTTTGGAGACTCTATTCTGATACACTTTGAGGTGATTAAGAGTGCGAATGCACTTCTCATCTAGGAGCTCTAATTCAGCTAGTCTAGCCACCCGGTAATCTTCATCTTTATCTAGATAGTCCCTAAGAGAGATTCTTAGGGAAGGAAGTTCAATTTCTAGTGGGATGATAGATTCCGTCCCAAATACTAGAGAATATGGTGTCACACCCGTAGGAGTGTGAATGGAGGTCCTGTAAGCCCAAAGAGCTGGGTGGATTTGCAAGTGCCAATTACGACCTGTTTTACTAACCATCTTTTCCATTATTCTCACCAAAGTCTTGTTTGTGGCTTCGACCTATCCATTACCTTGGGGGTAATATGGTGTAGACCATTTTAACTAGATTTGGAACTACTGATAGAGACCCTTTATAATTTTATTCTTGAATGACTTTCCATTATCCGTAATAATGGCTGCAAGAATGCCATACCAACAAATGATATGATTCATGATAAATTTAGAAATCTGAGCTCTTGTTACATAGGTTAAGGGAACAACCTCCACCCACTTTGTAAAGTATTCAGTAGCCGTGATGATGTGGGTATGACCATTAGATGAGGTGGGGGTTAGTTTCCCTATCAAGTCAAGTCCCCATTTAGAAAATGGCCATGGGGTAGTGATAGGTTGTAATGGTTACGATGGAGCATGGATGAAGTTTCCATACTTCTAGAAAAGTACACACTTCCTGACATAATTGCAACAATCGGTTTCCATGGTAGGCCAATAGTAGCCTACTCTTAACAATTTCTTGGCCAAAACCATTCCATTTGTATGTGCTCCACACACCCCTTCATGTACTTCTTTGATCGCTTGGATCAACTCCATCATATTGAGACAACGTAACAGATTCCCATTGTAGCCATGATGATAAAGTGTACCTCCTAAAAGGGTGTAACGGGATATTTGGTGAATCAAGCTTTGTTTCTTGGAATGGGAGATATTGGGAGGGAACGTGTTTTCCTTGAGATAGGTAAAGATGGGCTCATACCATGGGGAATTAGGACCAACAACATCACAAGCTAGACAGGATTTTGGCATGTCATATGCAGGCTGACGTAAATTTTCCACAAAGAACGGCATGTCATTATTCCCTGGCGGAATACGAAGCATAGAACCCACTATCATCATGGCATTGGCTGATCTGTTTCTATGCTCGTGGAATTTTTTCAAATGTGATGCACATGAAGTACTCCTTTAGAGTTTCTACCAGCTTTTTGTAAGGTATAATATTTTCATCCTTAACCTTGTATTCATCATTAACTTGCTTGATAATTAACTGAGAATCACCCATAACCTTGACATGGTGGATGTCCCATTTGATAGTGAGCTTCATCCCTATGATAAGTGCCTCATACTCTATGATATTGTTTGTGCAAGGAAAACCCAGGTGAAAATCTTGTGGTATAGGGTCACCAAAAGGAGTAATGAGGACCACCCCTACACCTAAACTATGAAAAGTAAAGGACCCATCAAAATGTATCTGCCACATGATAGATTCTTTAATGTATAATAATGAGGCATCTGGAAGATCTAGATTCAAAGGTTTAGTGCCTTACAAAGGTGCTTCTACTAGTTGGTCAGTGAGTACTTGTCCTTTAACCGACTTTTGATGTACAAATTCTATATCAAACTCACTTAGTAGAATGATCCAATTAGCCATTCTACCCATGAGGGCAGGTTTAGACAAGTAAGTACTTGAGTGGGTCAACTTTGGATATAAGCTTGGTTTTGGTATTCAATAGATAATGGTGAAGTTTTTGAAAAGTAAAAACAATAGCCAAGCAATATTTTTCAATTTGGGGATAGTTGAGCTCATAAGCGATGAGAGTGCGACTGAGGTAGTACACCACTTTTTCTTTGTGACCAAGGTCATATTGGGTGAGCAATGCACCAATAGAAAATTGTGTAGCAGAGATGTAAAGCAAGAGTGGCTCACCCGGAGTTGGAGGCATGAGGACAGGTGGATTGGCCAGGTATTTCTTAAGAAAAGAAAAGGCTTGTTATTGTTTCGGTCCCTAGATGAATGCGACATCCTTCTTAAGTAGGTGGGTGAACGAATGGCACTTATCGGCAAGTTGGGAGATGAAGTGGTGAATATCTTGTATTTTTCCTTGCAAGTTGTGTAATTGCTTAATGTTCTTAGGGGGAGGCATTTCAGTAATGGTAGACACTTTAGCAGGGTCTACTTCAATTCCCCTTCTTGATACTATGAAACCTAGAAATTTTCCTGATAGCACACTGAATACACACTTCTTTGGATTCAGCCGGACCTTGTACTCTCGTAGGCACTCAAAGATATGCCGAAAAATGGCAGGGGGTGATCTTCTCTTGTCTTAAACTTTCGAGGATGTCATCCACATAGTCCTCCATGATATCATGAATCATATCATGAAAAATTGCTGTCATTTCCCACGATAAGTAGCTTCGCACTTTTTGAGACCAAATGGCATCACTGATAATGAAGGTACCCCAAAGAGTCATGAAAGCCATCTTGTCCCGATCTTTCAACAATCTTGATTTAGTTGTATCTAAAAATCCATCCACGAGAGATAACATCTTGTATCCCACATGTTGAATCTATAATCATATCAATATTTGGTAGTGGAAAATCATCCTTAGGGAAAGCTTTATTAATGTCTCTAAAATCTGTGCAAATTCTGATACCGACAAGATTTTTCTAGACAGGGACGATGTTAGATATCCATTCAGAGTAATCAATAGGCCGAATGAATCCTACCGCAAGAAATCTTTCTAATTATTCTTTAACCAGTAGGGCCACCCTTGGGTGCATCTTTCTAAGCTTCTTCTTAATAGGCATAGCATCTGCGTGCACACAACTAGGTTATGTATGACCAAAATTGGATCTAATCCTCACATGTCTTTTTAGGAACATGTGAACACGTCTATAAACTCTCATAGTAGCATGAAGAATGTTTTTTGTTCTCTAGCCGAGAGTGAAGCTCCCAATTTTACTATCTTTGGGTCCTCTTCTATACCAATATTCACATCAATAGTCTCCTTAACTAGTAATTTTGACAAGTCCTCCATACACGTAGGATTAGGAAGAAGGTTGATATCTTCATCCAAGGATGTCTCCATGAGATTTTCATCCTTGGCATGGTCACTTTTATTGTCCCTTGATTTTTGCACCTGTTTGTTGGCTAGTGCCTCAAAGAGGTTTTCACTATGGAACTTGGACTTTGATTTTTTCCGAGGCTTTATGTTGGAACTTTTACCCTCGCTTTTCTTAAGTTTTGCTATCCACGAAGCTCGGACTCCACGCTGAAGTAAGCACAGTATCCAAGTTATCTAGAATCCCTTTTTGTGGTCTCGATGGGAATTATATCCTAAATTCCCATGAAATTTGTGACAACTTCGTCATTCTTGAATAGATCTACCGACATGTGATGTTTTTGGTCCCATTCAACAAGGGAAGGGTAAGCAAGGTCAAGGGTTGGTTTCGTAGGGGTTATGGTTAGGAAAATTTTGTTCATGAATAGGTTTGTGGAGGCAAGATCCTCATATTGGCTACAATGGGAATCCGTATCATTATCTAGATAGTCGAGCTATTCTCATGTCGGAACAAGTAGCGTCTTGATCATTGGGGTTTGATCCATAAGGGTGAATTCCAATGCCTTATCTTTCTGTTTTAACATGTGGAAGAAGCAACTGGTTCTCTCTATCCTTATTCATTTCTTCCACATCCTAGGCCCTTGTAGCCCATGGAGTACATCATTTTATTGTATTTTCATATTTAAGGGTTTGATAACAAAGTTGGTTGAGTATCCTCTGGGACCCAAGTTTTAGGTGGATCTAATAATTTTTCTTCAGCCAACAAGCCTCTAGGTAAGAATGACCCAATAGTGTGTTCATTTCTAGGTCTTCTGAAGCGATAGTTGGGTCGACCTCTAGTCTTGGGTGACAATGAGAGGTTTGAAACTAAGAGGGCTTATTGCACATTATATTCTCCACAACCATATTCAAGGATTTTCATCTCCCATGAATCAAAAGGAGAGGTTGATGTAGACACACCATGGGTGCAAGAACTAAGAGAATATGAATCTATTCATGATTCTATGGCTTCAGATTGGAGAGGGACAACTATATCGGTGGAGGGACACGCATATGTGCCCTTACGTGCAAAACTATTGAGAGCTTTGTAATGAGCGAAGGGCTCTGAATCTCCTTATATTGTAATGGTGTGTCCCTCATGCTTCAATTTAATACACTGATGGAATGTCAATGGCACGACTGCATGGCATGAATCCATGGTCATCCTAGAAGCATATTATACGGAAGTTCCAAGTCTAGGAAATGAAACTTTTTTGATGGCAAGTGGGACCCACCTCCATGGGCAACGTGATTGTGCCCACTGACTCCCTTTCCGTGTTGTCGTAAGCGGTGATAGTGATGATATTTGACTCAAGATCTGCTTTAGTAACGCGTCACACGCTTTTGATGAAAATATGGTTCACAACTCAACACTATTTTAGAATGGTCAAAATGGGCTCCTGGCCAAAGAATATTTTCCTAGGTGTTTCTCTCACCCTAGGTGTTACAAAGCTATCTTAAGCGAGTGTGATTTACCCAAAAAGTCACACTGACTAGTTTGGGAGTATCTCAGCTTTACTTTACCCCTTCAAGAACAATAGGCAACTAGTGCATCTATGTGTACTATCATTGGGGTCACCATACGGACAATCGGTAACGCTATCTCACAAAGGAATCACTAGTCAAGTAGGTAGTGCGGAGCACTTCCCATTTGTCCACAAGGTTCCCTCTTGCGTGGACTGCTTTAGAGTTCCTAGAACCACCCCCATTGTTGTAGCTTAAGGTGTTATGCCAAAGGGGTTATGTTCCAGTTGAGCAGAGAGGGACGTACCCTTTTCTGAAACCTACAATACAGTGTTTTGAATATGTTGTTCTTTTTATCTTGTTTAATTAGGTGTGGTTTTCTTGAACACCTTTTGGAAACCTGTATAACAACTGTATTAGTAGTTTTTGACTTTGTTTTTTATTCCTCCTTTCTTTGAAAAGCATGGTGTTTTGGTCTTGTATGATGATTTTAGTAGTTTTCCATCAAAAGAGTAAACATCATTTCTGATTCTCTAGATCATCCAAGGACACAAGAGAAGAGCATATGTGATGTTTCCAAAATCCAAAAAGATATCAAATGGAAAAACACTTTAATTCAAACACACCAAGTTAACCAATTCCAATTCAAATATTCCTAATAACCTCAAAGCATCAAAAGGACCTAAGAATCATTTCGATTCCCAAGACCACCCCAAGGGGACGCGAGGAAGAGCATACGTGATATTATTCCTATAAGTAAACATGTAAATTTTATCTAATCAAGTAAAATCATGTAAAAACACCCCTAAAGATGAGTATTTAATTAGATAAAACCTGTAAGAATGTTAGCACCTCAACACATTAACCTCAAGAAAAAAAAAGACACATGTGCCCCTATTTTGGCATGCATGCATAGGTTAGATCATATATGCCACTCTGTGTGTTTCTATATTTTTGTGTACCTACGCCACCCGAGAGGTGTGTGCACCACTAGAAGGACATATGCGCTACCTTCGATAAAATACGGGGTTAAATTCGTATAGAGTGCTTGCTTATTTTACGTGAAAAGCATGTGTGCCACCGGAAAAGTGTGTGCACTACCAAAAAAGTGTGTGTGCCACCACTTTGTAAACAGTCATGGATTCGACAGTAACGCTTGTGCCACTAGAAATGCATCCGCACCACCAAAACAGCGCGGTGCGCTAGGGTTAGGCGTATACGCTAGTCAGCGCCGACAGTTTTGCGTTGCTTTGAAGGTATAATATGAAATGGTGTCTCTGCACCTGTGTTAGTACATCTATGTGTGGGTTAGGGTATGTGCATCGGGGTTAGTGCACTTGCGCCAAGGTCAATAGATAGAGATTCAGGTTCTGATAGTGCACCTACGCCACCCGAGAGGTGCCTGCGCACCACCAAAATGTGCCTGCACTCCTATTAGTGCGCCTGCGCCACTCCTGCAACCAAAACATGCCAAAAATACAACAAAGCTCACAATACTTCAAATTTTGGCAAGTTAGTTTAAAAAATGGCAACAACCCATTAAAATGATGGCTATGAACAAGAAATTACACATATAAAATTAGCAAAAATTCCAAGAAAATGGACATTAATTACTACATGTGCATATCAAAAGTTAGCCAAAATAATGAAATTTAAACTAAAATGCCAAGGGACTAGGTCCCACCAGCGTGCCAAATGTGTGCATAGTTTTGTGCTTTAAGCTAAGTTAATGAAAAATAGAGACTAACACCTAGTAGCCCTAATTAACAAAGCTTAAAACAAAGTACAAAGCACCATCAAGATAAGAATTAAGCAAGGTTAGACACTAACATTTATCATATTTAAAGCTTTGAAACTAACATGCTAAATGTCTAAATCCTCTATTCTCTTAATTAACAACAAATAAATGAATGAACCTATGTAAGCTCCATGATAATCAAATAGGTTGCTCTTGATATTCCAAGAACCTAGGAATGGGGGCTTATCAAAGTTGGGCTACAAGACCCTTTTGACACCTCCCATATGACCTAAGCACTTTTGGCTAGAAAAGAGGCTTAACTCTCCAAGTGGTGAACTCTCAAGAAAACAAAGGAAAGCTTTTAGTCTATTTTGCTATATGCTTTGCTTTTGTCTTCTCAAGAAGTTTAGGTGTAAGTATAAAGGTAGAAGGAGGGCTCCTTATATAGCCCAATGGATAAAGGAAACACTTCATCCCTTTGCATGTGGGATAAAAGGTAAAACAAGATTAGGAATGGATAAGGTTGCTTTATAAAAGGTAACCTTACTTTAGAAGGGTTTAATTTATGCTTAGCAAGTCATGGGAGTAGGGGGTTTTAATTAATCAAATATGATTAACTAATAGGTAGATGTAAGCTTATAGAAGCTAATTAGAGAAATATTAGTATGATTTAGGCTATTAGAAGGGGATTAAATCAATTAAATATTGATTTATTGGTTAAATGAAAGGGAAAGCTAATTAATTAATAATAATTAATTAGTCTAGATAGAAGGGGTGATTTATTAACAGAAGGTTGTTAATTAGGGTATTTGTTAGATAGGTGACTTAATTAATTAGCATAGTGTAATTAATTAATGACGATAAGAGAGAATATGAGCACTTTTTGACGATATGTCACCAATTTTCAAGAAGGGAGATAATTAGCACAATTTAAGTATTTAAATTACTCGGGTGTAATTATGGGTGTCTACACTAATATTGCATGGAGAAGAACAAACAATAACTAACACAAATAAAATAGAGTTTGAGTTAGCTAAACAAGAATGAGTAAAGGGAACAAACATGAGCAAGTAAATAGCAGAGCTTGATCACCGTGTGAACAAGAAAACAGATTAATAAGCGTTGACAATAAGATCCAAGACAATATTCGCATGCAAGATTTAAACATCGAACATATAATGAACATAAGAACATAAAATGTTACAAGAGACAATGAATGAGACACAAAGTTCAGATTTCATTAACTCCAAAATGTTTTCACAAAAGAACACAAAGTTTCTTCCTGAAACAAACCTTGCACTCAAAATTATTTTTTTTCTCCTCTCTAAAAGTCACTTTATAAATGAGCCCCTAACTTCCTTTTATAACCAAAAATTTTCTTACAAGGTAGTTAGGGTTTTAAATGTGCATTAAATAGGGCACTTAAGTGACCTTTGAATTTTTCAACCAACTTTATTAAAAATATATAAATAGAAAACTCATAAGTTTCTTCAAACGTGAATTCAACAATAACATCATTTAAAATACCACTTTCAAAATATTCGCCAAAAAATAGTGCCTTATCCATTGGGGGTGGGGTCTGCCTATCTCAATCGTATGAGAAATGGACTCTCCCATTTATGAGAAAATATAGGGAATCATCGTACTATGTTGTTGGCAAAACAAGGATCCCGATTCTTTGCCATTTCATAAGACTTGAGCTTTTGTAGTGTCTGATGCATCTTCTCTTCTTTTGGAAAACAACTCAAGAGAAGCCTAGCCTCACAGAGTACCCGCATTTCAAGAATCTTACCTAGTATGGTATGTAAGTATACAACTTTAGATTGGATTTCTTCACAAAGATCTTTGATTATGAAACATCGATCCATAGAAGAAGTGGAAAAACATCACAGAGTATACACTTCATGTATCAATTTTGTAAAGTGATCCACCGGGTGTTGTACTAAATTCCTTTGGTTGTATTTGTTGATGAAGGTGTACATAATCTCTTCAATTAAAACTGAATGGAAGAGAGTGTGGTATAGGATTCGTTGAACAAACCATTAAACTGAATTACCAAATCTTCTAGGATCATTTTCTGGACTTAGTATGATTTAACCATAGAATTTGTGTCATGCAATGATCGAACTCAAGTATCCCATCGAAGCTAAGAAAGTAGATTCCATGTGGGAAAGATCCCAAGAGTTGGAAAAATCTGATGCGGTGTGATTAATTATGTAATGAGGCACTCCTTAAATGTAAACACTTTGGATTAAGGTAGGCATAAATATTCTTAGATATTTTTATCACTTCAATAATTGTTTTCATCCCACCACTTTCTATCTCGTAAAACCCATGACCTTAGAGTGTTTCCTAGAGTGATCGCATATTTTGATTGATTGATAATTTCTTGATTCGAGATAGCCATCATTTATGGAACAAGAAAAGAAGACTCAATTGGGCTGATCAAATGTTGAACATATGAAATCAACTAATTCTTTTCTTCCTTGAGTTGGGAAATTTGAGATTTGTATCTCTCTAACCTTTTAAGCACACTATTCATTGAATCTTTTGTCATACAAAGAACATCACTTTTAAAAGTGGTATTACCAAAGGTTATCTTGGATACTTCATAATAGATGAATGCCATGTCCCCACAATCCTTGTCAGTAGTAGGAACTGTAATTTTTGCAAACTTATCTCCGCTATCATCAATCACTACTCTGGAGAAGACCTTAGGCTTTTTGGGCACAAATTTATTGGAGAGGGAAGAAAGAGACTCCAAATCAATGTTGGCCACTTTGACCAATCTCTTTCTCTTTTTTATTTCAGATTCAACCTAGGTCGGTGTTTCATTCATTAATTTGACACAAAAATGTCGAGAACTGGAAGAAAAATCCCTTTCCTTTTTCATGACTAAAACTAGTAGGTAGTGGTTCTGTGGCCTCAATCCTTGGTGAAGTAGCATCTGCAACACATTCTTGATTATCCTCATGTTATTGTGGAATATCCTTAACACCTGGATGTTCAAAATAAATAGATATCTGCACTACTATGATTTTCTTGGATTCTCGTGTATGACATTAATGATTTACATATTTGGTAGGTCTATTGGAAATATCGGTGATGTGAATAGATGAGTTTGGGGTAGAAATACGGAAACACGTTCTTTTCCTTCCCGAAGATGCACACTCTTTATCGATCCTTGACACATCTTCTTTATTAGAGACAGTTTGGGTAACCACCGGCTTTGCCTCCGATATGTATGTGATTATGTTGGTGGGGATTGGTGTGAAGAAGTTTGCACCACCTTTTTCTATGTCACTCCTTTCGATGAAAACCTTTTATTTCGACATATGTGCTCTGAAATGGGAGAGGATTGGCTATATGATTCTCATACCACTTCATAGTCCTTTTAACACAGATTGGTTTATAACATCTAGAGAAGTGTCATCTCCTCTACTCCAATCAATACCAGTGGAGCGGAGTGTAAACTATTTGATCATAGGCATGATCCATAAGATCAAT
This sequence comes from Taxus wallichiana var. yunnanensis, assembly GCA_018340775.1. Classification (NCBI taxonomy): domain Eukaryota; kingdom Viridiplantae; phylum Streptophyta; class Pinopsida; order Cupressales; family Taxaceae; genus Taxus; species Taxus wallichiana. The sequence continues at coordinate 454,544,437 of CM031241.1, read as the reverse complement.
TCCACTATTGGAAAGGGTTAAGGGAGGATCCCTCAATCCATAATTTTCTATCTGAGCTAGTGTGAGATGAGAAAATTGTCGTCATCTTACCTCCCTGTCATCCGCACATTCCGCCCAATAGTCTTCTATGTTTTCCTTATGCTTATATCTTTCCCTAGGGATTTTTCCATGGATCCTTTAATATCGAATTGAGCCTTGCTTGTGAAAGGATGTATAGTTATGAGAGAAAATTCTTTTCCATAAGTTCTGCACTATGGGAATTTGGACATTTGTATTCCCCAATCTGAATTGGGAAATGAATGCCTTCTTTACGTTTGTCCACCAATAGAAAATGGATTTTGAAAAGATGACATGAAATTTCCATCAACACTATTTTGTCGCTGACATATTTAGGAAGTCTATAAGGAGCTCCTACAAATTTATCAACTCGTATATAGGAATAAGATGGAAACTAGATGAACCAAGTTCCCCATTTTTATCACCGCCTTGGCATCTTCTAAAAATATTTCCTCCGGGTTTCTTCTTAGTGATCAGATTATATAGAATATGAAAGAATCGTTTACTCCTCAGAAAATGGTGAAAACTATTCTTGAACTCTAGCGTGGGTAAAAGTGAAATACACTATTCTTTCCAGGGACCCATCACCTCTAGTTGTTAACCCTTAAAATATCCTCCTTCTCACTACAACATAAATCAAATATGAAGTCATGTAAAAATGACCTGTCATCCTTACCTCAATCAATTTCTTATGGAGAGTATGCTGATGATACTTTCCTAATCAATGAACATCTTTGCATCAAGAATGATACAAATGAACTAGAAGAAAAATTCTCTTTTCCTTTTTCATGACTAAAACCGTAGGTAGTGGTTTGTTGGGCTCAATCCTTGGTGAAGTAGCATCTGCAACACATTCTTAATTATCCTCATGTTCTTGTGGAATATCCCTTAACACTGGATGTTTGGAAGAATTATATATCTTCACTCTGGGATTTTCTTGGATTTTGGTGTATGACATTGATGATTTAGATATTTGGCGGAGTTTATTGAACTCTCAATGATGTGAATATATGTGTTTTGGGTAGAAATACTAGAAACACATTCTTTTCCTTCCGAATATGCACACTTTTTACCGATCCTTGAGACACTGCTTCTTTATTAGAGACAGGTTTGGGTAACCACTGACTTTGCCTCTAAGATGTGTGTGATGATGTTGGTGGGGACTGGTGTGAAGAAGTTTGCACCACCTTTTTCTATGTCACTCCTCTTTTCACCGGAAACCTCTCGTATTTCGACATATGTTCCTAAAATGGGAGAGGATTGGCTATCTCGATTCTCATACCACTTCATAGTCCTTTTAACACAAGTTGGTTTATAACATCTAAAGAAGTGTCATCTCCTCTACTCCAATCATTACTAGGGAGCAGAGTGAAAACTATCTCGATCATAGGAATGATCCATAAGATCAATTCCCACTATCGAAAAGGGTTAAGGGAGGATATCTCAATTCGTAATTCTCTATCCGAGCTAGTGTGAGATGAGAAAATTGTCATCGTCTTACCTCCTTGTCATCCGCACATTCCGCCCAATAGTCTTCTATGTTTTCCTTATGCTTATATCTTTCCCTAGGGATTTTTCGATGGATCCTTTAATATTGAATTGAGCCCGCTTGTGAAATGATGTATAGTTATGAGAGAAAATTCTTTTTCCATAAGTTCGACTATGGGAATTGGACATTTGTATTCCCCAATCTGAATTGGGAAACAAATGCCTTTTTTTTGCGTTTGTCCACCATTAGACCATGGATTTTGAAAAATATGACATGAAAGTTCCATTAACGCTATTTTTTCACCGACATATTTAGGAAGTATGTAAGGAGCTCCCACAAGTCCATCAACTCGTATATATGAATAAGAGGGAAACCGGATAAACCAAGTTCCCATTGTTTTATCACCGCCTTGGCATATTCGAAAAATCTTTCCTCCGAGTTTATTTTTAATGACCAGATTATATAAAAGAAGAAAGCATTGTTTACCCTCTAAAAATGGTGAGAACCATTCTTGAACTCAGTTTGTGGGTAAAAGTGAAAAACACTATGAACTTGTTAGGACCCATTGTACCTCTAATTGTTAACCCTTAAAATATCCTCCTTCTCGCTACAACATAAATCAAATATGAAGTCATATAAAAATGACCTGTCATCCTTACCTCAATCAATTGCTTATGGAGAGTATTCTTTGGTGATACTTGCACAATCAATGAACATCTTTGCATCAAGAATGATACGAATGAACTTGTACATCCAAGGATGAAATTTTTGGCAGAAGGAAGACCAAAAACCCTATTGAGGAGAGTAATCATATCCCCTATTTCTTCATGAAACTCTACCCGAAACAACTCTTTGGAAATTCTTGAAGTGTGAGTCTTTGGTTTGACCAACCAATTTTTACTAACCATCTTCGACCATCTCAAAGGATTTTCATCAAAAATCACTTTGTTGTGCTTGATTCTTTTGTGAGGTCAACATTTTCTTCATGGAGTGGCACTCTTAACAAATCTTCCATATGATCTAGAGAATTGATGAAGAAAAGGTCCATTTCGTCATTAAAAATTCCACAATGCTCAGAACATAATGTTCAAAGACAAGCTAGGACAAATTAAGGGCATTGTATGGAAATTGGAAATGTTTTTGTTTGAGGTAAACCACAACAATAAATCCTTTTGAGAAAATAGTCCCCCTTCCCATTTTACCATGTCAGCTTAGGCCGAACCATATCTACGTGAGCCATATTGGTATCCAAAATATTGTCATATGCTTTGAGTTTAAAGATGATGCTAGAACTAATCCTTGGTATGCATCTTTTATTGCCGACTTATTATAACATTCACCCATTATGAATTCTTTTCTTCTTTTTTTTAAAACATTGAGAGTGAAAAGAAAACCAAGACATTGGGAAGGTGCTGGGTCTAAGTCTTTGGACCACCATTGTCACAAGAATAATATGACTCTTTCTATTATGTTATTTTTTTAAATAAAAAGAGATTTAGCAGATGCCAAATTCAAAATGACCATACAATAATATTGAGGCAAAGCTCAAATCACCATTGAAAAATAATACAATTTTAGATCATTGTTACACTTTCAACAACATGTTGAGTCTTCAAACCTCCTCCTTATTATTATTATTTTTAATATTCATTGTGTGTGTGAATATCTCGATTCACCCTTTATGTGAGAAATCTATCGTCTCATCGGCATGCGTAGCACCACAAATATATAAAAATAATAAATAAAAAAGAAAACACAAGTAAACTTGCGTTGAACTTCACCAGATTTAGCATGCGCAAACATTCTATTTTGAATTGTTTTTTAACCTTTGGTTCCTCCTTCTTTGCTACATGAAATCTGACTTCAAGCTTGTGGTTGTGTGGGAAAAAAAAAAATTACTCCTTCCTCTCAACATGTGCAAACTTCTAATAATTTTTTTATCCTTTCTACAAACTGCATGGATATCGAAATAGATGCGTGGATTTGTGGGGCTCCAAGCACAAAATGAATATTTTTAATTCATATTACCTTTCTCCTTGATCTGCATTGGAAATGGATCAAAAAATAGTGCATGTGTGGCCTCCTTTGGTGAATGCTCTAAAAAATTCAGACATCTTTTCTTCTCGCTAAAATTTGTTTGAATTTTCTTTTTAACTTGGCTTCATGTTATTTCTCCTTCCGACTACTTTATATTTGCTTTGATTTTTTGGAAGATTGTTTTATGCTTTGCTGGACTATTCTATTCTTTCCTCCTCAGGCATGAAAACTTGTTTCTTTCTTGGGTTGTACGTAAATAAAAACAAATTCCATTCTTCCCTTCCAAGCATGGCGTGGGACCTAGTCTTGACTGATGCGTGGATTTGTATTTTAACTGTTGTTTTGTTTCTTTTTGTAGGTTGTGTGGGATGCGTGGAAGCTAGCCTTACCTCTTCAGGCTGTGCGTGGAAAAAGACAAACCTCCTTCTCCCTTCCAAACATGGCGTGGAAATTGCTCATGGCTGATGCGTGAATTTCTTTCCTTCAAATTCCACTGATTTTATTCTCCTGGGCAGCGTATCATCTCCCTGAAATGGACTGGCTATGTGTGGAAAACTTGTTTTCTTCCTGCAAAAATCAATAACAAACAAAAACAAATGTGGAATTTCACCTTTTCCTCTGCTGCATACGGGATTTATTTGAGATTCCAGATCAATCCTTGCACGTGCCTGAGATTTCCTTCACCTTTGCAAGCGTGGATCTCAGAAACTTCTTGCTATCACTTCCCTCCAATGAAGACAACTACCTAAAACTCTCAAGGTTGCACTGGTATAGCTAATGCACATGCCATGTTTCGTGTGAAAGCCGGATAGCGCCTGTAGAACAAGCTTTCCTTCTTCTAGCTCTGGATATCTACAATATTTCTTTATTTCTCCTTCTTCACAATTTTCTCGCTTCAAACCTCTTATACCGTCTCCTCATCAATTCTTGGATGATAGAAGCAAAATTAAAATTGTCTACGGCAATTGGAAGCGGAAGAAAAATTTCCCCGACACTTGCTCACGACAGTTATTCGACAATTAATAAAAGAAGAAAAGTTCTCCCAAGTTTGTCGAACAACTTCCATCCAATATTAAAATTAATATTTATTAATTAAAAACCCTAAAATTTAATAAATATTAATTTTATTAAATAACAGGGTAAATATTAATTAAATAATTAAAATATGGTTTGTGGCGTAGCAGGAGAAGGGCTTATTCAAAATGGATGAAACGAAAGCCAAAATGACCATGAGAATAAGACGATTGCGATGGAGGAGAACAATCACACAAGATAACACTTTTTATTTTTATTTTAAAATTCACGTTTACTAATTTTGTGAAGTCAAAATTAGCTGATAACAAGACCACAAGGAAATTTATTAATTATCAAGTCAAGATCCTCGTGAAGAGAAATGAATGGATTTATTTTCTAAGCTTTCATAAACATCTAACAGCTTAGAAACAAGTAGATGGAAAAAATCTAACCCCAACTTCAAATTTATTGGGATACCTTCTTAAAATAAGAACTGGTCTTCTCTAAATCAATATTTAAGCGAGTTAGTTGATTCTCTCTAATTTAATTCACACAAATTAATTTGAATTAGGAAAATTGGTATTTTATTTATAAATCCATATATTTCATACATTGATCGAATATGTATAGCTTTGATTTACATTGTGATAGGTGAATTAGCCATAATTTTCATTGCAAGAAAATGTAATGAATATTTATAGAAACGAGTTATCTCTTTCATATATAAATCACCATCTTCAAGCTCTAAGTAATTTGTCTCTCAATCAAGTTGTGGATGACTTACATATAATACATATCATTACAACAATTGATAAAGACTTCAATGATTATAGGATTAGAATAGATGTCGGAACAAGGAACAAGGAACAACCAACACCGTACATAAGGATATTCATAACACTAAATCACCCCTCTCTCTAGCTTTCTTCCAACTATTTTGTCCCATTTTCTTCCTCCACCAAAAGGTACAACTTTTTTCTTCTTCAACCATCCTCTCAAAATTCCTACTCGGTACTATATCTTTCATTTTAGCCTCTGCCTCACCATTTCTTGAAAAAATCTCTTTCTTCTCTACTCCTTCAAAATAAGCCTCACTCAGAGAAGTGCTTGTCACTTTCTATTGTTTTTTTGTGTTTTCAATATTGATTGAAGAAGCTGAAAAGAATGCTCCACTTTCTCCAAAATATAAAGATCTAGCAAAGCAACTACCATACTTATTGCAGTCATAGTTTCCATTGTGCCACAAAGTTATAATTCATCCATCATAATTCTAAATTCATTCAAGCCAATTGTAGTGCCCACTTCCCTTTGAAACCTTTTGATACTGATCATGACACTGTTGACTGTATCATGGACATTATTATAGTTTTGATTTAGTATGATGATTAGATGTTAGAGCATGGATTATTGTTGACTCTGATTCATATATGATGCATGATGATTATTAGAGACATTTTATATATTGATGTTGATATACTTTATCGACATGGTTACATTATAAATATTGTTCGGACATGTGATATTTGGATATTTTGAGTAGACCTAGAAAATGAAAATTGAATTAAAATTGATGATGATATAGTTGTTGATGAAATTTTAAGTGACACTATTGATTGGCTTGATGATTGTTGTGATTCACATATATATTGATGACTTTGGAAGTATATTATATTCATTTGGATGTTTTGATGTGGCCACGAGGCCGAAGGAGGTATTTGTGTTTTACAGGTTAAAATATCACAACACACATTGGGGGATTGGGGACCAACCACTTTGGAATTCTAGATGAATTCAACAAGGTCACCATGGCAACTATATTTGTTTGTGTGTGTTTTTTTGTGTTAGGGATTCCCATGGGGGATCACCTTTAAATGTGACCAAGGGATTTTATGTATTTTTCTTTTATTTGGTTCCTTTGTTAATGTTTGCATATGTTTATTTTGTGGTGCATTGACCCCTTTCATTATTTATTAAATGGTGTGTAATATTGTGAGTAATCATGTTGTTAAGTTAATTAATTAAAATATGTCATAAGAAAGTAATTAATAGAGTTGTTGGCCTTGAATTAAAATGTTGTAAGAAATGTGTAAGTAATGTGTAAGAGATATGTAAGTTGATTTTGGAGTAAGAAACACTTCATCTTCTTTGAAATTCGAATTTTCCTTGGAGGCTGATTTTGGAGGCTTGTGGGACAAGTTAAACTTGTCCCATGCCTCTTAAATTTGTATACCAACCTTACCTATGGTTGGAGAGTTAAATTTAGACTTTCTTTATGCATTTTTGTAAGTCATGTTGATTGTTTTATTGCACTTTTCTTACATGTTTTAATTTCAGTCCTTTGGGGTGTGGGTTTGATTTGAGTGTGTAAGTAAAACTATCATATTATTCACCTACTTATTGATTATGCATTGGAGAATGAAGTTGAATTTTGTGTTGGGGTTGAGGATGTGTGATGTGGCATCCTACATGGATCCACCTCATCCTCTTCTCTTCCCTCTTCTATTTATTGGAATTCCTTAGCTTGTTTTTGGGTTGCTCCACTTTTATCACTTCATTTTGGGAGACTTCTTTTGGGGTTTTGGAGAGCTCTTGCTTTTGGAGAAGACTAGAGATTTTTGCATGCTTGTAGATTGTTGATCTCTTGGACTATTTTGCATTGGAAAGCTTGTTGTTTTGAACTTGGAACAAACTCCATCATGGAGAGGTAAGAGCTTGGCTCTTGGAAATGCTCTTCTTTTCCCTTTTATGAATATGTAAATGCTTGTATGTTTGTTATTGTTTGTGGGATGTTGGGTAGATGGCCTAGGAATGGTGTAGGAGAAGGCTATGGGGTTTATTTTGTGGGAGGCATAAGTGTTTTTGGGGAGGTATAAGTGTGGAGGGAGTTGGGATTTGGGTTCCACCTTACAAAGAAATAGCTTGCATTTCTTTACTCGTTATGGGGTGCCATAAGAGGTTGGGGAGGCATAAGGAAATGTGAGGAATAAGGGGTACTTGGGGGAGGCATAAGGGCATGTCAGGGATTTGAAATGTTATATTTTGGTAGTTTGTTCTCAGGTGGTGATACCCATTTCCCCTTTGGGAGGCATAAGTAGCATCCCCCATAGTTTCTTGCTCCTTTGGCTTGCATGAAGAAGCCTGAGTTTTGTTTGCTATCTTTCAGGTGGTTGTAAAACTGTTGTTTTGTTTTGGACTGTGTTTTAATATGAAATGTGCATGTTGAAAGATTGCCTTTGTGTTGTGGAAGCCTATTGTTGCCATGTGTTGAAACACATTTCTTATTGCATTGTGGTTGGGGCTCGGGGGCCAATGAAGAAGGATGGATTCTCCTTTCATTGGATGTCTTGGTTGGGTGGAGAGCATTTCCTTTCCCTACCTTTGTTGTGATCAAATTGAAATAAATGGAGGATCTTCATGTTGTTGTTCTGGAGCAAAGGAAAAGATAGTTTTGACAGTCCCTTGTGAGAGTTCTATTTGTAAAACCTTTTTCCCACTAGAAGTGGATGACAATGTAATATATTTTGTGATGGAAAGATGTTTTGTATTGGCTATGAAAGTTATAATTTGAAATGTGAAAGAGATGCACTCTGTTTTCTATTTTTGAATGAAAGAAAAGAAAGATTTGTATTTTGTCCTTGGGAATGAAATGAAAGAAGAAGTTGTAAAGGTATCTTTTTGAATCAATAAAATATTGTATTACTTTACTCAAATGGCATTATTAGGTATTGAAATATGATTGTTGAATGTATTTTGAAATATCTGTTTGGAAAGTTGAAAAGTGAAATACGGATGAAGAAAATACATTACTCTATTCTTTTGAAAAGTATGATTTGGAAATCAGAACTATATCTTTTGGCTTTTTGTACATTTTGATTTAAATCAACTTAGTATGTTAGATCTATTTGGAATGAATTCATGGTTTAAGCTTAGTAAATGCAAATAGATCAATTGAATTTGAAGTTGTAGAGCTTTGTTAGACAACTTATCAAACTGGTAATTATTTTATTCAAAATGCATAGAATGACCCCTACAACAATGAACAATAAAATGAAACATTGAATTGAACTTAATATGATTAAAGTGCACCCCCAAAAAAACTAAACCACTTAAGAAATGGTTAAGGATCCTTTCAAATCGAACAAAGGCAAAACTGCAGTCTTTTTGTCAAAATTGAGAAATTTCAAATTGATCTTCAATCAACAAAATTATACCTTGCAATCCATCCTAAATTCCTCTAAGAGCAACCCTCTATGTCTATTTGGCATGTTGAGAAAGGAGGGAGGTCAAATTGAACAAAATTTTATAAGTCGAATGTTACCAGTTTTCATTTTATAATCTGTAGAGCGTTTTCTCAAAATTGACCCTTAAAAATTTATCCAAATTAAATTATTAAGGTTTTTGTGCAAAGAGGACATTGAGAGCTTTCCGAAAAGTCCTTTTTCCAAAAACGGAGTTCCCTATCAAAATTTATGGCCTTCTGAAGTTCGCAGAAAAGGAAAAGAGAAGAGGTAAAGCCCATCTGCGCCCATGAGAAATCGAGTCTCTTCACACATGCCCATCTTTGCGTGCAGGAGAGAATGAGTCTCTTCCACCCACTTGAGACCTGAGAAAAGGAGTCTCTTCCGTGCCCGTCTTGTACCCCGGGAGAATTATAGTTTCTCCCACGCCTCTCTTCCGCCCCTAGAAGAAAATTTTCCTTCCACGCCTCTCTTCCACGCCCGAGGAAATTTCTTTCCGCACCCCCAAGAAGATAATCTATCTACGCTAAGGATGAATTTCTCTCTCTTGGTGTTTTGTAGGATGTTTTGATAACTATTGTAATGGAACTCCACTTCAGTTAGAGCTTACACTCATCGCTTGTGCAATGGAGGTCCGGATCAAGATTTTCAGCTCGGGCATGTTTATGCAACCTTGTGAGAGATGAAAGGTGTCCCTTTTGGTCAAACGAAATTTTGTTAGCTTTGTCAGTCTTTAGTTGAACCTCTTTCAAAAATATTGTGCTTCGGCTAGTTAGTCTAGATTACCAAAGTAATAAGTTCACCTTTGTGAGAAGAATGCTCGAACCAAACATGAATCTTGTAGATTGTTAAGGCAGGTCTTGAAAAACATTTTTGGTAAATGCATAACCTTAAGGGATTGTAAACTGTGGAGTGTATCCAATTGTGACTGTGTATTGTGGTTGAGTTGTTTCGTGGTGCCTTGTCAAAGAGTAAAGTGAACTATCCTTGATGGGTGTTAGTTGTTTCCATGCTGTCCATAAGGTCATCGTTGAGTCAAGTTGTTTGAAGAGTTAGTCGTAACCTTTGTGACCACCTGTTGCATCGTTCGTACATCAAACAAGTCAAAAAAATTATCCTATACTTTGCTATGTTGGTCTTTGTGTCATGAATTAGTGGGCATTACACCAACAGTTATAGTCTTCCCATTTGTATTTCGACACAATGTTCTCATGGTGGGTTGGTCTAGGTCACCATCTCCATATTCATCTATAGCAACGTATTTATTTGTTAAGGTTTCATAAAAATCTAATAGTTAGAAACAAGTAGATGGAAAGAATCTAACCCCAACTTCAAATTTATTAGGATACCTTCTTAAAATAAGAGGGGTCTTCTCTAAATCAAAATTTTAAGTAGAAGTTGATTCTCTCTAATTTAATTCACACAAACTGATTTGAATTAGGAAAACTAGTATTTTATTTATAAATCCATATATTTCATATACTGATCAGTACTATGTACGTTGAGGATTTACATTGTGATAGGTGAATTAGCCAGAATTTACATTGCAAGCAAACATAATGAATATTTACAGAACAGAGCTATCCCTTTCATATATAAATCATCATCTTCAAGCTCTAAGTAATTTGTATCTTAATTGAGTTGTGGATGACTTACATATAATACATATCATTATAGAAATTGATACAGACTTCAATGATTATAGGATTAGAATAGATGTTAGGACTCTAAATTCCATCTTATGTTTTCAAAACTTGATTGTAAACATAGCTGCAGGAACAACCAACACAGTACATAAGGATATTCGTAAAACTAAATCACCCCTCTCTCTAGCTTTCTTCCAACTGTTCTCTCCCATTTTCTTCCACCACCAACAGGTAGAGCTTTTGTCTTCTTCAACCATCCTCTCACAATTCCTACTCAGTACTATATCTTTCATTTCAGCCTCTGCCTCACCATTGCTTGAAAATTTCTCATGCTTCTCTGCTCCTTCAAAATCAGCCTCACTCAGAGAAGTGCTTGTCACTTTCTGCTGATTTTCTGTGTTTTCCATATTGACTGAAGAAGCTGAAAATACTGCTCCACTTTCTCCAAAATTTAAAGAATCAGCACAGCAACTGTCATACTTGTTGCACTCATAGTTTCCGTTGCCCCACAAAATTTGTAATCCGTCCATCATAATTCTCAATTCATTCAAGCCAATAGTTATACTCTTCCCATTTGTATTTTCCGGCACAATGTTCTCATGGTGGGCAATGGGCTAGTGCCTCATGCTCCATTCTGTAATCCCTGAAATTTGGTCCAAGTCACCATCTCCATATTCTTCTATAGCTTGGTTTATAGAGTCCTGAGAGGAACTACAATATGTGTGCTCTATATATTGAACAATACTAATGAATCTACTTTCATTAGCTGCTACCATGGATTTTTTTTTAACACACCGACTTTAGGGATATATGGAGGAGACCTATCCATATATGGCAAGTAAGTTCCACTCAGGAAATTATGCTTCATACAATACGTTTGGGAAACCAGTCCATATTCTTGAAAAATTTGAAACTAGCCCTACATCCAATGGTGTGTGTTAATGAAACAACACATCAATAAGATATAATACGCCAATTGCCAAAAATTGGGCTTGAATTGAAGATGTCGATTATTTTTCCAAAACACCCACAATTTATTGAAGCTGCAACACATTCATATACTTACGAAAAATGTTTATCATCTGCAAACCACATACCCGCTGCTACAAATTATCACCATTATGAAGTATCTCACCAGCTTCCTTTAGCAAGTTTCCCACATGGGGTTTCATATTTAAGCCATTATTCTTTGCAAGAGAACATATTAACTCCATGTGACCACCTACTTGAGAACCCTTAACTAATAATTCCCTTGTTTTTTACAAACATGCTTCGTTTATCAAGTCTTAAGATACAAAATTCTAGCATGGGGTCTTCATGAGAGGATGGAAGCAACTACATATTCAGCTACTTTGACTAACAGAGGGATGCATAAATCCCTTAGCATTTTCTCTTTCTCAGAAGATGCCATGGTGGTTCGATATATGACATAATTGGCTATGGAACGAACAAGGTTTACACAAGCTTGTTATAAACCAATGTTGAAGTTCCTTGAATTGAATGCAATTGTAAGCATGCATATCATTAAACGTAAAGGTAAAACTAGACTGACCCTGTGATTTCCAAATAAATGAATCTACCCAGCTCTGACCTCAAGACATGCAATGGTAGCAGCATATACGCAAGATGGGTTTGTTGAAGAGGCCTTCAACACAGTTTATAAAATGCAATTGACAGCTTTAAATCCAAATGCCACAACATTTTCCAGCATCCGTCTAGGATGTGGAAAATGTAGACGCTTGCTAAACCCAAGTAAACCAAATTGTTTGACAAAATGATAACAAATCTGCATGGTAGTCAAAAGCACGTTCACATTTTTAAGGTGAATGTCAACAGTGTTCGTAATAGAATGGAAGCACACGTGGTATTGGAAGTCTAAAATCCTTGGTGATTTATTTTCAGTAATTGTGTCTCGAGAATAAATAATATAAACAAGCTTAGATATGCAGACTTGAAAACTTAGAAAACAAGGATTAGTGAAGAAACCTTCACATTACGAATGGATTTATATTTTTAGCCTTAGTGATATTTTTATCCTTTTATGATTTTATTGATCAAGCACACTTTGCACTCTAATTACATTAAAATGTTTATTCTTTATGAAACAAATGAAATGTTGTTGTCCCGTGGGTTCAAGGATCGGGTGATTTTAGAGTTCAATTTATAAATTATTCAATCTCATGGAAAACTTCCTTGAATCTTACAAAATCTAATTTGCAAAGAAATTCCTCTGTTTTATTCTTTAATATATCCCCTCACTTCGGCAGATATGTGCCTCCTAAGGCCTTGGAGACCACAAGAAAATTTATGAATATCATTTTTACTTTTGTGTAGGTCTAGGTATAACTATATAAATTCTTGCTTATTTATTACAACATTAAAACTACACTACAATTTGTTTAGTTATAACATTTTGATTTGCAATAAAATCCCGTATTTACATTTTCCATGGCCCACTCCGTCTATAACTCAAAACTATTAACATTAGAGCACTTTACATTTTTCTTGGCAATTTTAATCCTCAAATTATGTTTCTAACACATTGTTTACACCCCCTTTGCAGGCACTCTAAACATGACAACCACATTCGACACCATAACAACCTGAATTACGATTAATTGCACCCGCATACAACAGTTTCTATCTAATCGTGTCAAAGAATAATGCACGAAAGCCACGACTATAGACAACGATACAATCTCTGTAATGTTGCATACACAACAAGCACTACAACAAGCACAGACTGCACTACAACAAGCATCCATTGCCAGCGAAGACACCATCCACATCCTTAGGGAAAAATTCTACATAGAGTTTTATAAATCCAACCCCTCCCCATAACAACAAAAAACACCACCAAAAACTCTGCTGCACCCTTATGTACATACCCCAAACCGTAAAAAAATGTGAACACAACATAAAACCGTAAGGGAAAATAAATAAATATATATATATATAACCTACGAAATATTAGTTCCTCCCAGCTTTAATACCATTATCATATCGTATGTACCAATCAAAATTGCTACACAATCTTACTCATATTATACATAATTGGTTGTAGTCATTAAATGTTTATAACTACTTATAGTTCATAGTTTGCCTTCCCTTTTTAATAAATAGCCTTTGCAACACTAATTTAATTTGTGTCTCGATACTAATGATTATTTTTAATTGCTCCACATTGCTAATTTTTGGAATCCAACTTTCCATTGCCAAACATTTTACTTACTCAAATTTAATAGTCCACCATTACTGTAATCCATTTAATATTGTTCTCATTTTGTGTATGTAATTAAAAGTGAAATTGCCATTTGTTTAACAGTTCCCTTACACTATTTATTTCATTGCAAAACCTTCATATACGTAGGAATTTTTAAAAATTAAACAACCATTTGGTTACATGTTTTTAATAGGTAAGTGCACAAAGTTGGGGGCCAAAAGCGGACAAAACCTCGAAAAAATCAAAACACGTACGCGTTCTATTATAATGCATTGCGCTTTAAATTGTCATGTTTGGGATTTACGGAGGCATACACATATGCATTACATAATGCATATGCGTTACATAATGCATACGTGTTATGCCTACTATAAAAAAAAAGAGGCCTGAGCCTCTATCATTTTATCTCCCTCAAACGCGAGTTTCAAAGCTTAACCGTGCCCTCACATTTTTTCATTCAGCTAGATCTCAAGCTCAAAGGATCATTTCTGGATCACCAAGAAGATCTAAATTGATGATGGCGCCACGGAGAAGAGGTAAGCACAATTCTTTTCTCAAAATTGCATTGAAATATGATAATTATAGATTAAAATTTGAATTGAATACATATTTTTTATTGTTACAGTTAGAGGTTGAGGGAATCAACCAAAACCAAACCTTGCTATTCCTGTCATCCCTCCCGACACTCCCACAATTGTTCAACATCCCCGGGTAGTCAAGAAGATTTAGCAGCCCACATAGTTGAAAAAAATTGGCGAGGATTTAATCAAAACAATGAGGGATTCACAATCTACAAACCCCCATCGCACCTCTCTTGCAAACACATTAGAGGCATTACTTGTTCAAGTTGATGTGGCAATGGGGAAAATTGATCATTGGACAACTTACAAAGTGGGTTGTAGGGTTTATTATTCCAACAAATTGTCATATGTGGATGTAAAGAAAAAGAAATTTCAAAAGACCTCATATGCACCTTATTCACAGACCCCACACTAATTTTCCTATTTCGTTGTCATGTAAATAGTTTCCCATCCATTAGTGCAATAATAATTTGATTAAAAATAATTTTTGGGACCAGGTGGTGGATGGTGTTTGATTTTCTACCTTGTAATAACAACGAGTTGCCACTATACTTTCGAGGAAACTCTAGTGCGAGTTTATCCTCAATGAGATCCTAAATTATTTTGATTTCTGAGATTTCCAGGGCTGAGGAAAAGGATCTGCATAGGATCAACTAGGTGCACAACATGCACCTATTCAACAGGGTAGATTCCCCACATAGAAGCCCCCTCACCCTAAGATTATCCCTCAAGTAGTGAAGGAGACAATAGAGATTGATACACTCCACACGCTTCAGGGGCTATCTGCGACCCTTGTTCGACATATGAGGGATATTTTTGAGCTAGATGCTCACGGAGGTACACAGAGTATTCCCTCAGGGAGTACTAGCATGAGGCCACATCTTTGCTCATCATGTGGTAGCATATGTTTGGGGCCCGAGGAGGATGATACTTTCATGCGTACTAATTTTGGTGCACCTGGTGCTAGGGGTGCACATGATAATGTCACTATGTCAGATGTCCTTTTGAGTGAGACATTTGGATTACATTCATCAGCATCACCTTTGCAGGTAAATTTGTTATGTGTGTTACAAAAAGTTTGGAGTACTTGATTTACTTATATATGTTAAATTTTTGAAATAATTGTATTTGTACATGTATATGCATTGATATTACAGTGTGCGGGAGGCGCATCTTCATCCCGACCATAGGCGGCGAGCACCATGTGTACACATACATTCATAGAGGTAATTTAGAATGTTAATTATGTAAAATTTTCACATACATGTGTGTGTGTGTGTGTGTATTAGTTTTGAAGTCAAATATATGTATGTTCTTGTATGTCCATCTAACTCACATGATATACATGTTTGATAAATATGTTGACTTCACTAGACACCCCACCATCTCTACGAAAAGTAGATAAAGGTATTGCCACACGCAATTTCATCATGGGTATGTAAGAACTCACCGATGTATTCAAACAACACGTAAATTTTGCTAAATTTTCGTGTAATTCATATTATGTTAAATTACATGTTAGTAGTGTCTTTCTTTGTAGAATTATTAAATTATGTTAATAATGTCCTTCATTGTGTATATGCGCAGGAGTTACTCATGACCCAGTAAGAACCCTATTCATTTGATTCACAAAGTGCAAGGTGGTAAAAACATTAGTTCTATATTGATAAGATTAGTTAAAATATTGTCATTATGTACATACATGTACTTAGTTCTATTTTTGCTAATTATGATGTTATATTTTTGATCTTATGTGTATGTAGGGAACTTCAACCCCCTCTATTTTGAATTTGAGGGCACGAGACTCCTCTATCTTGTCATCTTTGTACCCTCATTTGTACCGCAAGATCTCCCGATGACTCATCCGAGCATGAGATAAAAATTCAGCATGATCGACAACTTGCGGTAAGTTTGTGTATTTATGTAAATACATTCATTCTAAGCATGGTCTTAAATACATGTTGAAAACATATATAAATTAATTTTTGACAAAAAAACATTGTTTGCATTTACAAAGCTAATCTACAAGCAAGTATTGAGCGGAAGAGGACTTGAAGCATGGGCTTGAATGATCCAAATTCATCTCATAGATTTCCATCTTTTTCTAAGGGAGGGCCTTCTTCAAGCAAGGCCAATCTAGAGGGATATATTTTGATGAGTAGGAAATATATATGTCTTACATGACATTCTTTTTTATGCCTATGTGCATGGCATTATATGTACACCTATATGCCATTTGAACTTGATGGTATATGACCTATTTGGGAATTTTTGTATTTATCATGCACATTAAAATACTATTTAGAACTTGATAATTTTTATGAGACCTTACATTTCGATATTATTTTTGCATGAAACTAATATGATGTGCACTTGACAATATTTAAGACATTATGGATTATTTTTTTATTTATTGGTGATGTACATGTACTAGCATTTTCAATGTATAATATGCATCAAAATTTGGAAATCAATATTTATATAATGTATGTATATAAAGAGCTACCTAATCCGAGTAATTATTCATTTAATTTATCAATGTGTGTATATGTGTATTTACCTTGTGCTTCTTCTTGCTCATGGTATCTTGTATCTTTGGTTCCTATCTTATCATGCACTTACTACATTCTTCTATGCTTCTTAGTATTCTCCCTATTAAAACACAGAGTCAAAGACAATTTGATGCCTTTCATCTGTTGATATTTTGAGAATGTCTCTCCATATACATTACTCCAATGCTTGAGAATGTCTCCGATGCAATGACATTTTGATTCGACACTCTGTAAAACCGAGAGAGGAATCTCCAGAGAAGGCTGGTTCCCGCTCCTAAACTACCCGCCACAAGCTATTCCAAAGGCAAGCTAATCTAATCCTAATCTAACCATGCCAAGGAGATAGAGAGAGAGAGAGAAGGGAAAAACAGCAAAAGCCTACACTAAAACGGTGATACACCAGAGAAGGAGAATGTTGGACATCTATCAAAACTGCCATGGGACAAAAAGAGGTGAGCAATGGGAAGGATGGACAGATGCATCACAGGCCCAAGGATAGATTTCACACAGAAAGTGTCCCAAAACTCCATGAACACAGCTCCAGATCTGCAGTGAACGTTCAAACATGCATAAATACCTGCAATGAAGAGAGGCAAGAAGAAAACAAGCAAAAACGAGAAAGGATGGACAGATGCATCACAAAACACGTTTTTGTTGCTTCGTAAGTTTGCATGTAACATCATTCCATTAGTAAAAGGCAAAAAAATGCCATTACAGAGTAGGGAGGAGGTTCGAACTCCATTTTCAACCCTAGAGAAGAAAAGAAGGGGGCCGAGCAGTAAAGAATGAACAACTCTTTTTTATATTTTGCCACTCCTTACAATATATAGGAAGAATGAGAGAAGGAAGAAAGAGGAAAGTCGATCTCCTCCAACCACCTCTGTGTCGTATTTTAAATCATTTCATCATGGTAGAAGCGACGGATCCCGGCAAAACGGCGGGTTGTCTGGCCGCATTAAAACCGGTCGCCGAAATGTCACTTCGTCATTACCACGCGTCGAGCTGTTTCTCGATTTTTCTCTCTAGACTGCACCAAAACTCGAGATTAGCCCCTTAATCATGTAGAGGATTTCACTAGCTTTCCATTGATATAAGGAACATGCAAATCCGAGCTCGATCAAAAGATATGACGATTTGAGGATTTAGGGCACTGAACAGGTGAAAACAGATTTTTAAAATATTTTCCCGCGCATCGCCACCGGATGACACGTGGCGCACTCGATTGGATGAGAAAGGTCTTCAGCCCGTCGGGTTCAGGATTCTCCTCTCCATTTGCATCGGGTTTGGGAGGTGGCTCAACATATGTTTTCGCCCCATGCTTTTCCGACTTGTTTCCCCGACTATGAAACCCGATTTTCTTTGTGCGTCGGGCTTTCCAACCCCTCCGACACATTTCTTAGGTGTCGGGTTTTTCAACCCTTCCGACATGTTCTTGCGCCATGTTTCTCCATCGTGTTTTCCCGACTATGAAACCCGATTTCCTTTGTGCGTCGGGTTTGGACGACCCGACGACATATCCCTTTGTGTGGGGTTTTCGCTTGGATACGTGGCAGCTTCTCATTGGTTCGGATCAGCGCTCGAAAACTCGCCCTTTGACTTTTTGACCTTTTCCCTTGTGAGGACACGTGGCAGCTTCTGATTGGCTCTCGGCTCCTTCACGTACTTCGCCTCCATTTGTCCCGGATGTCCCATTTGATTTTGGCCCCTTTGTGCTCATTTCGGCCGATTCGGCCGGTTCGGGCATTTTTGGCCCGCTTGTCCCACTTTGCTTCGGACTGACTTGACCCTTTTCGGCCGGTTCGGCCGGTTCGCGCCCTATTGTCCCGCGCGTCCCAATTGCTTTTGGGCTCCTTGTGATGATTTCGCGCGATTCGGCCGGTTCGGGCATTTCGCGTCCATTTGTTCCATTCGTCCCGAACTGCCCCTTTGTGCTTATTTCGGCCGATTCTCTCTCTCGGTCAAACCGGCATTTCGCGCCCGCCGCGTACTTTAGTCCCACTTGTCCCAAATGCTTAGTGGGCCGCCTGGACTCATTTCGGGTGTTCGGGTGGTTCGCGTACTTTTGTCCCATTTGATCCAACTTGTGCTGGACTGGGACTTAGCCGATTTTCACAAATTTTCCTGGCCCGAACTACTTGCTTTCTGCAACCTTCTCCGCACTTTCTCAGAGCTTGTTCCTTTTTTCCTCGGCCAGGGGAGTTAGAAAATTACCTGAAGGGACCCTGCAAGCCTGATTTTTGCTCTGAATCAATCAATTTTCTTGGGATTTGGATATTCTGATGCATGTTATCAAAATTACCCGGGGGAATTTTGGATAACAATTTGGCGACTCAACGGGGGCATCTGCCTGCTAGATGAAAAGACCAGTAGCCTGAAGCAATCCATTGGGCATGGAGTCATAAGTAATAGCCTGAAAACTGATCTGAACTTTGAAAATCTCTCCTCTGAGCCACTTGGAAACCCACCGGGCATGGAGTTGTTCTCACCAAAAACCACTGAAACGAACTGTGCAAGAGCAAAACCAGCAACACCAAAAACTATGTACAAAACTGAAAATCATACATGCCCCAAATGGAACATGCAGAGTGTGCACAAGCACTTCTTCTGCTGAAAGCAAACCTAGCTACTCTACTCTAACTGGAAGCAAAGGCAAGCTAAACAAATCCTGCAACTGGTTGTGAGAAATAGCTTCCTTTCTTCAAAATTGGCAGCCATGGAATTGATTCGCAATCGATCATGGCTGTTTGGATGGATGGAAAATCAACAAGAAGTGGTCTTCTATCCAAATCATCAAGGTATCAATCAAAATCCAATACCTCTTTTAGTTGCTCGCATTTGATCAAGAGGTATGGCAGCTGATCCTGGTACTTTGAGCTCGCCCTCATGCTCAAGCAAGCATGACGGTCAGGCTTCTCCTTTGGCTCCAATGAAGCCAAATACCGATTGGGCAAGGTCCGATCCGTTTGATATGCCCATAGCTCGATTTTCAACTCCAAGAATGGAGTCTTCTTGTAGACCCACCGAATAGATGACGTGGAAGAAATGGTAGGACCCTTTCCGCCTTTCTCTTCCTCCGATGAAGAACATGGAAGATTTAAATCTTCCAATTTTGGTTCCAAAGGGCTGCTATAAGATGCAGGTTGCTGCAAATGAATGCTCTCCTTCATGACAGCAGACTCTTGTGTTTGGAATGTGGATGATGAAAGAGAGAATGGTGAAAACTCAACCGGCTCTTCTCCATCAAAACAGTCCTCCAAATCTGACAGGTAAACTGCCTCATTGTTGTCCCGCTGCTCGTGTTCAACTTCCTCCATGGTGTCCTCTTGATCTCGCAACTTGACCACCATGGTTTCCTTCACTTCCAATATTGAGTTTGAGAGATCAAACTCCTTTTCAGTGCTAGAACTTGAGAGAGATGAAGTGGAAAGAAGAACTGAAGGTTCTTCTGTAACCTGCTTTGTGCTCAAAGCCCTTGGATCTGCGTTTTTCTCCTCCATAGCTAGATTGTGCTCCTCTTCTTTTGGATTTGGAGCAGCTTCTCCTTCCTCCAATGTTTGAAGGCAATCTTGCTCTTGATTGAACTCCTTCTCCAGCATGAAGTTTGTCAAGTCAAACTCTTCAATCTGCTGCTCTAGAGGACAAGTTGGGGCTGCAAGATCTTCTTCTTCTGCTGCAACAAAATCAGTCCTGACCACCATTTGTTCTCCAACCCTAGCTTCTTCTGTAGGCTTGACCATCAAGGGGATCCTTGTCATCCCAAATTTGGCAGCCCAAACCTTCAAGCTGTCTGTCATTTCTTTTCTGTTTGGCTCTTCCTCCTGCTGTCCTTGATGACTGATTTTTACAATTTCTTCTTTCCCACATGGAATTGGGAATGCAAAAGGAGGGATAGGTTGAAACTCCACTGATTTGACAATTTTTTGTGGTGGTGGAGGAGGTGAAACCTCTTGTTTCTTTGGAGGAGGGGGTGTTTCTGTTAGCTCTTGTGGAGGGGATGACTGTTTGGAAGGAAAAAGGAAAGAAGAATCGAGGTGTGGTGGAAGACTGAGAGGTGGAGAAATGGATTCAACATTTGGGACAGCAGATGGAGAGTTTGAAACTTGACACTGCTGAACTGAAACAGATTGGGAAAGAGGAAAAGAAAAGGCATGAGATGGTGTGTTTACCTGTTGACAAGGTTGCTGAATACTTCTCTCATACACTTCTATTTCTTCAATCCACTTTGCAAGCAAAGGCAACATTGCAATCATGAAGTCAAGCTTCTCCCGAGGGTCAGAATGACTTGGAAAAGGTCCCACCCATGGACAGGTGCTTCACAACCGATTCCAAATGCTCTCATCTCGTGCTCGAGCCTCGGATCGCACCATCCCCTCCTCCATCTTTTGGATTTTCTCCAATGCACCAAAGACCAGCATCTTGGATCTCGATGGTCTTCATTGTATGCATACCTTGCTCTGGGAAGCTCCATAGCCAAACCGACTTTGGCACCGCTGTTCATATGAGTATGCATGCTGATCCGGGAGGATTTGTAAAACATGTTGGAGGTGGAATATACTGTTGTTGTTAAATGTGAGTTCCATGATGGAAATGAAGTCATGATTGCACAACTTCATGGAATGGAAAAGAATGAAAGGGATGGAAAGAAAGATGGATGAAAATGGATGGAAATGAATGGAAAGGAAGGTCGAGAAATGGTGTTGACCGATGGAGTCGCCGATGTGTTTGCAAGTGCCTCCAAAGGCTGAAATCTTCACAGAACACATCAACCTCGCAAAAGATGAAGTGAAAGACCTCTAAGGTCCCACGGCGTGCTAAAACCGTTAGTGCAAAATCACAAAGACCCCGGACGCACATCAGGCTTCTAGGTTGATGTTCGTGCATCCAGCAGATTGCACAACATGGAAACCTCTCTCCAAGCGTGGGACTTGTAAAACCGAGAGAGGAATCTCCAGAGAAGGCTGGTTCCCGCTCCTAAACTACCCGCCACAAGCTATTCCAAAGCAGTGAAAGCTAATCTAATCCTAATCTAACCATGCCAAGGAGACAGAGAGAGAGAGAGAAGGGAAAAAAAGAAAAGCCTACACTAAAACGGTGATACACTGAGAAGGAGAATGTTGGACATCTATCAAAACCGCCATGGGACAAAAAGAGGTGAGCAATGGGAAGGATGGACAGATGCATCACAGGCCCAAGGATAGATTTCACACAGAAAGTGTCCCAAAACTCCATGAACACAGCTCCAGATCTGCAGTGAACGTTCAAACATGCATAAATACCTGCAATGAAGAGAGGCAAGAAGAAAACAAGCAAAAACGAGAAAGGATGGACAGATGCATCACAAAACACGTTTTGTTGCTTCAGAAGTTTGCACAGAACATCATTCCATTAGTAAAAGGCAAAAAAATGCCATTACAGAGTAGGGAGGAGGTTCGAACTCCATTTTCAACCCTAGAGAAGAAAAGAAGGGAGGGCCGAGCAGAAAGAATGAACAACTCTTTTTATATTTTGCCACTCCTTACAATATATAGGAAGAATGAGAGAAGGAAGAAAGAGGAAAGTCAGATCTCCTCCAACCACCTCCAGGTCGTATTTTAAATCATTTCATCATGGTAGAAGCGACGGATCCTGGCAAAACGGCGGGCTGTCTGCTGCATTAAAACTGGTCGCTGAAATGTCACTTCTGTCATTACCACGCGTCAGAGCCGTTTCTCGATTTTCTCTCTCTAGACTGCACCAAAACTCGAGATTAGCCCCAGAATCATGTAGAGGATTTCACTAGCTTTCCGTTGATATAAGGAACATGCAAATCCGAGCTCTGGATCAAAAGATATGACGATTTGAGGATTTAGGGCACGGAACAGGCGAAAACAGATTTTTAAAATATTTTCCCGCGCATTGCCACCTGGATGACACGTGGCAGACTCTGATTGGATGAGAAAGGTCTTCAGCCCGTCGGGTTCGGGATTCTCCTCTCCATTTGCATCGGGTTTGGGAGGTGGCTCAACATATGTTTTCGCCCCATGCTTTTCCGACTTGTTTCCCCGACTATGAAACCCGATTTTCTTTGTGCGTCGGGCTTTCCAACCCCTCCGACACATTTCTTAGGTGTCGGGTTTTTCAACCCTTCCGACATGTTCTTGCGCCATGTTTCTCCGTCGTGTTTTCCCGACTATGAAACCCGATTTCCTTTGTGCGTCGGGTTTGGACGACCCGACGACATATCCCTTTGTGTGGGGTTTTCGCTTGGATACGTGGCAGCTTCTCATTGGTTCGGATCAGCGCTCGAAAACTCACCCTTTGACTTTTTGACCTTTTCCCTTGTGAGGACACGTGGCAGCTTCTGATTGGCTCTCGGCTCCTTCGCGTACTTCGCCTCCATTTGTCCCGGATGTCCCATTTGATTTTGGCCCCTTTGTGCTCATTTCGGCCGATTCGGCCGGTTCGGGCATTTTTGGCCCGCTTGTCCCACTTTGCTTCGGACTGACTTGACCTTTTTGGCCGGTTCGGCCGGTTCGCGCCCTATTGTCCCGCGCGTCCCAATTGCTTTTGGGCTCCTTGTGATGATTTCGCGATTCGGCCGGTTCGGGCATTTCGCGTCCATTTGTTCCATTCGTCCCGAACTGCCCCTTTGTGCTTATTTCGGCCGATTCTCTCTCTCGGTCAAACCGGCATTTCGCGCCCGCCGCGTACTTTAGTCCCACTTGTCCCAAATGCTTAGTGGGCCGCCTGACTCATTTCGGTGGTTCGGGTGGTTCGCATTTTTGTCCCATTTGATCCAACTTCAGCCGGATCGGGACTTAGCCGATTTTCACAAATTTTCTCGCCCGAACTACTTGCTTTCTCGCAACCTTCTCCGCACTTTCTCGAGCTTGTTCCTTTTTTCCTCGGCCCGGGAGTTAGAAAATTACCTCAAGGGACCCGCAAGCCCGATTTTTGCTCAATCAATCATATTTGAAATCACATCACACCCTTCACTAGGATTGATGACTACCCCTATCCTTTTGAAGGAAATTTTGAAAGCATTCATGGGTTTATTATAGCATAAATTATCAATGAATGGAAGGTCACTAAGCCCTAGGCTAGGTGACTCCCATCCGTAACTAAACAAGAAATATTTACTAGGCGATTAATAACTTTGGTGTGTTCTTAGACATACCCCTATCAAATTAATTCTTCAAGTCAATCTAGTCATTCATGTCTCTTAAGGGACTACACACGGATGAGGTAGCCCGAAAGAATGGGTAGTGTAGAAAACAAAAACAAATCCTCAATAGTGTTCACCTGGCCACCCCGATGTGTTGGCATAGTTGGTTCGGTCCCATGAGCTTCACGTTTGTAAACTACGGTGTCTAGGAGCCCCCTGGCTGACTTAAACTGTAATATTTCACATGTTTGCAAATAATAAGACAACGAGAGAACCGAATGGAGATGGAGAAAACTAGGATATGATTTTGTAGAGGGCTTCAACATGGAGGTTTTGGATCTAACGAGACGTCTCTAGGTGCCACGAAGTCCGAGAAATCACATGTCGAAGATATAACATGTTTTGGTATCAAGTCTCTTAAGAGACTACATCCAAACGAGGTATCCCGAAAGCACGGGGAGCATAGGGAACCAAAAAAAAACCTCCACTAGCATTCACCTAGCCACTTCAACGCCTTGGTGTAGTTGGTTTGGTCCATAAGCTACCGTTTGCAAAATACATCATCTAGCAGAACCTTACACCGACTAGACTACACTATTTTGTGTATTTGCAAACAATAGGACGGCAAGAGAAACAAATGGATATGGATAAAACCGTGATAGGATTTCATAGAGGGCCCTCACATTGAGGTTTTGGATCGACAAAATGTCTCTAGGTGCCACGGAGTCGAGAAATCACCGTCAAAGATATAGCGTGTTTTGGCCTCTTTGGGGATTTTAAGTGGGACTACGCCCAGACGAGGTAACTTGAAAGCACGGGTAGCATAGGTAACTACAAAAAAATCCTCCAATACAGTTCACCTAGACACCCCGACATGTTGTAAGCTTAGTCTGGTTCGGTCCCACGAGCTTCCGTTTGCAAACTATATTATGCGGGATCCCTACATTGACTCGGTTTATAGTATTTCATGTGTTTGCAAATAATAGGACAACGAGAGAACCAAATGGAGATGGAGAAAATTGGGAGAATATTTCATAGAGGGCTTCAACATAGAGGTATAGGATCGATGAGACGTCTCTAGGTGTCATGGAGTCCGAGAAATCACCCATCAAAGATATAGCATATTTTGGCCTCAAGGCTCTTAAGGGACTACGCCCGAACGAGGTAGCCCGAAAGCACGGGTAGCATAGGGAACAAAATAAATCCTCCACTAGCATTCACCTAGCCACCCCGACATGTTGGTGTAGTTGGTTCGGTCCCGGTGAGCTTCCGTTTGCAAACTATAGCGCCCTGCAGTAACTGTGACACCGACTCAAACTACAATATTTCACGCGTTTGCAAAAAATAGGACAACAAGAGAACCGAATAGAGATGGAAAAACCATGAGATAGTTTTGTAGAGGGCCGCGACATTGAGGTCTTAGATCTGATAAGACATGTCGTAGGTGCCACAGTCCGAGAAATCACTCGTCAAAGATATAACATGTTTTGGCCTCAAGGCTCTTAAGGGACTACGCCCGAACAAGGTAGCTCGAAAACATGGGTAACATAGGGAACAAAAAAATACTCTAGTAGCATTCACTGGCCACCCCAACGTGTTGCCATAGTTGGTTTGGTCCCAAGAGCTTCGTTTGAAAATATAGCATCAGGAGCCCTACGGTGACTCATACTACGATATTTCAAGCATTTGCAAACAATAGGATAGCAAGAGAACCGAATGGAGATGGAGAAAATTATGAGAGGATTTTGTAGAGGGCCCAGACATTAAGGTCTCAGATCTAACGAGATGTCCCTAGGTGCCACAGTTCGAGAATCACCCGTCGAAGATATAGTGTGTTTTGGCCTCGGGGCTCTTAAGGGACTACGCCTCAGATGAGGTAGCCCAAAATCATGGCAAGTGTAGGGAACCAAAAAAATCCTCCACTAGCATTCACCAAGCCATCTAGATGTGTTGACCTAGACGGTTTGGTCCCATAAGCTACTGTTTACAAAAATATAGCAACTAGTAGTCTTACTGTTTCGAGTCAACCTACACTATTTCGTGTGTTTTCAAACAATAGAATTGCAAGAGAACCGAATGGAGATGGATAAAACTATAATAGAATTTTGTAGATGGCCCTGACATGGAGGTCTTGGATCTGACGAGACATATCTAGGTGCCACGGAGTCTGAGAAATCACCCATCAAAGATATAACGTGTTTTGGCCTCATGGCTCTTAAGGGACTACGCCCGAATGAGGTAGCCCAAAAACACGGGTAGCATAGGGAACAAAAACAAAGCCTCTAATAGTGTTAACTAGGCCATTCGGATGTGTTTTCCTAGATGGTTTGTTCCCATAAGCTACCATTTGTAAACTACAGTGTTTAGGAGCCCTACACTGACTCAAATTGCAGTATTTCATGTGTTTACAAACAATAGGACACGAGATAATCGAATTGAGATGGAGAAAACCACAAGAGGATTTCATAGATGGCCTGACATGGAGGTCTCGAATCTAACGAGATGTCTCTAGGTGCCACGGAGTCTGAGAAATCACCTATTGAAGATATAGCGTGTTTTGGCCTCAGGGCTCTTAAGGGACTATGCCCAGACGAGGTACCCCGAAAGCACAAGGAGCGTAGGGAACCAAAATAAATCCTCCACTAACATGCACCTGGCCACCTTGACTTGTTGGCATAGTTGGTTTGTTCCCACGAGCTTTTTTTTGCAAACTATAGCATCTCGGCAGCCCTACACTAACTTTCGACTTACTATAATATTTCACGCGTTTGCAAACAATAGGACAGCAAGAGAACCAAATGGAGATGGAGAAAACCGTGAGAGGATTTCATTGAGGGCCCTGACGTGGAGGTCTTAAATCTAACGAGACATCTCTAGGTTCCATGGAGTCCTAGAAATCACCCGTCGAAGATATAGGTGTTTTGGCCTCGGGGCTCTTAAGGGACTACACCTGAGGAGGAGGTAGCTCGAAGCACGGGGAGCATAGGGAACCAAAAAAATCCTCCACTAGTGTGCATCTAGCCACCTTGATGTGTTGGTGTAGTTGGTTCAATCCCATGAGCTTCTGTTTGCAAACTATAGTGTCTGGCAGCCATACACTGACTTAGACTGCAATATTTCATGTATTTACAAACAATAGGACAACGAGAGAACCGAATGGAGATGGAGAAAACCATGAGAGGATTTTGTAGAGGGCTTCAACATGGAGGTTTTGGATCTGATGAGACATCTCAGGTGCCATGGAGTCTGAGAAATCACATGTCGAAGATATAACATGTTTTGGTCTCAGGGCTCTTAAGAGACTACGCCCGAACGAGGTAGCCCGAAAGCACGGGGAGCATAGGGAACAAAAAAATCCTCCACTAGCATTCACTAGGCCACCCGACATGTTGGCATAGTTGGTTTGGTCCCATGAGCTTCCATTTGCAAACTATAGCGTCTGGCAGCCCTACACTTGACTCGTGACTTTCAGTGTAGTATTCCACGCCTTTGCAAAACAATAGGACAATGAGAGAACCGAATGGAGATGGATAAAACCGTGAGAGGATTTCGTAGAGGGCCCCAACATGGAGGTCTCGGATCTAACAAGACATCTCTAGGTGTGCGAAGTCTAATAAATCATCCGTTGAAGATATAACATGTTTGGGCCTCAGGGCTCTTAAGGGACTACCCAGACAAGGTAGCCCAAAAGCACGAGGAGCGTAGGGAACCAAAACAAAGACTCCACTAGTGTTCACCAAGCAATCTAGATGTGTTGGCAAAATGTTTGGTTCCCACGAGCTACCATTTGTAAAATGTAGCATCGGAAGCTTACACCGATTCGAACTACACTATTTCACTCATTTGCAAACAATAGGACAACGAGAGAAACATATGGATATGGATAAAACTATGAGAGGCTTTCATAGGCCCCTGACAATTTTTCCATGTTAGTACTTCGAAGAGCTTCAAACTTTCATTGAATGACTACATAAATCTAACCTAAATAGTCAGAGTAATAGACTAAATCAACATTTTATTTCTCACATATAAAATGAATTTCTTCCTTGGAAAAAAGGAAACTATGGGTGAATGCTCAATCAAAAAATAAATTACAATTCTAAACAAGTTTCAGCTCAATTATCAATACTTCATTGCAGTTTTTCTTGCCAGTATGCTACTTTTGGAACTACCTAGTTTGATTTGTGAAGTTGAAGTAGTTAGGATTAATAAAAATAATCAACTTGGCATGTTGTCCTTAAGATTATCCATGATTCTATCAACAACATCACATAGATATTCCATTCCAGTTAAGTTGTGATCCTTCCACGCTTCCCATTTTTCCTTTTCTTCTACTCATATCTTCTCTTTAAGTTCTTCCAGATGTTTTTGGGTAATCAAATTGACTCTTTATGAATTTCAAGAGGCATTTCTTCTTGAATCATAGTGACATCTTCACCTAATTATTTTTCTTCATGATGTTCATTTTCATCTAAAGTTGAAGACTGAAAATTTATATGGCCTTCGACTTCTTTTTGGGCACAAACAACCTTTTGTAATGTCCAAAAAAATTCAGGCTCTTCATTCTCTATTTGATTGAAGATATTCATTCTTTCAAAATGAACAGTTGGAACATTGGTGGTCTCCCCAAAAAAACTAAGTTCATAGTCTACATAGTTGCATCATATGGAAAAATCATTGAACATTGGTGGTTTCCTCCACCCGTGCTTTCGGGCTACCTCATCTAGGCGTAGTCCCTTAAGAGCCTTGAGGCCAAAACACGTTATATCTTCGATAGGTGATTTCTCGGACTCCGTGGCACCTAGAGACATCTTGTCAGATCTAAGACCTCCATGTCGAGGCCCTCTATGAAATCCTCTCTCAATGGTTTTCTCCATCTCCATTTGGTTCTCTCGATGTCTTATTGTTTGCAAATGCGTGAAATAGTGTAGTCTGAGTCGAGTTAGTGTAAGGCTGCTAGATAATGTATTTTTCAAATGGTAGCTTATGGGACAAAACCATCTGGGAAAACACATCAAATGCCATGGTGAATGCTATTGGAGGCTTTGTTTTGGTTCCCTATGCTCCCCGTGCTTTCGGGCTACCTCGTTCGGGTGTAGTCTCTTAAGAGCCTTGAGACCAAAACACCTTATATCTTCGACATGTGATTTCTCGGACTCCATGGCACCTAGAGACATCTCGTCAGATCCAAAACCTCCATGTTGAATCCCTCTATGAAATTATCTCATGGTTTTCTCCATCTCCATTCGGTTCTCTCGTTGTCCTATTGTTTGTAAACGTGTGAAATAGTGTAGTCTAAGTCAGTGTAAGGTTGTTAGATGTTGTATTTTGTAAACAGTAGCTTGTGGGAATGAAATGCCATCAGGCCAACATGTCTAGATGGCCTAGTGAAACTATTGGAGGCTTTGTTTTGGTTTCTACTGCTTCCCGTACTTTTGGGCTACCTTGTCCGGGCGTAGTCCCTTAAGAGCCCTAAGGCCAAAACATGCTATATCTTCGATGGGTGATTTCTCAGACTCCATGGCACCTAGAGATGTCTCATCAGATCCAAAACCTCCATGTTGAATCCCTCTATGAAATCCTCTCATGGTTTTCTCCATCTCCATTTGGTTCTCTCGTTGTCCTATTGTTTGCAAACACTCCAAATAGTGTAGTCTGAGTCAGTGTAAGGCTACTAGATGTTGTATTTTGCAAACAGTAGCTTGTGGGACCGAACCATCTGGGCCAACATGTCAGATGGCCTAGTGAACTCTAGTGGAGGATTTTTTTTGGTTCCCTATGCTACCCGTGCTTTTGGGCTACCTCGTTGAGTGTAGTCCTTAAGAGCCCCGAGGCCAAAACACGTTATATTTTCAATAGGTGATTTCTCAGACTCCATGTGGCACCTAGAGATGTCTCATCAAATCTGAGACCTCCATGTCGGGGCCCTCTACAAAATTCTATCGCATTTTTATCCATCTCCATTCGGTTCTCTCGTTGTCCTATTGTTTGTAAATGCTTGAAATAGTGTAGTTTAAGTCGAGTGTAAGGTTGTTAGATGTTGTAATTTACAAATGGATATCTTGTGGGACCAAACCAACTACACTAACACATTGGGGTGGCTAGGTGAATGCTATTGGAGGATTTTTTTGGTTCCCTATGCTCCTCGTGCTTTTGGGCTACCTCGTTTGGGTGTAGTCTCTTAAGAGCCTAAGGCCAAAACACGTGATATATTCGACGAGTGATTTCTCGGACTATGTGGCCTAGAGACATCTCGTTAGATCGATACCTCATGTTGGGCCCTCTACAAAATCCTCTCATAGTTTTCTCCATATCCATTTGGTTCTCTCATTGTCCTATTGTTTGTGAATACTTGAAATACTGTGATTTGAGTCGAGTGTAGAGGGTGTTAGACGCTATAGTTTGTAAAGAAGCTTGTGGGACCGAACCAACTACGCCAACACATCGGGGTGGCTAGGTGAATGCTAGTGGAGGAGTTTTTTTGGTTCCCTACGCTCCCCGTGCTTTTGGGCTACCTCATCCGGCGTAGTCCTTAAGATCCCCGACAATAAAACAACATATATCTTTGACGGGTGATTTCTCGAGACTCGTTGGCACCTAGAGATGTCTCTTAGATCTAAGACCTCCATGTCAGGTCCCTCTAAGAAATCTTCTCATGGTTTTCTCCATATCCATTCGGTTCTCTCGTTGTCCTATTGTTTGTAAACGCGCGTGAAATATTGCGAGTCTAAGTCGATGTATGGATGTCGAGATGCTATAGTTTGCAAATGGAAGCTCGTGGGACCGAACTAACTATGCCAACATGTTGGGGTGGCTAGGTCAAGCGATAGTGAGGCTTTTTTTTTGGTTCCCTACGCTACCCATGATTTTGGGCTACCTCTCGGGTGTAGTCCCTTAAGATCCCTAAGGCCAAAACATGTTATATCTTCGACGGGTGATTTCTCGGACTCATCTGTGGCACCTAGAGACATATCGTTAAATCAATACCTCCATGTTATGGCCCTCTCTACGAAATCCTCTCATGGTTTTCTCCATCTCCATTTGGTTCTCTTGTCTCCTATTATTTTCAAACGCATGAAATATCGGTGAGTAATGAGTCAAGTGTAAGGTTGTCCATTTCCCAATCACCTAAATAATATAGGTGGTTCATACAATATAAGGGGGTGAAATGAGAATTTTAATAAGATATTTTTACAATATAGGTGGTGAAATGAGAATTTTGTTTGTTGTTCCTTTCTAATATTTAATTTCTCTTAGCTTCACTTGGCTTCGAGAATAATAAATTCTCTCTTGACAATGCCAACCACATGAAGGTGGAAGTTTTTTTTGGCACCACTAACCTACATAAACATGTTAGTAAGCAATTAAATAGAATTTTAAATCATACAAAATTTAAACAAAATCATTTAAGTAAATATTCAAATTAAATTCATGAAGAACATACCTTTGCAAATTCAATCCAATGAACCACAAGGATCAACTCTATTCTTGATAATAGAAAAAATTGCTTCATGATCTGATTCACGAACCTTCCACATAGATTCTTGTTTGATGGCCGACCTTGATATTTGATCAATTTAATATTTTTTGCAAGGACCAAATGTGAATAGTGAAGTATCTTCCGATGTACTTCATAGTCTTCAAACAACCAAATGTTTGATTTTTTGATAGGATATCATTGAAGCCAAGTTCTAGTGACTACCATTGACCCAGTGGGATACTCAAGGTCTTCACCATCAATGACTATGGAAGTCAATTTTTTCCCCTCTACACAACGAGACAAGAAGTAGTATGTTCCCTCTTTGTTAAATTTCATCGCAATAACTACAAAAACATGCCCTATGTATCACAAAGTAAAATTGTTCAGTCAATTTAAAAATACATTAAGAGTTGACCATTTAATAATTTATAAATCTAAAACATGGCATGTACATATATGTATGTACCTTGTTGCACTAAATCAGAGACTTGGTCAAAGTCAGGTGATGTTGTCATTTGATCTGAAGACCCTGCAAGTTGTAATGCTCATGGAACTTGATGTGTGTCGAGTGGAATTAGAGGTCTACAAGTCCATTCATCCACCCACTTATTGTGACTCACATTCATTCCATGCAAAATCAATGCATGATATACAAAAACATGTCATGCACCTAGTATAAATAGTCCAAGCATTTGCATCTGAACTACGGAATGAGTGCATATCACTTGATCCTGCAACTGTCATACAATCTTCAAAGATTTTTAGATGTTGTTCCTCTATCAACCAAAAATATCTATGAACCATTGATCTCTCTTGAGATTCATGGCCCATATTCTTGACACACCAATCAATAATGTTTTTGTACATATGTAAATTTAGCACCATCCTTGAACTTTAACTCTTCTCTTGCAAGTGCTCTTTTCACACATGCTCCTGCACCATCATGCTCTCCTTTTCCATGCCCTACCTCAGTAAAACTCTAGATATGTTATACATTTGTTTCTTTGTGCATCCTGCTTAGCCAATAAAACATCATGCATTCTTGAATTGTGATGTGCAGTTGTCGACCAAATGTAATGTTGATAAAAAATAATGTTCCTCTCATTCAAGTTTACATAAAACACTGAAACACCCTTGTACATATTCTATAGAATGTGTTTGATCATCAATGATGTAGAAATGATACTCTCTTAATATTTTTGATCTTGCTCAAGTGCTTTCTGGAGAGTGCATGAATGTTATATGCACGAAAATAGAAACTTGCATTGAGTTATAATATTGAGACTGAACCTCCATTTGTGGCTACGATGTGTAATTCTCTATGAAGTCAACTACTAAAACAATAGTACCAAGTGGGAATGTGTCCTTTCTTAACTTGAATTGTTCATCCAACCATCGAGCTCTATGTGTGTGCCTTGCATACTCATAAAAATTTCCTCTCTGAATTTGACCATATATTATGATACAAGTAATTGTTTTCTAACAAGCTCACACCTCTTAGATTATTTTCCATCTTTTAATTGATATGCCACGATTTATATTTGGTGAAATCAACCAATTCTTTTCCTATTGAATATGTACTCTCCTCATGGATACAAATTTTCAGATTTGGTAAGCCACCACATACATTGCACATTCCATCCAAACATGCTTTGTTATAAAAAATTGTCTTGTTGATTTTTCACAAAATATTGTCGGAATAAATTCCCTTGAATATTTTTGTGGGACATTTAATCCACACTCCTGCAACATGATGTTAGTATGCAAAACATGACGTATTTGACAAAAAACATCATAATGCATTGAAAATTCAACATGATGCTGCAACAACAAGTGGTACGTGAGTGATTGATTTTCACATAAAAGGGTTTTGCTCATTTCAAAGAATCTTTGGCTAATGTTAATTTGTGGATTTTCATTCTTAAACTTAGAGAACAATTCATGTTTGAGTCATATCTAAGAAATGTTTTACACATGATTCATGATTATGAGAACCTATTCTTCTTTTTATTGTATCTCTTCTATTCGGTGACACCCTTGTGTTCTCATTCCAAAATTTTACAATTAATTCTTTTAGAATATCATATGTATTCTTGTCTTTTTCGTGGAAGTCTGCTAGAGAAATCCCAATAGTCAGTGTTATTGATTGACTCAAGATGTTTTACGTCTCTCTATTGCTTTCATTAGTGTTTTTTGTTTAGCTTCAAAGCACTACTTTTTTTCTAATCAAGCATTTATTAACTATTTTATCACTTACTATACAATTAGTAAGTGCACGTCATGTAGCATTACTATCTTTGGTGCATATTTTTCCACCTACAGTTTGGTATGCTTTATGTATGTTTTCAACAATTGACGCATTTTGATCAACAACATTAGATGTTCTTAACCCCAAGGTCTTCATTATAGGTCTCATCTTAATTAATTTCATCAATGTAACAAATAATTGACATCTTTTGTGTGTCATTTAAATTCTCAAAGTAATTATCCCAAATTCCACTAGCTTTTCTTCTCGCATTTCTTTTAGACATTTTGTTAGGCATTGGTTTTATAATGTTTTCATCAATTTCAATTAAGTGAATTGGTTTTCTTTACAAAATGGAAGGAGGTGTTCTTAGAGGTGAAGATTGTTTACAAGGTTACTTTCTTCATTCAGTGTTTTCATACAAATTTGGGGTTAACATTTGGATTCTCAGGTAAGGGTTCAACAATTGGATTCATATCAATTTCTTCATCCATACCAACATTATCATTCAATTCAATATCATTATTCATTGCAAAATCATTATTATCTACATTTTCATTATGTATTTCATCCCCATTTTCTAATACATTAGCTACATTTGATATAGCGGATGTACCTTGCCCTGCTCAAAGTTTTTGCATTCTCTTCAATTTCTTTATTCTCTTCTCTTCCAATTGCTCTGGTGTCTTGTTCTTGACTTTCCTCTTGTCCTTAGCTTGACGTTTATCACCCATGATTAGAAAAAATCAACTAGTGGGGTAGGGGACAAAATGAACTACTAAAAATTGTGCAAGAATGTAGAGAAAATTGCAAAACAAAATAGAATGTTTGTAGAATTCCGTGAAAGAGATGAAAGGGACGTTGGGGGGCCATAATATATAAAAAAAAAAAATGTGTACGCATTATAACGTGTATTCATTTTGTATTTTCTTTTTTTCCAAGCCATGCCTCAAGGCTTGGGATCCAGTTTGGATCCCCAAGCCTGAGGCATGGACCTGTCTAAACACATCAAACAACATGTTTTGCAAGAAAATGTAAAAATGCCACTTCCTCTATGATAAATCAAAATAAAACAATTGATCCACTTTTTTAAAAATTATACCATGACATAGAGCAGAGTTTCTTCTTTTTAAAAATATAATTTTTCAAATTTTCTGACTAATATAAGGTTTCCATATTATTTATTTTCTAACTATGCCTTTTTATAGCTATTTTTGAAGTGTAAATATGTCTATCTTTCATGGTGTATCTTTTTTTTTGGGTGATCAAAATTTAAAAAAATTATACTAGCCCAAACTAGGCATAATTCTATACATATTCAAAAAAAAAAAAACTAATTTTGATATTTTTGAGGTAGTTAGGGGGTCGGGGACACGGTCGAGCTCTGTTATTTTCAAAACATAAAATTTATGTACTAGAAAATCATAAATAAAAAATATTCGCTATAAAAAATAAAAAAATGGAGCCCAAACTAGATGCTCTAGCTATCTTTCTACCAAAGGGTTTTCAAAAATACTAAATGGTGCTCAAAAAATGGTGGGGGCACGAAAGTCACTCTATTATGTTTTTAACAAAAAAAAAGAACATCTGTTGGTATTTTAGTTGTTTGAACCACTTAAACTTATCCACAATAAAATTTAAACTTATTCATATTTTTTTCAATAAAATTTAGTAAGCTTAGAAACTAGACTGTGCACTTAAAATGCAAAACACAATGGAAAATTCATTTATTTGTACAACATCTTATTTTTAATTAACGACAACAAGATGATGAGTTATGAGTAAATCGATATTAATGGAGTGACCAGCTATTATTATTCAAAATCAAACTTAACCATTTTTTTTCAGAAAAATGTGATTTTTTCACTTAATAATACTAAAATACTTATCTCTCTTTCCAGCTCCCTCTAACACTATAATGTCTCTGAAATTTTCCTAATTCAACTGAGCCTATTCTTCAATAGATTGTGTCAAATGGGATCGAGGGCACTATCCAAGGAAAATTTTGTCACAAACATCTATTTCAATAAAGTACTATTTGTACCTACCTTGAAGAGGCTCTTTTAGAATAATTTTGTATGAATGCATGTGCGTAATTGTGCCATTTTCATTATAGAATACCATAGGTACATTTGAGGATGCAAAACATCTAGCTACCATCATGACCCCTACCCAATGTGCTCGTAGGTGTTGAAACTAGGTCACTGCAGTAAAGATTCCAAAGATAACCTCAACAATTATTTCACATTGTAATTATTTAAATTAAATTAATTCATTATCCTCACCATATTTATTATTTAAATATCCTAATTGGGATAATGCCCACATATCCACCTCACCTAGACACCTCATCAAGCCACCTCACCTAAGACCTATTCTTAGTAAGTTTCTTAGTAAGTTTGCCATAACTAACTAAGACTTACCCAAACCCTAAAAATCAATGCCTACATTCCCTCTAACCACATTCCCACATGCTTAAAAGAAGCTTCCATCGTCTAATCTGTGAGTTAAACACATGAGATCCCTAGAAAATCAAGGGGATCTGCCTAGTTTAGTAAACCTAGGAAATCCCACCCTAACCGATGCCAGTTACCCTTAACCACCACCGGTTAAGCCGGAACCACCATCGGTCACCTTTTAATCCCCAAAACAACCTTATTTTTGAGGTTGGAAAAAGGTTGGTAGATTCTGAGAGATATCACATCTTTTGAGAACAAGTTTTCATGAGAACACACATGCAAGGAAGGAGATCAAGCATTTTCTCTTGCACAGACATCCAACATTCATCCAAACAACCATCCAACACTCACCCCAACACAGATTTGATCCAATCAAGAAAGAAGGAGAGCACATGCAGCCCATGCAAGAGCTCCCCAATGTTTGGTGATCCTCTGCAAGCATTCAACCTCTTATCAACACCTTCATTCCTCACTCACAGATGCCATCAGAACCAGATTCCAAGTAAGTAGAACATTTTACTCCTCTGGTTCATTCATTTCATCATTATATTTTCATCCTTTGTTCTCCTAGCCACCCATTGACCTCCATTAATACTCACCCCTCCATATCCCCATTAAAACCTCACCAAATCCCATCCAAACAACTTAATACCTCATTCAACCAGCCTAGTCCTTTGTGTAATCATAAGGGAGATCTAAAGCTCATTTTGTGACATTCCCAAGTATTCCACAGTAACTAGCACCGGTTCTCCCAACCGGCGTCGGTCACCCTTAACGGCATCGGTCTCTATATTTACCAATACAACCCAGAACAATAACCTACCTACCTATTCCCACATCACCCTTAATCACCTGTGACCTGCCTAAGACCTCTGTCAGACCTGCAGAGACCCAGAACTAGTTACTTGACCTTTGGATCTTATTTTAACCTAGCTTGTTAGATTAGATCTTTCTTATTGTGTTTTAAATGAGATACCTAAATCATTTTAACTACAATAGGATTTACTTTATTACAACATTAAATTGTTTTAAACAGTGGGATGAAAAGCCATCTAGGAAGTATCACACTTCCCGGATCTAGCACATGCTAGGCAGTTCACTTTGCATATATTGTTTAACTTTTTTGGTGGTCTTGTGTTCCATTTAGGTAGTTCCTCCTAGCCAAAAGGAAGCTCTCACGATCAGCTGTGGATTCAAGAAGTCATACGCGCGCAACAACCTATCAACCAACATTTCAATAGGTATTCCTCCTATGCCCATTACCCTATCTATTTCGTCATTTTCAAAGAAACGTCTAAGAATCAGGTGAAACATTTTGGCATGCGGTGGGACCCATCGGGGTTCCTTGCATTTTATTCATTCCTAGGAAAATTTGTGTGTTTGTTTCCCTTCTAAAAAGCATACACATTAATTTTCTTCCTTGGTAACCTTCTTTTTCTTTCTATTTCTCTAAAAGAAACCTTTCTTTTGGTGTACTTAAAAAGAACCATTTCTTCTTGTTTTTGCATTTTAGTGAAAGAGCATCCCTCTCCTCTTCATCTATTTGTGTCATCAAATTCCATATTTTGATTTGGGCTTAAAATCATTGCATTTCATTCTGATTTTTTGCATTAGCTCACATTAATTGAGGGAAACCTATATGCTGGAAGTCATTGCCCAGTTGATGGTTGACAAATGAATCATAGAAAGCACATCTCTCTCTCTCTCTCTCGAGTCTTACCAAATTACACAAATTCAAAACAAATACATATTCTTAAACAACATCTTTCCTGGGAATGCTCCTGTCAATGATCACACTGATATGAGGATTGGTAGGTACTCCCCACTCTGCTGCTCTATTGAGTCATACTTCAGAGTGAAGCCCGCCCCCACCATAACATACCTGAAACCTCACCTTTTAGATCTCCTTCTTCGTAGGAAGCCATCCTCACCAAAAAACTCTATTCTACAGTTCATGAGTCAGTCCTTAAATAGCATAAGCTAAACAAACATAATAGAAAAGGCACTCTTAGGATCACATTTTTCTTAGTGTTTTTCTACTTGGCTTGCATTTTTGAGGTGAGAGGTCACGTTCTTCATTTTTCTTGTTTCTCCTTGCATGCTCCTCATCATAGTTGGTGTATTCCAGCTTCATCTGAGTGTGCCTGGACCATATTCTCATCATTCTTAGAATTTTGGGTTTGATTCCACATCAGATTTTAATTCACAACCACTTTTCTTTCATCATTATTTCAATTTCATAGAATGTAACCAGTGTCGGTCCAGTGACCATCATCGGTTACCCCCTGACCATCATCGGTTATACCCAACCGGCGTCGGTTCCCGGTCCTTTTGGTTAACCTACCCAAAAGGACACCTATTCACTTTCTTTGACTATTAGAGTCCCTGTCACTATTATCATTCTCATTGACCTTGTAAATCTCATCAAGTATTTGGCATACCTATCAAATTTGGCCTTATACCTTGTTTTTGACCATTGTCCACTTTCCACAGTGACCGACCTCGGTTACCTGTGACCGGCGTCGGTTTACCCTAACCGGCATCGGTTATCTGTGTCATTTTTCAGCTACCATTTTAGCCCCAATTCACCCACCACCACCTATTTATCCTACCTATGTTGTATTTTTGTGTCACTTATAGAAAGTAGTCTTACCACGTTAGTACCTATTCACATGGTACTGACATGGCATCAACAAGCAAGCACCCTCGTATTCCATGCCAGTTGTCAACCACTCCCACCTAGCCCTTCACCACCTTCCATTTTATCACCCGCCATGGATCCTATCCAACCTATCACTATCACTACTACGGAGATGAGGAGTTTGCATGACTCCTTGACCAAAACCCTGCCGCCTTGTAGTTTTATCTTTCCCACTCATCCACTCGAGATGCCTCGGGTTAGTTGATATATGACATGCCCGTATCTATCCCCCGACTCTCACTCCCACTCTGCTCAGCCCCCATCTAGCTCCTGTTGCCCCGCTTGCCCTACATCTACCTTACCCCCAGTCATTTTGTAGCTAGGTCCTATACCCTATATATACATCTGTCTACTACATCCATTGCACCCGCCACATCCACCATACCTTGCAACAACCACCCAAAACACAACCTCATCCACCCCTATTGTTCTCACATATACCCATAGCTACACAACCACCTCCCGTGTCGGTGACCCCTACCCCTTTTCAAAATGTGGTCCTTTCTATTCCACAATCATTGGCCCCCATTTCCACTAGGGTCACCATGACCCTTCCACCTCCATATATGTACTATCAGCAACCTCCCTGTTTCATCTATTATTCATTTCGGGTACGTACCCCTATTTCATTACCTTCTTCTCAATCCACCTACATGGCACCACCATATACTGGAATGCCACCCTCATCATATGCCCAACACCAACCCTCTTACTACTACAGGAGGCACCCAACCATCACAACCTACCAATGACCTAATCAAATTAATGATGGACAAGATGCAGACATTGGAGGCATCGGTTTCTGGCTCCACAACACTCTCACCTATGATGAGATTTGTAATGAGCCTATCCACCCATCCATTCCTATCCATCCATACCCCATGCATTGGGAAATGCCTAAATTCAACCATTTCAATAGCAAGGAAGACCCGCAACAACATTTGTGGTCATTCAAACATGGGTGTTACCTAATCACCCACGATGATGCTTTGCTCTTGAGGACCTTTCCCATGTCTCTGACTGGACCTGTGTTAGATTGGTATAGTGGGTTACCTAGACACTCTATATTTTCATTTAATCAGGTAGCCCAAGCCTTCTTGGATCACTTCTCCATCAATATGTTAAGAAGGTTACCATGACTGACCTATACTCCACGCGTCAGTATGATGATGAATCTATCGCAGATTTTTTGCTCGCTCGTTGGCGTAGCCTGATCAATCAACTCACATTCCAACTACCACAAACAGAACTCATCGAGCTCTTCATGTGGGCTTGTGCTAGACATATCTCACCGACCCTGTAGGTCCAAACTTTCAAACATTTGATGAAGCATTCACCATGGCATGAAAGTTAGAGATTTGGGCCATCGAAGAGAAGAAAATCCAATTACGCAATAAGAATTGGCATTCAAGTCGAATGATACCTCTTCTTCTTCCAAACATAGAAACAATTATTCAAAAGCTAAGGGCACCACTAATGTAGTGGTACTCAAAGCCGGCCCGCCAGCTCATCCATCAAATCAGGCTAGCCCCTCATCTAATCTCTCACCCATTAGACTTTTCAATTCAGATGAGAACAATGGAAATACACCCCAATTGGGGAGCCTTACTCTTCTTTGTCTTAGAAAATCTCATCAAAGCTGGGGCCATCACCCTTCCACCTATAAAACCACACACTGGTTTTGACCCTGCTCACCCCCACACCCGCATGGTATAAAGAACATGACTTCTATAACTATCATCGAGTAAAGGGTCATAGTGATGGAAATTGCATCACTTTCAAAAACATTGTCCAAGAAATGCTCGAGAAAGGTGAGTTAACCATGGATAATCCTAATGCACCTACCAATCAAAACCTACATATCTTCAAGAAACCCTTTCCCAATCATGCCCCTTTGTTTGATCAAACCGGTGAGACCTCAACTCATGATAGCCATACCGCGAGGTCCACTATTTTCAAGTGATGCACCCATTGCTTCCCAATTACCTCATATTCCTTCCATAGAGGAAATTCTAGCTCAAAATCCTCCTTCTACATTGGAACCCACCTCACCTATTCCTCCACCCATAGAGGAACACCTTTCACCTCCTTCCTCACCTGTGGAGGAGCCTTTCACTAATATCGAGACCATTTCACCTTTGGCTTCTCCACCTAGGGAACCATCACCCACAGTACTTCTTCAGTCCATGGAGGATACTTGTTTATCTCCACCCACAGAGGAGCACCCATCATCTCCTCCACCCATAGAGGAGCACCCATCATCTCCTCCACCTATAGAGGAACACCCATTTTCTCCTCCACCTATCATGGATCCTAGTAGAGATACCTTTGCCTCTAGGTGAACATTCTCCATCAGCTACCCAAGATCCATAGACCTACTTTTGGCTCTCTTACCCACGGAAGTTGAAGCCAACAAATTCCCCATCTCTAAGACACATTTTATGGGAATAGCCATTAGGTCCTCATCAACTTCACCTATAGACGTGTCATTCTCATGCTTGGCCGATCACTTAGATTATGTGGACAAGAGCCTTATTGTGGGGGCCTTCTGCTTCCTATCTCAATGCAAATGTAGATGTCACTTGTTGATACTTCCACCATCTACCCAAAAATATTTGACCAATTGAACCAAACACAACCACCTCTATCACAACTTCTTTCCATACCTATCATACACTCAACATACACCCTTACCCATAACCCAACATACATCTAAATCCAAACCCACACCTACATCATCTTCCTCGACTAAACCTATCACTACCTTAGGGGTCACCCCAACCACCAACCTTACTCATCCACCTATCAAACTAGATTTAGCTACATCCTCCAAAGTCAACACCAAACCTACTCGGCACCCAAACAGAAGAACCAAACCCATAGAACTCATACCCCAGCTGCTGCCAATCATACCTGCATCACCTTCACCCTTTCCATCCATTTTAGGACCTCAACCTCCCAACATGGTCAAGAAACCTCCACCCATCAATAAACCAAAAACACAACAGCCCATTCCTTCCTCACAAACCTCTAACATACCCAGTGCCCGACATGACTTACACCCACACCTGCAGCATCTTTACCACCCATACCTCCAATACCCTCAACAACTTCTTCACTACCCACTACACTTCAGTCTCTGTCCCTCACACCCCCTGCATGACCCACATCATCTACCTTCACAACACCTCCATTATCCCCATGGGTAACTCACCCTCTTCCCCCATCCACTTTTCCCTCTAGATCTCATACACCCATATCACCTTTACCCAAGAAGGTGCAACCCAAAACAAAAATCCACTACCCTCCAATAAGGTAGTCAAAACAACCATACACCCTCCTGCCCATTCATCTACCATACCCCTACCCAAACAAACATGACCAACACCCAAGACCACTCCAGCACCCAAAACCATGGCTCGACCCACTCCCCCTCCTGCAAGGACCATTCCTCAACAATCAGCCGCACCTACACCCAAACCCACTTTCACTTCCCATTGTGATCCACTAGCGAGGGTCCTATGCCAAAATTTTAACCAACCTCCTTGAGACTTCATCATCACATTACCACCACTCAGACCTTATGACCCCCTCAAACCCAAGCCAAAAGGGTTTGATGACACTAAAATTTTTGCCTACCATTGTGTGTCAGGGCACGATGTGGAGAACTGCAAGGCTTTGAAAACCATCCTTATCCAGTTGTGTCCTCTAAAGCCAACTTTGATGATGATGACCTTCTTGATGAGGACCCTGCTTCACCAACACCCATTCCCATAGTCCTTCCCTCATTACCTACTCAACAACCATGACCTCCACCCCCACAACTCCTAGAGCCACCCCCAAGATTTGAAATTAACATGGTTCACATCAGAGAACTTGCCACACCATTACCTAAATTTCATTGCACCCAACTCACTTCACAAGGTTTTTCTCCGGTAGGTTTTTTTCCCATCATGTCATTATACCACTCACCCTACACCTTCTCCATTTTCCAACTCCTCAAATCAACATGATCCACGTTACTACCCATGCTCAGAAGGACAAAGGAAAGGAAAAGGCAACTGACCCACCAACCAATCCTATACCCAACATACCATCTACACCCACACCTAAAATCACTATCCATGGCCCCACATACCCTATTTCTAATGGGGTCACACATCACACCATGCTCAAACAATTACACCAATCCCCTCAAAATGTCCCTATATGACCTCATCCAAACCTCGGAATCCCATCGTCAAGCTCTCATGGAGGTTCTTCAATCTATTGAGGTTTTACCCAATGACCCTACACCGTAGCCTCCATTATCACACCCCATCATGTAGCCTCTCTCACCAAATTGCCACCTTTATCCACACCTCACCCTACTCACCAAGTAGCCTCCCTTAGCTTCTCAAGAGGAAGAGATCACACCGCACCAAATGGATGACCCAGACCCACCCTCTTCATCTCTATCCACATCGATGATATATGTGTATGATGTGTAATGATCGATGGGGGTGCTAGCATTAATATCATTTCATCCCATGCATTCACTCAAATGTGCATACCTGACAATTACATGCATAAACATCCTGTCATGTTGCATTCATTCAATGATGCTATCACCTCTACACTAGGCACCATCATCCTCCATGTTCGCGTGGGCCCCCACACTATTCTAGAGCTATTTTACATCTTGGAGGGGGAATTTCAATATAAACTTGTTGCTTGGAGACCCTGGATTCATGTCATGGGTTGTGTTCCTTCCACTTTGCATCGTTGTGTAAAGTTTGAGCATGAAGGACACACCTATACTATTCCAGCTGATCCATCACCTTT
Source organism: Taxus wallichiana var. yunnanensis (assembly GCA_018340775.1). Taxonomy (NCBI): domain Eukaryota; kingdom Viridiplantae; phylum Streptophyta; class Pinopsida; order Cupressales; family Taxaceae; genus Taxus; species Taxus wallichiana. The sequence continues at coordinate 454,500,747 of CM031241.1, read as the reverse complement.
CAAAACATGCAACATGCTCTACCGACCCAATGATGTGCTCATACCCATTAAAGCCTCTATGACCACTACCACTTCACCTACACCTCCACTTTCCAGTGCCACCACTACCTCGACCGCACCTACATCCTCCATTCCTACCACTACCACAACCTCCATGGCTGACCCATCAGCCTCCCAATCCATTAGCTCTACCTCCGCATCGACCACCGACACATCATCTATTCCAGCTACCCACATACCAACCACCGATCCCTTGGAAGGCATTTTTCAATGCCTCACTCTGGGAGAATATCACTTATATAGTGTCAACACATTCCTTACTCCACAAGAGTATGGAAGTCTTCACCAACACCCTCGCTATGATCACCACATAGGAGAATGCCTCCTTTATGGTCCTCCTCATCTCTCATACTAGTCTCACCTATGGGGGACTTGATACTACCACTTACACACCCGAACCACCATCACAAACCCACCCATTTTTCTTGACTTCAGTCTCTCACCAATCATCATTTCACCCACACCTTCCTGCACTGATGTGCATGGAAGGGTTTTGGTTTTGGATTTTATGAGCAAGGCCACCTACTTATCATTCCATGTACCACCCAAAACATAATGACCGTAGTGGTATCGGCTTTCTGAACCACCTACTAAGCAAGCCCACATTGAACCATCGAGAGACACATCTTCCCTCTCTCCACCTTCTTCACCCGCTCCACCTTCATCACCACCTTCACCGATGGAGTCGATGGATCTGAATCTATCCCTCCTAACTTTTTTTTTTTTCATAAACACCATTTCCTTGGGGCCTTTGACTTATCAACGTGAGGGCGAGGCCCCTTCCTCTCTTCCCTTCCTGTATCCTGAAATGATCGATGATGATACACCTTCAATTAACATCATTCAATGTCAAGGATGATGAATCTATACTCACCTACCTTGGTGTAGAAGACTCATATATTCATCGGTCGTTACCTTCTTGAGACAAACCATGTTGAATGAATCAACTATCGAGATCAACATTCATACTCAGGATGACCGCACATCCTAAAGATTGGTCAATCTTTAGATGTTGTTGAACAGGAAGCCATCACTTCTTTTCTCAAAGATCATAACCACGCTTTCACTTGGTCTTACATAGACATGCCTAGTATTGACCCCACCATAGTGGTCCACAATATCATAACCATTCCCGATGCCAAACCCATCAAAAAAAAAAGCTAAGGAAAATGCACCCTCGCATTTCCCTTCTAGTCAAAGAAGAACTCAACACCTTCTTTTTTTCCTTCATATTACCCATTGATTATCCTCGTTGGATTTCTAACATTGTCCCTATCACTAAGGTGACAGGGGACTCCACATTTTTACATGGACTTCCATGACCTCAACCTTGCCTACCCAAAAGATGACTTCCCTCTACCCGGTATTGACCAACTGGTTGACCTTACCAGCTGGTCACGAGATGCTATCACTCATGGATGGCTTCGGGTTATAACCAAATCTTGCTTGCCCTAGAGGATCAACACAAAACCTCATTCATCACCCCTTGGGGGACCTTCTACTACCGAGTCATGCCTTTTGGCCTTAAAAATGTTGGTGCCACATATCAGTGGGCTATGACTTATATCTTCCATGACATCATGCATCGTATATTGGAAGATTACGTGGATGATCTCCTGGCCAAATCTAAAATGCCGCTCCGAGCACCTTGCCATCCTCAAAACCATTTTTGACCACCTCATTAAATATTGTGTTCACCTTCAGCCCAAAGAAGTGTGTCTTCGTGGTTCTCTCAAGAAAGCTCCTGGGATTTATCATTTCCTTACGTGGTATAGAAGTTGACCCTGCTAAAGTCAAGGCCATTCTGGAAATGCCTCCACCCACTAACCTTAGACAACTCCGTAGCCTGTAAGGTAAGTTGCAATCTATTCACCATTTCATTTCACAATTATCTGATCGGTGTCAACCATTTCATCATCTGCTCAAGAAGGATGTCTCCTTTAAATGGGATGATGACTGCCACAAAGCTTTTGAGGCCTTAAAACAATACCTTCTCCAACCACCCGTACTTATTCCACCTAAAGATGATCAACCTTTCTACCTATACATCTCTACTATCGATCATTCCTTGGGAGCCATGCTCGCTCATCGCGATGAACAACACAGAGAGCAGGTGGTTTATTACATAAGCCATACTCTTTTGGACTATGAAACCCGATACACCCATCCCAAAAAACTTTTCTTAGCCTTAGTTTTCATTGCCACAAAAACCGCCATTACCTACTCAACCACAAAACCTATGTTGTGACCAACACCGACCCCTTACACTTCATGTATGCCAAACCTTATCAAAATCAGCATGCCGCATGATGGCTTATGCTTTTAGCTGACCTGACCTGAATTCATTCATCAAAATTCCATCAAGGGCCAAGCCATCACCGACCAATTGGCCGATGCACCTATTTCTGGGGATCAACCCTCTAATTTTGACTTTCCAGATGAGTCAATTGCTACCCTTTCCTTGGATGAACCACTTATCAAATGACACTCTTCTTCGATGGTTCCAAGTGTTAGCGTGGGGGGGGCTGGTGTTATCCTCATTCCTCTTGATGGTGAACCCATGCCTTTGTCTTTCAAACTCGATTTTGATTGTACAAACAATATTGCCGAATACGAAAGCACTCGTATTAGGTCTCCAAGCTGCCTATGCCCTAGATGTCAAATCAATCAACATCTTTGGTGATTCTCAATTGGTCATAAACCAAGTCAATGGTATATACCAATGTCGTAATGAGATACTTCAAAAGTATAAACATCATGTAGACATACTTTTGACCACCTTTGACCATTATGCCCTTCAAACCATCCCTCATTCAACCAACAAATTTGTAGATACCATGGCTTGCTTGGCTCTCAAATACCCACTTCACCCACAGATTCTAAAATATTTGTCACCATACAATGTCTCCAATCACCCTCCTATTTACCTCGTGATGTTTACTCCATCGAACCACTACCCCGACCCAAGTGACCTTTGGTATAAACAATACTCCGACTATCTTTCTCTCTCCATCTTACCTCCTGATCTCACCCGTAATGGACAACGTGCCTTCCTTAAAAAGGTCTCTCATTACGTCATCATGGGGGCCTTCTCTATAAGCATGGCTTTGATGGTATTCTCTTACGATGCCTCACGAGTTCTGAAATTCCTTATACCATTAAGGAAGTTCATGATGGCATATGTGGAGGTCACTTTAGTGGCCTTGTTATTGCTAAGTGTATTCTTCACCTAGGCTATTACTGGCTGACCCTTAACCATGATTGTTGTGACTACATCAAACATTGTGTAAAATGCCAACAACATGCCAACCTTCATCATACACCCAGTCATGCCTTATAGTTCACCGTGACCTTTGGCCCTTCTCTCAATGGGGTTTGGATCTTGTCGGAGAGATCAACCCCCATTCTTCCCAATGACATCAATGGATCATTACCACTACTGAATACTACACAAAATGGGTGAGAGGCTATACCACTCATCTCCATGAAAGCTGAGAAAATATGTGAGTTCATCAATCATCACATCATTTTTCCTTTGGTGTTCCTCATCACCTCATCACTGATAATGGAAAACAATTCAAAAACAAAACATTGCAAAAACTTTGTGATGCCTTCGGCATTCAAGTTAAGTTTCTCATCACCTTATTACCCACAAACCAATGGCCAAGCTGAATCCACTAACAAAACCTAAACAAAATTCTCATGAAAGTGGTTAACGATACTGGGAAGGATTGGCATATGCACATTCCTTTTTCCCTATGGGCATACCGCACTAGTATCATACTTCCACTACTGCCACACCATTTTCTCTGGTCTATGGTACAGAGGTTGTTCTACCTCTCAAAGTCAGATTCCCTCACTCCACATTTCTCTCCATGACATGCTCAATGATGATGACTTTCATCAAGACCATTTAGCACAACTTGAGTTATTAGATGAACGTCATCTTAATGCTCTTGACCACCTTCAAGTTTACCAAAAATGTATCAAACGTGCCTATGAAAAATGTGTCCATGAATGAACCTTCAAGTCGGTGACCTTGTCCTGAAAGAAAATCAACATGTAACCAAAGAAAAAAAAAGTAAACGGGGAAAATTTTCTCCTAATTGGCTTGGACCATACATCATGACTCATACTTATGGATCAGGTGCTTATCATTTATCTTCACTCGATGGTAAACCCGAACCTGAGCCCCTTAATGCCTTGCATCTTGACCATTCTATTGTTGAATTTTAGTCCTACATCACTTTTTTTCCTCTTTCCATGCTCATCCCTTGAGTGCTCTCCACTTCTTACACCTCACCAATGATTAAACAAGAATCATGTGAGTACCCATCACTTGTTATCTTCTCTTGAATATGTGTACCATGGTTTGCACATAGCATGATTCTCATGGATACTTTTCATCTACCTTTAGATGAGATCCCATGGTCATTTCACCCTACTTTCTGAACAAGAATCCTTTTCCTCACCTTGGTCTTGTCCATGACTTCAAAGCCCTCACATGGGACCCAACTCCTTGAGTCAAACTTCTAATAAAAAGATGACTCCCTCAAAAGGACATCTTCTCTCGCAATCGCTGCTATAAATAGACTGCTCCCTCGAAGGACAACTATGTAAAGCTCTAAAAAAAAAAAAAAAAAAAATGAGAGAAATTTGAAGCTTCCCGCATCGATCAGCTTCACGAAGACCTCAAGGAGTTAATTTAATCATCCCATATAGACTTCCCATCATCGATCAGTCTATCTCAAATACAAGTCAAAACAGAAGACTTTTAGTCATGGACTTTGCCCATTGTGACCTCGGATCTCTTGCCCAAAGAGCATGCTACCACATATCATATAAAATTACCCACCTTTCACCCCTCTCACCATTCGCACTCCCATTTCCTACTACCTCAAGGGACCTCTTGGGAACCATGACATTTGGTGATCATGTGACTATTTTCACCCTTAGAACAATCAATCATGCAATGCCTTTAGGGTCTTCACGTTCATCACCTCCTCCAAGGTATGATCTACTCGGTATGATCCTAACCAATCAGGTGGCTTTATTTCCCCCCTCTTATCTTTTACCATCTTTATTTATGTTTTGATTACCTTATACAGGACTTGGTCCTCGACGCAGCTTACCTTTGGGGTAATCTTCTTCTTTTACCACAATTGACATCACCTATACTAATTTTCCTATAACCCACCCACACCTAATAGACCTAAACCCAAATCATGCCTAAAACCTACCAACTCATTTTCATACCTCCTCATATTCTTCCCTAGCTTATGGGAGAACTACATCGGCCTGAGGTCCCTTTTTCCGGGACTATGTAGGTAACACTCCGAGGGCATGGGGCCCTTGGAGGTTAGCTCGGCCACTCTCTACCCTAACCAATTCATCTTTCATCTTCTTAAATCACATTTACCCTACGTAGTTTCCTTTTTATATCAAAATTGGAAATTAAACCAAACAAACAACAAGTTTGCTTAATCTTTATTATCATCATCACAACATACATTTATTATGACTTCCATTTCTCTACCATCATCATGCATATATTATAAAACATTTTAAACATGACCCATATCATCATTCATTGCTCAAATTCATGAATCACAACTTCAACTAATGCCTAAACTCAACCATGCCTAAACCAAACTGACTCAAACCATGCTAAAAACCGATCAACCCAAACTAAACTGAAACCAACCATGCCATGCCTAAACCAACTGACCATGCCATGCCTCAAACCTGACTCGATCCATGCCTAAACAACTGACTCGATCCATGCCTAAAAACCCGACTCAATCCATGCCTAAACTGACTCGATCCATGCCTAAACCAACTGACTCGATCCATGCCTAAACTAAACCGACTCCGATCCATGCCTAAACCAACATGACCATCCATCATGCTAACTAACTCACCTAACATCATGCCTAATCACTAGTTTTCCATCCATATCACAAAAATTAAAAGTCTCATCAAAACACCAACAAATCAAGCATCTCATGTATCTCATCATATAAATAAATATGTGTGTCTCAATATAATATGCATGAATATCCCATCATGTCTATCTCAAAAAAATCATCCGCATGCAGGCCGATACTCAATACAAAATGTCATCGGCATGCAGGCTGGTCTCATATATAATAAAATAATAAAAATACAAAAATCTCTTGACACGCAGGCCGGTATATGCTCAAAATATATAAAAACTCTCATACATCCTCACTCTCTTTAGCATGCAGGTTGGTATGTGATCAAAAATATATCCTCTATAACAATCTCTCAGCACATAGGCCGGTATATATCAAAACTCAAAACTATGTCAAAAATCGGGAGCCATATATCAGGCACCCTCTCGGTGGACATCCTCCATATCGGTATCACCTATCCCCTCCGCCTCCTCGGCCCCTGTCTGGTGACCTACTAACATCTCCCCACCCATCATAGGTGGTGGTTGGGTCCCTCTTGGCGCATCACCTAGAGCTGGTCTCCGTGAGCTGGTGGCCTCTCCCTGATCCTATCTCGGAGCTCGATGGCCCCCTGTGCTCTCTACACTATGAGTGTGGGATCTCATCCTCTCACTCGAGGCCTGTTGTGCCCTGTACTCTCCATAGGATAGAAAATCTATCCCGGCCACCATCAACTGATCCTGGTAGTATCTGGCCTCACCTAGGGCATCCCGTAACCTAGATATGGGCATGGTCTGTGGTGGCCCCATAGGCCTCGCCCCTGTACCTATCCTGTGGGACCCTGTCCCCCCTACCTGTGAACTGGGACCCTGTCCCGGTGCTTGTGGTGGTGCCATCGGCCCCTACCCCTGTGCATATATCTGGGCCTGTAAGGCCCAATATATGCCTGTGTTGTGGCCAACTGGCCCTACAACCCTATCACCTGTGCCTGTAGGGCAGCCACCACCATCATCTCCATCTCCATCTCCATCCCCACCCTGGGCCATCTGGGCCTGAAGACTAGCCACCTGTACATGTAACTGGCCACCTCCACCTCTGAGCTGGCAAGTTGTGTCTACACCATACCCAAACTAGTAATCAGAGTCACCACCTACCCCCCGTAGGGCATCCCCCTCTACACGTGATGGATGGTGGCTAGATCCAGCTGCCCCGGCCTGGGTGGTGGTACGCTCATAAATGAGCCACCCACCACTACTATATCTGTCTGTGACCCCGACATCATCAATCCGTCCGGTCCACTACCTGCTCCTCCTGCCCTATGGGCACTTTTGGCTGTGGTAGAGGTAAGGGCCTCTCCATGTCATCTCTCTATGTACTATGGGAAGGGTGGAGGTATGTCCTGTAGTAGCCCAAACTACCACCTAACTCTGTCAACGGGATCATCTCGTGCTCCCCAACATGGTGACCCTGTATCCATCTCAGTAGCTTGAGAGCTCTAGCTAGCTCATCACGCATATGCCTATATGATGGGAAGCCCACATATGGCCTCCATATGATGTCCACTCTAGAAAACCCTCCAATAAACACCTAGAAATAGGCCACATCATGTGTGGGCCTGTCTGATCTCCACTCTCCAATAGTAGGCACCCATCACCTATACCCCACTCATACAAAGCCTGGTGGAAAGGCATCGGCCAGGGCATACCCACTGGATGCACACAGACAATGTGCTCATATGCCCAGTAGTGAAGTAAAAGGTACAACATAGGTTGAACTACGTGCAGATGCCCATATGCCCACAACTCTCTATGTATAGCTACACCAGAATGTTGGCACCCAGGAAAAGTGGGTCTGATCTATCATCATGTCATGTAATACCCCCATCAATGATCGGGGAAACCACCCACCCTCTGCATCTCGGCAAAAAAAGCAACACACTACCTCCATCAATAGAACTACTAGCCTGTCTCCTCCTGGATGGGCTAGGTACATCTCTCCATAGCTCAGTTAGCACTATGGAATGTCAGCTCGGCCATCCCCTCTCCAAACACCATCAAGCATCAACTCCTCGAGGCCTCGAGGAGATCGAATAGACCTGTGTACCCAATATGGGTAGCAAATCTCGAACATGTCTCCGGTGGTGACCATAATCTCACCCATCGGTAGGTGGAATGTGTTGGTCATGGAATCCCATCTATCGATGAGAGTGACCATCAGACTTGGCTATCGGACTACATGTCGGTAGCATCAGACCCCACTCTCAGCCCACCTCCTCCACATGCCGCAACTCCTCAGGGGTCACTACACCATGAACTATCATGAGCAGGGGTGGAACCCTATCCCATGCATGTGTAGCTGATCTCTCCCCTACATCCAATACAAACAACAAATTAATCTACATTTATCATACCCATACTCACCCACTATCATTTTCCCACACCCTATTTTACCCCTACCCATCTCAACCACCCAACCTGTGGCACTTTTGGCCCCTTGCTCTCCAAAACCCGACCAGTGTCCAGTTCTCTCTAACTGACCCCGGTCACCCCTAAACTCAGCATCGGTCACCTATTTTGTGACCGATACCGGTTTAACCCCCTAACCAATTAACTAAACCCGACCGCCGGGTCACTGTCATGGTGAAAAACCCGTGACCCCCAAACCCTCCCTTCTCAAAACTTACTTCTTCTGACACTTCTACCCACCCAATCTTACCTACAACTCCCCTACACCTCATCCACTCCCCTATTCTCCCACTTATCTCTCTCTCCCCACTCCTATTTTACCCAATTTACCCTCCCATTTCCAAATTTTATTTTCCCCCACCCAAAATAAAAAAAACAAAAACCCAATTTTCCAAATCACCTAATCTATCTAACAAAAAATACAACAAGAGTTGGATGCTTACCTCATCATGTTATCATCATCATGGTGGTGGCACGTCTAGCCACTACACCGGTGGCCCACCCGATCCCTCTCTCGGCCTCTGCCATCACCAAATCGCTACCCGTGACTCCAACCAATCAAATCACACACACCGATCCCATGGACCCACCTCTCACCAACCAATCACCCACCATTCGGCTCGCCAACTCAACTCTCCATTCCATCTAGACACTTTTCCTTTTTTTCTCTCTCTCTTGTGTCATTTTCTCAATTCACAAGATGACAAATGAATAACAAAAAACATGGATTTTTTGTTTTTATAATAAACCCGACCTAACCGATGCCGGTTTTTACTTCACCGGCATCGGTCTTGTGCCCTACCTTACCATGGTCGGTTGGTTACACTCTACCGGCATCGGTTACCCTTGATCGCATCGGTCACCCTCTCTTACACATTGCCCTAAATTTTACCCTATTACCCTACCCATCACTCTTTTTTCCACACCTAACCTTTACCCTGACCATTTACCCCACCCCACCTTTACCCAAACCATTTACCTCACCCTCTTGACCTCATCATTTACTACCTAACCTCGTCCTCCTTTGGGGACTCATTATTTTACCCATACCTCGGCCCTACCGTGTCGTGACCTAGATTCTTGGACCTGGAACATCGCTAGTGACCTTTGACCCCATGTGTTTGCTATACCTTGTGACACTATTACCTATGTTGATTGACCTAATGACCTTACCTTGCCTCTTTCATGACCATTTATCCTGACCCTACCTTTGGTGTACGGAACACACCTAAACATTCCTACACCTGACCTATGTTGTGTTTCTGACCATATCCTATACCTTGGATACCGGAATCACTTCAACCTTGTTTGGATAAACCTATCGACCTTAGACAATGTAGAGTTTTTCTTTCTCTTCAACCTGGTAGTGTGCTACTGTAGTTTATACGTGTGTGTGTGTTTGACTATTACTACCTTTGACCCTGACCCATTACCTAGATTACCCGAGTAGACCTTACTCCTTTTTCCCCTATTACCCACCTTCCTTTTCATCACATTTACCTTTTATCAAACCACTCACCGATTGCCTTCTACCTCTTCAGTTCTCTGGTTTGAGGGGGATCACCTCCATCCACACATGGGGCAACCACATCTTATTTTTTTCAGCGTCACTTACCAATACAAGCTACACAACAAAAGGGGAAAAATGTAGACACCAAAATTAGGTCACACTCCCTTTGGTCCCTCGATAAATAAACACTTTCATCACATTCACCTAGCCATGGCCCCCTTCACCCCACTATAATATTAATTTAATTATTTAAATTAAATTAATTCATTATCCTCACCATATTTATTATTTAAATATCCTAATTGGGATAATGCCCACATATCCACCTCACCTAGACACCTCATCAAGCCACCTCACCCTAAGACCTATTCTTAGTAAGTTGCCATAACTAACTAAGACTTACCCAAACCCTAAAAATCAATGCCTACATTCCCTCTAACCACATTCCCACATGCTTAAAAGAAGCTTCCATCCTAATCCATGGGTTAATGACATGAGATCCCAGAAAATCAAGGGGATCTACCTAGTTTAGTAAACCTAGGAAATCCCACCCTAACCGACGCCGGTTACCCTTAACCACCACCGGTTAAGCGAAAAACCACCATCGGTCACCTTTTAACCCCCAAAACAACCTTATTTTTGAGGTTGGAAGGTTGGCAGATTCTGAGAGATATCACATCTTTTGAGAACAAGTTTTCATGAGAACATGCATGCAAGGAAGGAGATCAAGCATTTTCTCTTTGCACTGACATCCAACATTCATCCAAAACCATCCAACACTCACCCCAACACATATTTGATCCAATCAGGAAAGAAGGAGAGCACATGCAGCCCATGCAAGAGCTCCCCAAATGTTTGGTGATCCTCTGCAACATTCAACCTCTTATCAACACCTTCATTCCTCACTCACAGACATCCAGAACCAAGATTCCAAGTAAGTAGAACATTTTACTCCTCTGGTTCATTCATTTCATCATTGTATTTTCATCCTTTGTTCTCCTAGCCACCCATTGACCTCCTTCAATACTCACCCCTCCATATCCCCATTAAACCCTCACCAAATCCCATCCAAACAACTTAATACCTCATTTCGACCAGCCTAGTCCTTTGTGTAATCATAAGGGAGATCTAAAGCTCATTTCTGTGACATTCCAGATTCCCACAAGAATCGGCAGGCACCTAGTTCTCCCCAACCGGCATTCGGTCACCCTTAACCGGCATCGGTCTCTATATTTACCAATACAACCAAAATAGTAACCTACCTACCTATTCCCACATCACCCTTAATCACCTGTGACCTACCTAAGACCTCTATCAGACCTGCAGAGACCAGAACTAGTTACTTGACCTTCGGATCTTATTTTAACCTAGCCTGTTAGATTAGATCTTTCTTATTGTGTTTTAAATGAGATACCTAAATCATTTTAACTACAATAGGATTTACTTTATTACCAACATTAAGGAAATTTTGTAGGTAACCTTATCAAAATTTTGTTCGGCTTTCCTCGTCAGAGGTCCCTCAACATTTCGAATGTTGTAAAATCCCTTTCCGCTTAGTCATTTTGGTCCTTTTTTGGTTGGGCGCATCTTTTGTCTATGCAACATAGGATAAATTTACACCCCCTTTATTCCTTTGGCACACCCTTTGGAGTGTTAACACAACAATTGTTGTGCCTCCCGTGATGCACCTTTCTTTCCTACGCCAAGGCGCATGCGCCATCCTGTCAACAACAAAAATGTTGCGCCATATTTTGGTGTGCCAAGGCACTCAAAATCCAATGTGTGATAGTCCTAAATTTGCGCTTAAGGCATAGATAATTTCATGTTGACAAAGACATATCCGCGCCAAAGGGCGCAAAGTTTTTCATGTCGACACGTATTTTGTGTGCCCCTTTAAAAAGTGGTTGGTGCATTTATTACACTTTTGGCTATATATAGGCGCATCCGCCTGTCATTTTCACAATTAAAAACATGTGAAAACTTTATTCCTCTGCACCTGTCAATGCGCCCGTCATCCTCGTGTCGCGTTCGTGGACCCCACTTCGTTTCTCTCATTCTATATATTCTGGGTAAGTGGTCCTTGCTTCTCTTGTTTTTTTTTTTTGTTGGTTGTTTGTGAAGTATGATGAAATGAATCTGAGGAAACCATAAACCCCTCCAAGCCCATTTTGTAATTTTCTACCTCCCAAGCCATTTTCACCCTCTTTCCAGATCTATCTGGCCAAGAGGGCTTTGTCTCAAAAATGAACCCAGACCTCTTTGCTATGTTCCCCTCACTGTCAAATCATGTCGATAAAACCTGAAAAATCACAAACTCAAGAGGAAAGAAAACCTAAAAGTTATCATTTCCTGGGCACGTTTTCTTTGGCACAAACGCCATTCCTCTTGTTATAAAAAAACAAGTCGTGCCAAAGGCGCACTAACCCCGATACATTAGCAGCATGCCTTTCTTGCGCCATACAAAACCAAGTAAACCTTTCTCGTGCACATGCACAATCCCGCTTACAACAACAAATTTTGTTATGCAATCTTTTCCTACGCCGCACCAAAGGCCCCTTTGACGCACATAAAGTTAGTGCTACACACATTGATCCGCGCCCCTCGCACACCAAAATTCCATGTTACATGTTACATACCTGTGCCATTGGCGCATCCTGCTCCCATGCAACACCAAACTTATTTGCACCTAGTATAAAACTTCATATAATGGCGCAGCACACTTTGTCTACAACAACAATGATGTTATATGTAAATTTCCTGCGCCCTGCACCCTTTGGTGCTGATTTCTTCCTTGCAACACTCTGCTTCAATGCGCCATACTTTTGACCCTGTAGCCTGCAAATTTCCTGCGCCCGTGCCCAGAGGCTTTTAAATTGCTAACTCCTCATTCTGTAAAGCTTTGATGGAAGATCTGATAGCTAACATGGCTCTTCTGTGTTGGACTTCGCTCCTTCTTCTTGCAGATCAACAACTGAACTCAGATCCACATATGTCTACATCAAGCAAAAGGCCAACCAAGTCAAAGGGTAAGGCTAAACTCATGAGGAAGAGATGAAATACAAATATCAAAGGGTCAGAATGCCCGAGTCCCAGGTAGAATGTGACCTAGACATCAGAGATTCCGAACTTGGCCACATCGACATGGAAGATTTTGGGCCAAAACCAAGAGGGTCACAGGCAGTCCTTGGATGGACAAACTGGTGGGCAGTGGTCTGCATTTTGCTGGGGGAATCCCCGTCAGCATGTAGTGAATAATGAGTTTATGATGGTGGTGGCCGCTGTTATAACAAAGACACAAGGTGTGTCGAGAATGAAAAGGGCGAGGTCATAATCAACCTCACTGCCCGGCACTTCGAGATCATGCTAGGTATTCCCCACCACCGACATTTTGTGGCTATAAGCCAAGAAGACTGCATCAAGGCATGGGAGGAAAATGAAGACAAATGCATGCAGTTGATGAACGAAGTGTATTTGAAGAATAAGAAGGTGATAACCAGGTGGCCACAAGTTATTCACCGTAGTGACTTCTCCGAGGAACTGAGCGATACCATCACCTTCCTAAGTAGAGTATTTGGGCTTTTTGATGCCCATTACTTTCACAAATGGATGCTCAGGTATCTGGAAACCATGAATAAGAACGTGCCTGATCAAGCGCTTTGAGTGGGTAGAGATCATAAGCAGCACCATCTCGAGCAGCTCCAACAACTCACCACAATGGGGAGGTTCTACATGAACTCCTACGTAGTCTACGTTGCAGCCTCAGAGAGGGATTATCCAGCACTGAGCCGATGTGGGGTTTGGCCTCAGGTGAAAATATACGAATACTACCAGAGTTGAAGCTGGAGAACAACATCTCATAGTTTACCAAGATCAATGATGCTTTCTTCTATGGCATCATCTACCTTTTGAGGCCAAATATGACTCATGGTCGGATGACCAAGAGCATAGTCACAGCAACTGAGAAGTGGGGGGCATTATTTACCCAATTCCCCACCTTCACCTATCTTAGAGCAGCTAACTTCTTGGGGGAGCCCACCAAATTGCCAAGGTATGCTGGCCCTAAGTTGATCCTGTTGGAGCTATCCAGACAGCTCATAACATATCATGAGAAGTGCCTGAAAAGGAAGAAGGGTGGAACTCCTTTCCCCCTCACAGTGGGTAGGTACACCTACACTTCTCACACCAAAGCCCGAGGAAATGTTTGCAGAACTGGAGCTGCTTAACCTAAAGCACAATTTCCCAGCAAGGCCCACCTTTGATCCAAGAAATTGCCTCCCAAAGGAAAAACTCGATCCGATCCACATTCCATAGATCGAGGACATCTACATCGACCTGTATCACGAGGTCGAACTCAAAAGAAAGGATCACTCCCACCTGGCCCTAGTAGAGATTATTCAATATGGCATGGCCATTGTTCCAAAAGGTTATCAAACAACCGATCAAGAAGTTGATCAGGTGTATCTAGACATGGATGGGGACAACTGGCCATTTTCCAAAATTGATAGAACAAAGGCACCTTGACCATTGAGGTAAGGGTTAAGGAAACATTGCGGCGAACAGAGCATTGGTGTAGAATGAATGGCCTTATCTACCTTGGAGTAGATTTCACCACGTCCCCTTTGGGAAATGCACCTGCCAGGCCGAAACATCTGCCAAAGGGAAAAGGCAAAGATAAAGAGGGAGAATCAAGCTCCGCTCAAGAAGAAGCTCCTGAGAGTCCTCCTTCCGCCACACAAGAACAAGTTGTGAGCCTGGTATCTCCTAGAGAAAGAAGTGGCAGAAGGTGTTCCGATGGGCACATCCACTCAGGATGTTGCCACTACTACAACTACTGAGGTCCCTTCCATCCCTTCTCCCTCTCCTCCTTCCCCTCCTCATGTGACTCAACCAACCATCCCCTTGGTTGTTTCTTCTCCCCCATCTTCTGTTGTTCCCCCTTCCTCTTCCTCCATCTTCTCATCCCTGTGGAGCTGTCCCCCACCATTTCTTCTCTCATCTCTAGCTCCCTTCCACTCCCATGACTACTACTTCCCCCCTGTAGTATCTCCTCCTTCCATGAGCACTTTGTTGGCCTCTCTTCAATGCCGCCACCAAGTGTCTCGACCCATTTCCCCTCTCCACCGCAGCAGCTGCTCCTCTTCCACCTCTCGGTCCCACTCCCTTAAGTCCAAGCATGGATCTCTCAACACCTGAGCCAGCATAAGAGGAAAGTCCCTATTGCACCTATGGACTTCTCCGTCATCCCAACAAAGGGGCTAAGAAGCAAAAGCCAATAACCCGCTTCTCTCAGAGTGCATCGGGAGAAAGAGTAATGGAGATCGTATCCCGATCCTTCAAAGGATAAAAAGGATCTGTCCCCTACAGATTATACAGTGACGTAGGTCACAATGGGAACATCATCTGAGAGCCTTCAAGGAGAGGCCCTATCTATGGTGGATGCCCTTTGCAAGAAGCTTCAAGAAGCAAAGGAAGAGAAGAGGCTACTAAAAGAACAAAATAAGCATCTTCTCCACGCCCTGCAGAAAATGGGTAGTGCACCTCCTACAACTGCCACCGAAACTCTGAGGTCCTTAGTCAGGATAAGATAAATGAATACGCCAAGATTGGTGAACAAGGCATGGTAGTATCCACCTGGAGAGACCAAATCCTCAAAGAAAGTGAGGGAGTAATCATTAAGTTCACCGAGCTATATCAGAACATTGGTCAGGTGAACAAGGAACTCCAGGTGATTGCAGACCTATCTCCGAAGAGTTGGACCATGCTAGGTTGCAACATGAGACATTCCAGAAGATGCTCGACTGCTCAGTCAAAGATTTAGTTAAATTCAGCGTCTTTGATCACCCCAGAGCACCCAACAAAATCCTTGCTGCTTTGGACTACCGGGTCGATCAGATGGAATTTGTCCTGGAGAAGATAGATAAGGTCAAGGAGGAAGCCCTAGATGTAATGCATCAAATGGAGAAAATTGTCCTGAGGATGTCTCCGGCTTGCTCACTCCTTCATTCGCCTTGAGGAAGGTAGATGAAACCATTCGGATCTTCAAGGAGATCGTCTCGCAAGGGCTAGGGCCGAAGCCACTTTTGACATCGAATCCATCAATAACCTTCTCGAGCTGGCCTCGTGATTTTATAGGGTACCCGATGGAGGTAGGTAATGAATACTTCAAGCTCCCGTAAAACTCTTAGAGATGAATGGGAGACTTGCGAAGTCATCGGCGATCACCACAAGGGGGTCCCGCCAGATCTACTTCAACCGATGATCAGCAAATTCATGGAGTATCGGACTCAATTCCACATTGCCTCTCCGAACAACAAGCAAGATACTCCCTTCCAGCCGTGGGACGATGATGAATAGCCTTCCTCCTCTTGGCTTTCTTTTTGTAATATTTAAAAGTATGTTGGCATAAATGATGACATCATCCATGTTGCATCATGGGATGTTGTCATCCACCAAGTTTCCCTAAGTCAACAGTTGACTTTTAGATATTTTGTAAATATTTTTGTAATTAGTTGTTGGTTTCTTTTTCCTTCTCTCTTCTCCTTCTTCTATATATACTTGGATACTTGTTGTATTCAAGGGTGGACACTTTTTAGATGAAAAATAGAAGTGAGAAGAAAAGGCTTTGTACTTTTTGTAACAGAAGAAAATATAATACAAATATTAAGACTTTGTGTTGAATATGTGTGTCATGGGCATTTGATCTTTCTTATGTTAGATCTGTATGTTTATTCTGTTGAATCTATCTCTACTTTTTTGTCATTTGTTCATCAGTATTGCTTTGTTCATTTATGCAAGTAGGTTTGGCTCCATTTATTACCAATCCCAAAACATAGACCCTTTGATCTTTCTGCTTTGGAATTCATTTCTTTTCTCCCTTCGGATCTATCTTATCTTCATCTTTCCCTTCTTTCCTTTCTTTTCATAGTTGGAAATACCCCAACTGGGATGAGATCCCAAACCCCGAAGGTAGAATATTGTGAGACTTGCATCAGATTCCTACTAGTAGAATAGCAATAAACCATTTCACTTTGTTGATCTCAAAGAGGGGCTATGCCCTGCACATTGTTGGCTGTCTATCCATAGATCTTCCCACCTGACAGATTTTCGGACCAACAGTTTTTGGTGACTCTACTGGGGATCGAAACAGATCTATGGTAGTGGTATGTTAGAAAAATAAGAAAATCAAAAAATCACTACCTGTTTGCAAATTTTAACTTTTTGTTCAAAATCCAAATTTTTGCAAAAAGTGATCCAAACTGAAAATTTTCTTCAGAGATCCATAGATCTAGGACTAGTTAGAGATCTTTAGTTCATTGAGTTTTTACAAAACCCGTATTTTTCCGTAGATCTGAGTTTTTGACAGTTTACAAAAATTTCAAACCCTTGCAAAAAGTCAACTCTAAGATCTGAAAATCAGCTTGCTAAGTTTTACCATCATTTTATCCTCGTTGATCTTTGTCATTAAACCGCAATCGGTTTTCAAAAGAGGGATAAAATTAAATATTTAGAAAAGTACATGCTGCTGATTTTTGTCAATAAAATCAGAAAATCAGCAAGTACAATAAAAAGAGTTCTTTAATCTACTCCAAAATATTACAGATCGAAGATACACTGGCGGGTGAACCATTTACTCATAGCAGGAGAGCTCATGGAGAAGTTGATCCTACTTTCGATCTACTTCAAAGGCACAACTTCAGTGTTACACCAAAGCACGCTTCTCATCATCGCTGAGTTCAGCTGATCGGTCAACCAAGAAGTGTCTCACCTCCATGAAGGAATCATTCTTTACAAGGAGCATCCACATCCCTTTGCAGTGCTTTGTTGCTCAGTGGAACCGTCCTCCCGGCTCACGTCCTTTTTCCAGCTTTTCAAATGGTAGTACCATGGGGAAATGCTATGGGCCCTCTTGCTTTGCCACATCCTGTTCACGCGCTCCCTCATGGAAACCGAAAGAATTTCCCAAGATTTGATGGGAGTGGAAACCAAAGTATGGATTCACACATATCTGCATTCATCATGTCATGTAGCATTCGGATGTGACCCATGAAGATGTGTCAGTTCACCTCTTTCTAGAGACCTTGCAAGGACCCTGCGGCAGAATGGTTTCAACATTTCCGGCCGGATCTATCACTAGTTGGGCCACATTATGAACTACATTTGAAGATAGGTATAAGCCTTCGTAAAGATGCATTGCATTATTATTATCAAAGATCACTCACCTGAAGAAGGAGGTCAATGAGACCATGCGTGATTTCATCACCCGTTTCAATTCACTAATCAACCGTGTTCCAGCCTACCATGCCGCAACACTAGAAAATTAGAAGTGTTTCTTCGTAAATGCCATGAGCTCAAAAGTAAGTTTCTTACTCTTGCAAGAACAAGTCACTACTGGTTCTCACCAAGTTGCTGCCATACGGATTGAAGATAACTTGCTAATATCTGGTGAATTAAAATGAGAACCATCCAAGCCTAAAGCTTTCAACTCCTTCTCCGCCACTTCATCTGATCCGGCATTTCAAAAGATGGTGAATGACTTGCTCGCATTAAAAAAGCAGCTAGCTCAAGCTTCCCTAGCTCTTCATACCGGATATCCCACGAAGAAATTTCACTTCCAACAACATCCCACAAAGGCGCGTTTATCCTGCAACTACTCCATGGTTGGCACTTGAGGCTCCTCCGGTCAATGCCTTAGTCGAGATCGAAGAAGAGGAGAAGAATTATGAAGATCCTTCATCACCAGGTGAAGATGATCAAGATGTCGGTGAACCGACTAGCGACTCTACTATCGGGTATATGGAATTTGATGAGGAGGAATCTGATGAAGAAGAGGGTACCCAAGGATATGCGAGCGGATAGTCTTATGTTGTTTTCACCCGCTCTCAAGGAAAAGAAGCAGAAGTTGCTGCCAGGATACAAAAAGAGAAGGCCGTGTCAAACACACCTCCAACCATTGCAAAAAGAGGTAATCCCCTTCCTGCTCAACCTGTTATTAAGTCTTTTTGAAGAAATATTTTTCCCCTATCTCCCCTCCGAATCAGCCCTCTCTATTCCTATCAAGACCAGTAATCCTACCCTACCATCATGAAATGAGGGACTCATTCCTTCATCAACGCAACCCTTGGCCATGTTTGACATAATTGATCATGCTAAAAAGACCAAGATCCAAATGTCTGAAGCCGAGTATCTTCAGTCAAACCCCGAACAACTTGTAAGGTTGACCAAATATATTCAAAGCCAAGTTGTCATAACTTCTCAGGTCTCCCATAAAGGAATTCTTTCTACTCCTCCTGCATCTCACATAAATGTTGCCTCGACTTCCACATTAGGAAAAATAGAACCTTTCTATCTCTCCCTCCTAATCAATGGTCACAAACTAAGCAACTACATAATTGATTTTGGGGCTTCCGATAATGTCATGCGGAAAAAGTAGCCCATGCTCTGGGCCTCACCCTTACCAAGCCTTTTGGTAGATGTTACTCCTTGGAAACCAAACAGGTTCCGTTGATTGGTCAAATCAAAGACACGCAGTTCACATTTGCAGCGTTCCTAGAGAAAAGAGTAAAGATGACCGTCCTCACCGATATATTCGCAAAGCATATGGAATTCTACTAGGAAGGAGCTTTTGCAGTGAAGTTGGTGGAGAGATTCATATGGACTGGTCTAAGGCCGAATCCCCATCAAAGGTGTAATGCAAACATTGGAGCGGAATCTCAAAAGAAGTACTTGGTTACTAATTCTGATGACCCCAAAGCCCAAATTCTCTTCGAATCATCAGGGATGGGAAATTATTTCTTATCTACTGAGTCTGATAAAATGGACATTCTCATCCAAGAAGAGGATCTTAACAAGATATGGACGTTATAGTTTGATGGTAGTTGTGTAACTAGTGGATGTGTGTGGAGGAGTGTTAATTCCCCGAGGAAGAGATTATTCCTCTCTCTTTCAAGTTGTAGTTTTTCAACATGAATAATACTACTGAGTATGAATCTTTGCTACTTGGCATGCAAGCCGCAAAAGAAAGGGGAATCAAGAACCTAAAAGTACAAGGTGATGCAGAGCTGGTCGTAAATCAAGTAAAAAGGATATACCAAGTAAAAAA
The DNA here is from genome assembly GCA_018340775.1 of Taxus wallichiana var. yunnanensis. Lineage (NCBI taxonomy): Eukaryota > Viridiplantae > Streptophyta > Pinopsida > Cupressales > Taxaceae > Taxus > Taxus wallichiana. The sequence goes on along the minus strand of CM031241.1, from coordinate 454,480,698 downwards.
TGAAAGGCTCAGGCATTACCGCAACACAGTATGGGATAACATTGAAGAATTTGATGCTTTTTCAATAAAATCCATTCCAAGAGCTCAGAATGACATGGCCGATTCATTAGCCATCTCAGCATCCCTCATGCTCCCTCACCCAGGTTGAAAACAGACACATATACCATTGAGGTAGTTTTCCACCCAAGCGTGCAGACAATTCTCAACAGCACTGGTAAGGTATTCAATGATGACAATCAACTTATTGCCTTTCTGGAAAAGGTGGAAAATTTTAGTGAGCTTCATTTTGAAGGATCCACTTCTACATGCCATGAATCTGTTATTGATCAAGATGATGAATCAAAAGGAAGTGATGGCATATGTCAGCTCAAAGGAAATAAAATTCCAAAAGGTTTGGTTTCTCTGGAATGTTTGTTCGATAGACATGATCATTTTGTAAGAAGAAAAGGCAAGATAATCCTAACTCCTCCCCAGAGACCGAGCTAGTCAATCTAGGTACTATGGAACATCCGTAGTTTGTGAACATCGGAAAATGTTGCACACCGAAGAAAAGTGGAAGTTTGTCAAATTGCTGAAGAAATATATGGACGTATTGGCATGGTCTTATGCGATCTAAAGTCTTTCAAGCCAAAGGACGTCCAACATGACATCCCATTGAAGGGAGATGTCAAACCCTTTCGCTAGAAACAAAGGCACTATAATCCCAAGGTCTCGGGTACCATCCAGTGGAAATATAAAAATGTTGGATGCAAGAATCATTTTTCCTATCCATCACAGTACCTAGGTCATAAATATCATGCCAGTATGAAAAAGAATGGTGAAATACGCATCTGCGTAGATTTTCACAACTGAATCAAGCGTCCTTGAAGGACAACTACCCACTTCCCATAATGGATCAGGTTCTGCAGGTAGTAACTGGATCAGAAATGTTGTCCATGCTTGATGGTTTTTCGGGCTACAATCAGATTGAAGTCTCCTCGAAGACCAATTCAAAACAACATTCACTACCCCCTGGGGTACATTCACCTATAGCAGGATGCCCTTTGGCTTAACCAACGCTGGCGCCACCTTCCAGTGGGAAATGGACTTCGCGTTCAAAGGTATGATGGGAAGGTCATCGTAGTTTATTTGGATGACTTAACTGTGTTCTCTAAACAGTGAAATGATCATTGTGATCATTTGGAGCAAGTATTGAATAGATGCCGAGAACACGGGATCTCCCTAAATCCAAAAAGTCTATTTTCGGGTCACGGAAGGAAAGTTGCTGGGACACGTGGTCAACAAAGAAGGGACGAAGATAGATGCCGAAAGGGTTAGGGCTATTCAGAGCCTTACTTTACCCACAAGCAAAACCGTGTTCACTCCTTCGGAAAAGTGAATTTTCTCAGTGCTTTGTTCCCGACTTTGCTGAAAAGACTCGCCACATATCAAACATGATGAAAGGGTCACAAAATTTCCGGTGGAGATGAAGAAGGAAAGACATCATTCGAGGATATAAAAGCCTCCGTCGCTCACGCACCAGTCCTGGTATGTCCCGATTTCTCCAAGGATTTTATCATGTATAGCTATGCATCTGAGCATACTATATCGGCCATCTTAATGCAAAAGAATTCTGAGGATGTTGAATCCCCGATCGCGTTCATGAGCTCTCCCCTCAAGCCTCATGAATTGAAGATGTCTCAGTTGGAAAACATGCCTTCACCATTGTCAAAGTAGTCAAGAACTTCAGGTATTATATTCTAAACTCTCATACAGTAGTGTTGGTCCCTGACACACGGCAGTCAAGTCAATCTTAACTCAACAAGAGTTAGGGAGTTTGCGAGGAAATTGGATCGCAAAGGTCCAAGAGTATGATCTAGATATAAAACCAACCAAGCTGGTAAGAGGCAAGGGCCTATGTCAGCTCATGGCTGAAAACCAAGATTCAGAAGACCCTGAGGAAAAGGATGATTGCATCGATGGAACACAAAGCCAGCTGGAGAAAGTTGATTCTCTACCCATGGTTCTATTTGTCGCGACTAGCGATGAATGGTATTCTGATATCACCTTCTTTCTCACTTACGGTGAGTGCCCAGCTCATCTAACTTCAAAGGAGAAGCATGCTATAAAGCTCAGAGCAGCCAGATATGTCATTTGGGATGATGGTTTATACAAACATGGAATTGATGGCATCTTCTTGCGATGTGTTGACAAGCCACAACAGATAAAGTTACTTGAGAGTTTTCATGATTCAGCCTGTGGTGGTCATTTCTCCTCTTCCATGACAGCACACAAGATCATCCGGGCTAGGTACTATTGGCCAACACTATTTCAAGATACAACCACCTAGGTAGTGAAATGTGAGCTCTGCCAACAATTTGTTGGCAAACCAAAATTGGCTGCTTTTCCCCTCAGGCTGGTCGTTATTGATGAACCATTCAGCAATGGGGAATCGACTTTATCGAGCACTCATCCCCAATCGAGTTTAGAGACATAGTTATGTCCTAACAGCAACAGATTACTTCACCAAATGGGTGGAGGCCATACCTGTCAAACATGCCACTTCTGAAGTTGTTTGCAATTTCATCAAAGAGAATATCATTGTGAGGTTTGGTGTTCCAAACAAGATTGTTGTTGATAATGCTTCCAATCTTTCCTCTCATGGGAAGTTATCATTTTTGCTATGAATATGGGATAACCTTGGCTCACGCCTCAGATTATTACCCCCAAGGAAATGGTCAGGTAGAATCCAGTAATAAAAACTTAGTGACCATCATACGGAAGCTAGTTGATGAGAATCAACGTGATGTGGCACAAGTCATTGTATGACGCTTTGTGGGCGGACCGCATTACTCCCAAGAGGTCTCTCGGTATGTCACCTTTTCAAGTGTTATATGGAATCGACGCCGAGCTTCCCATTTCTGTAGAACTTCCTGCTCTGCGCTTGGCATGAGCGATTGAAGATGAGACTTTCCAAAATTCTCTTGAAAAGAGGATCATGTATCTAGCAGAGCTCGAAGAAAAAAGAGTAAGAGTGGTCGACAGGATCACCGAACATCAGAATCAAGTCAAGAGACTGTTTGATAAAAAGGCTAAGCAAAGAGATTTTCTAGGTGGGAGATCTCATCCTTTTGTGGGACAAACGAAGAGAGCCAAAGGGCATGCATGGGAAATTTGATTCTCTATGGAGAGGGCCTTTCAAGATCAAGTAGCTCAATGGAGAGAATAGCTTCTATCTCTCGTATCTAGATGGAACTGATCTCCCGCTTCCCTATAGTGGGAAGGCAACATCTCAAAATATTCAGGAAGTAGAGCTTGCTCTCTTTTTTTTGCTTTATGTTTGTGTTTCTTTATGTTGTGTGTTTTCTTTTGTTGTGTTTTTCTTTTATTGTCGCCCTTGTTTTTGACTCTGTAACCCAATGGATAGGCACATGTTGATCTGGGGTTCTCTACCCTTAAGCTTTCGCTCAAAGATAGTCCCCAGAAAGAGCCAGTTGTTATCCTGTAAAATTGATAAGGGCAATTTTGTAGGTAACCATACCAAAATTTTGTTCTGGTTCCTCGTCAAGGTCCCTCAGCATTCGGAATGGTGTAAAATCCCTTTTCGGAAAATCTAGTTTTTCGAACTTAGTCATTTTGGTCCTTTTTTTTGGCTGGGTGCATCTTTTGTCTATGCAACACAAGATAAATTTATGCCCCCTTTATTCCTTTGGTGCACCCTTTGGAGTGTTAACACAAAAATTGTTGCACCTCCCGTGATGCGCCTTTCTTGCCGCGCAAGGTGCATGCGCCATCCTGTCAACAACAAAAATGTTGCGCCATTAATTGGTGTGCCAAGGTGCTCAAAATCCAGTGTTGACAGTCCTAAATTTACGCTAAAGGCGTAGATAATTTCATTCACGACAAAAAACATATCCGCGCCAAAGGGTGCAAAGTTTTTCATGTCGACACAGTATTTTGGTGCGCCCTTTAAAAAGTGGGTGGCACATTTATTACACTTTTGGCTATATATAGGCGCATCCGCCCTGTCATTTTCACAATTGAAAAACACGTGAAAACTTTATTCCTCTCGCACTATCGGCTCCCATCATCCTCGTGTCACGTTTGTGGACCCCACTTCGTTTCTCTCATTCTATATATTCCGGGTAAGTGGTCCTTGCTTCTCTTGTGTTTTTTTTTTTTTGGTTTGGTTGTTTGTGGGATGTAATAAAATGAATCAAGAAACCATAAACCCCTAACCCATTTTTGTAAATTTTCCTCCCAAGCCATTTTCACCCTCCTTCAGATCTGCTGGGCCGGAGGGCTCTGTTCTCAAAAATGAACCCAGACCTCTTTGCTATGCCCCCCTCACTGTCAAATCCATGTCGAAGAGGCCTAAAAAAATCACAAACCATCAGAGGAAAAGAAAACCTAAAAGTTATCATTTATCCACGGATTTTCTCTTTGGTGCAAACACCATTCCTTGTTACATAAAAAACACGGTCGCGCCAAAGGTGCACTATCCCCGATTACAACATGCACATCCTTTCTGCGCCATACAAAACCAAGTAAATACCTTTCCGGCAAGGTGCAATCCTGCTTACACCAACAAATTTGTTATGCAATCCTTTTCTCTGCGCCGCGCCAAAGGCCCCTTTGTGCACATAAAGTTAGTGATACACATTAATCTTGCCCCTTGTGCACACCAAAATTCCATGTTACATGTTACATACCTACTGTGCCATTGGCACATCCTACTCCCATGCAACACCAAACTTATTTGTGCCCAATATAAAACCTTATATAATGGCATAGGCGCACATGTCTACAACAACAATGATGTTATATGCAAATTTCCTGCGCCCTGCGCCCTTTGGCATTGATTTCTTCCTTGCAACACTCCACTTCAGTGTGCCATACTTTTAACCCTACACATTTCATTTCCTGCACCCTGCGTGCCCGAGAGGCTTTTAAATTGCTAACTCCTCATTCTGTAAAGCTTTGATGGAAGATCTGATAGCTAACATGGCTCTTCTACGTTGGACTTCACTCCTTCTTGCGTAGATCAGCAACTGAACTCAGATCCACATATGTCTACATCAAGCAAAAAGACCAACCAAGTCAAAGGGTAAGGCTAAACTCACAGAGGAAGAGATGAAATACAAATATCAAAGGGTCAGAATGCCCGAGTCCCAGGTAGAATGTGACCTAGACATCAGAGATTCCGAACTTGGCCACATCGACATGGAAGATTTTTGGGCCAGAACCAGGAGGGTCACAGGTAGTCCTTGGATGGAAAACTAGTGGGCAGTGGTCTACATTTTGCTGGGGGAATCCCCATCGTCAAGTGCAGTGAATAATGAGTTTATGATGGTGGTGGCCCACTGTTATAACAAAGACACAAGGTGTGTCGAGAATGAAAAGGGTGAGGTCATAATCAACCTCACTGCCCGACACTTTGAGATCATGCTAGGTATTCCCCACCACCGACATTTTGTGGCTATAAGCCAAGAGGATTGCATCAAGGCATGGGAGGAAAATGAAGACAAATGCATGTAGTTGATGAATGAAGTGTATTTGAAGAATAAGAAGGTGATAACCAGGTGGCCACAGGTTATTCACCGCAGTGACTTCTCTGAGGAACTGAGTGATACCATCACCTTCCTAAGTAGAGTATTTGGGCTTTCTGATGCCCATTACTTTCACAAATGGATGCTCAGGTATCTGGAAACCATGAATAAGAATGTGCCTGATCAGCGTTTTGAGTGGGCAGAGATCATAAGCAAGCACCATCTCTGAGCAGCTCCAACAACTCACCACAATGGGGAGGTTCTACATGAACTCCTACGTAGTCTATGCTTTGCTGCAGCCTCAGAGAGGGATTATCCAACACTGAGCCGATGTGGGGTTTGGCCTCAGGTGAAAATATATGAATACTACCAGAGTTGAAGCTGGAGAACAACATCTCATAGTTTACCAAGATCAATGATGCTTTCTTCTATGGCATCATCTACCTTTTGAGGCCAAATATGACTCATGGTCGGATGACCAAGAGCATAGTCAACTGAGAAGTGGGGGCATTATTTACCCAATTCCCCACCTTCACCTATCTCAGAGCAGCTAACTTCTTGGGGGAGCCCACCAAATTACCAAGGTATGTAGGCCCTAAGTTGATCTTGTTGGAGCTATCCAGATAGCTCATAACATATCATGAGAAGTGCCTGAAAAGAAGAAGGGTGGAACTCCTTTCCCCCTCACAGTGGGTAGGTACACCTGCACTTCTCACACCAAAGCCCGGGAAATGTTTGTAGAGCTGGAGCTGCTTAACCTAAAGCACAATTTCCTGGCAAGGCCCACCTTTGATCCAAGAAATTACCTCCCAAAGGCAAAACTCGATCCGATCCACATTCCACAGATCGAGGACATCTACATCGACCTGTATCATGAGGTCGAACTCAGGAGAAAGGATCACTCTCACCTGGCCCTAGCAGAGATTATTCAATATGGCGTGGCCATTGTTCCAAAAGGTTACCAAACAACTGATCAAGAAGTTGATCAGGTGTATCTAGACATGGATGGGGACAATTGGTGTTGCCAAAATTGATAGGACAAAGGCACCTCAGACCATTGAGGTAAGGGTTAAGGAAACATTATGGTGAACAGAGCATTGGTGCAGAATGAATGGCCTTATCTACCTTGGAGTAGATTTCACCACGTCCCCTTTGGGCAATGCACCTACCAGGCCGAAGCATCTACCAAAGGGAAAAGGCAAAGATAAAGAGGGAGAATCAAGCTCCGCTCAAGAAGAAGCTCCTGAGAGTCCTCCTTCCGCCGCACAAGAACATAGGTTGTGAGCCTGGTATCTCCAGAGAAAGAAGTGGCAGAAAGTGTTCCGATGGGCACATCCATTCAGGATGTTGCCACTACTACAACCTTGAAGGTCCCTTCCATCCCTTCTCCCTCTCCTCCTTCCCCTCCTCATGTGACTCAACCAACCATTCCCTTGGTTGTTTCTTCTCCCCCATCTTCTATTGTTCCCCCTTCCTCTTCCTCCATCTTCTCTTCCCTCGCGGAGCTGTCCCCCACCATTTCTTCTCTCATCTCTCAGCTCCCTTCCACTCCCATGACTACTTCCCCTGTAGTATCTCCTCCTTCCGTGAGCACTTTGTTGGCCTCTCTTTCAATGCCACCACCAAGTGTCTCAACGCATTTCCCCTCGTCCACTGCAGCTGCTCCCTCTTCCACCTCTGGTCCCACTCCCTTAAGTCCAGCATGGATCTCTCAACACCTGAGCCAAGCATAAGAGGAAAGTCCCTATTGCACCTATGGACTTCTCCGTCATCCCAGCAAAAGGGGCTAAGAAGAAAAAACCAATAACCCGCTTCTCTCAGAGTGCATCGGGAGAAGAGTAATGGAGATCACGTATCCCGATCCCTCCAAAGGATAAAAAGGATATGTCCCTATAGATTATACAAGTGACGCAGTCACAATGGGAACATCATCCGAGAGCCTTCAAGGAGAGGCCCTATCTGCGGTGGATGCCCTTTGCAAGAAAGCTTCAAGAAGCAAAGGAAGAGAAGAGGCTACTAAAAGAACAAAATAAGCATCTTCTCCATGCCTGCCAGAAAATGGGCAAGTGCACCTCCTACAACTGCCACTGAAACTCCTGAGGTCCTTAGTCAGGATAAGATAAATGAATACGCCAAGATTGGTGAACAAGGCATGGCAGTATCTCCTGGAGAGACCAAGATCCTCAAAGAAAGTGAGGGAGTAATCGTTAAGTTCACCGAGCTATATCAGAACATTGATCAGGTGAACAAGGAACTCCAGGTGATTGCAGGACCTATCTCTCGAAGAGTTGGACCATGCTAGGTTACAACATGAGACATTCCAGAAGATGCTCGACTATTCAGTTGAAGATTTAGTTAAATTCGGCATCTTCGATCACCCAGAGCACCCAACAAAATCCTTGCTGCTTTGGACTACCGGGTCGATCAGATGGAATTTGTCCTGGAGAAGATAGATAAGGTCAAGGAGGAAGCCCTGGATGCAATGCATCAAATGGAGAAAATTGTCCTGAGGATGTCTCCAGGCTTGCTCACTCCTTCATTCGCCTTGAGGAAGGTAGATGAAACCATTCGGATCTTCAAAGAGATCATCTCGCAAGGGCTAGGGCTAGAAGCCACTTTTGACACTGAATCCATCAATAACCTTCTGGCCTGTCGTGATTTTATAGGGTACCTGATGGAGGCAGGTAATGAATACTTCAAGCTCCCTAGAAAAACTCAGAGATGAATGGGAGACTTGCGAAGTCATCGGTGATCACACCAAGGGTCCTACCCAGGATCTACTTCAACCGATGATCAGCAAATTCATGGAGTATCGGACCCAATTCCACATTGCCTCTCCGAACAACAACAAGATACTCCTTTCCAGCCATGGGATCGATGATGAATAGCCTTCCTCCTCTTGGCTTTCTTTTTGTAATATTTAAAAGTATGTTGGCATAAATGATGACATCATCCATGTTGCATCATGGGATGTTGTCATCCACCAAGTTGCCCTAAGTCAACAGTTGACTTTTAGATATTTTGTAAATATTTTGTAATTAGTTGTTGGTTTCTTTTTGCCTTCTCTCTTCTCCTTCTATATATACTTGATACTTGTTGTATTCAAGGGTGGACACTTTTTAGATGAAAAATAGAAGTGAGAAGAAAAGGCTTTGTACTTTTGTAACAGAAGAAAACATAATACAAATATTAAGACTTTGTGCTGAATATGTGTGTCATGGGCATTTGATCTTTCTTATGTCAGATCTATGTTTATTTTGTTGGATCTATCTCTACTTTTTGTCATTTGTTCATCAAGTATTGCTTTGTTCATTTATGCAAGTAGGTTTGGCTCCATTTATTACCAATCCCAAAACATAGACCTCTCGACCTTTCTCGCTTTGGAATTCATTTCTTTTCTCCCTTCGGATCTATCTTTCCTTTCTCCTTCCCCCTCCATTCCTTCCCTTCACAGTGGAAGCACCCAACCGGGATGAGATCCCAAACCCCGAAGGTAGAATATTGTGAGACATGGTTGTCATATTAAATGATAATTTAAGGTCTCGCCATACTAAGCAAAAATATAGACCAGACATACCATGTCCAAACAAATACACTCCATAAAAAAATCAATGATTTGTCTGAAATGTAAGATTGATTAAATGCTTGGAACAACTGATATTATATCAACATATGTCTTTTATTCCGTGGTTGCTTTAAAAAACCAGATTACTCCCTCCAACTAAGAAATAATCACTTCAATTTCTACCCATACTGAACCTATAAATCTCCCCAACATTTGTTTGACTTTGTACTTCATTCTACCCTTGTATTTTTGTCCTAAATATATATGCCCCACTAGGTTGCAACAATAGAAGGACATCACAAACACAGACCCATTTAAAAAGCAAACCCTACACCAGAAGATTACTCCCAACCAAATCCACGTCGGCGTAACCTTGCTCCTCCTGGAGTGACCACTAGTTTATGATTATATGCATAAAAATAACCTATCCACATATTGAGTATTTTAGGATGTAAATAATTTTTAATTCATTCCACAATTGATTAGAGACATAGTTAAGGGATTATAGTTTTTGGAAAAATGTCATTTCGGTGAAGAAATATTTTAAAGATGTTTATGAACTTATATATCAATATGGAAATATTTTTAAATTTATACCATTGTAGACACCCATAATTATGCCCGAGCAATTTAAATACTTAAATTGTACTAATTATCTCCTTTCCCGCAAATTGGCAACATTTCATCAAAAGATCTCATCTTCTCTCCTATCATCATTAATTAATTACACTACGCTAATTAATTAAGTCACCTATCCAACAAATATCCTAATTAATGACCTTCCGTTAATTAATCTCCCTTACTATCTAGACTAATTAATTATTATTAATTAATTAGCATCCCCTTTCATTTAACCAATAAATCAATATTCAATTGATTTAATCCCCTTCTATAGTCTAAATCATGCTAATATTCCTCTAAAAGCTTTTATAAGCTTGCACATCTATTAATTAAATCACCTTGATTAATTAAAAGGCCCCCTTTATCCACATGAGTCACTAAAGGACAAACAAACCCTCCTAAAGTTAACTCAACCCTATCTAAACCCCCCTTATCCATAACTAACTCAACATCCCTATTATCCCACATGCAAAGGGATGTAGTGATTCCTTTATCCATTGGGCTATATAAAGATCCCTCCTCCTACCTTTACACTTACACCTAAATTCCTTGAGAAGACAAAAGCAAAGCACATAGCAAATAGACTAAAAGCTTTCCTTTGTTATTCTTGAGAATTCACCACTTGAAGAGTTAAGCCTCTTTTTCTAGCCAAAGTGCTTGGGTCATATGGGAGGTGTCAAAAGGGTCTTGTAGCCCAACTTTGATAAGCTCTCATTCCTAGGTTCTTGGATATCAAAAACAACCACTTTGATTGCCATGGAGCCTACATAGGTCCATTTAATTTTGTTGTTAATCAAAAGAGTAGAGGTTCTTGACAAATTTGCATGCTTAGTTTGATTTATGCTTTGAAGTTTTAAATGCAAATAATGTTATTGTCTAACCTTGTTTAGCTCTTATCTTGATGGTGCTTTAGACTTTGCTTTAACTTTGTTAATTAAGACTACTAGGTGTTAGTCTTTATTTTCATTAACTTAGCTTAAGCACAAAACTATGCACACATTTGGCACACCGGTGGGAGCTAGTCCCTTGGCATTTTAGTTTAAATTTTATTTTTTTGGCTAACTTTTGATATGCACATGTAATAATTAATTTCCTTTTTCTTGGAATTTTTGCTAATATTATATGTGTATGTTCTTGTTCATAGCCATCATTTTAATGGGTTGTTACCATTTTAAAACTAACTTGCTAAAATTTTAAGAATTGTGATATTTTTTGTGTTTTTTACCATGTTTTGGTTATAGGAGTGGCGCAGGAGCACTAACAGGAGTGCAGGCACATTTATGGTGGTGCAGGAACCTCTCGGGTGGCACAGAACACCGTCGAGTCTAAATATCTATCTATTGACCTTGGTGCAAGCGCACTAATCCCGGTGCACGTACCCTAACTAGAGCAGGCGCGCTAACCCGAGCATAGACATCATTTCGTATTGTACCTTCACTGCAACATAAAACCATGACCAGCGCATACACCCTAACCCAAGTGCACATGCTTTTCTCGGTGGTGCATACACTTTTCTAGTGGCACAAGAATTTTATAATCTGATATCTTATTTTAATTAGCGGTGGCGCACACGCTTTTCGGTGGTGCACACACTTTTTCGGTGACGCACACGCTTTTCTAGTAGCGCAAGCACTCTGTGTGAATCTAATCTTGTATTTTATCGAGGTGGTGCATACATCTTTCTAGTGGCACACACGCCTCTCGGGTGGCCTTGCAGTACACTTGTAATTTGAAAAACACAGAGTAGCACATCCTCCCTAACCCATGTGCAGATGCCAAAATAGGGTGCAGGTGTCTTTTTGTTTTCTTGAGATTAATGTGTTAGGGTGCTAACTTTATTACAGGTTTTATCTAATTAAATACTCATTTTTGTAGGGTGTTTTTACATGCTTTTACTTGATTAGATAAACTTTTCATGCTTTCTTACAAGAATAAGATCGTGTATGCTCTTCCCTCACGTCCCTTGGGGTGATCTTGGGAATCAGAAATGATTCTTAGGTCTTTTTGATGCTTCAAAATTGTTAGGAATATTTGAATTGGAATGGGTTAACTTGGTGTGTTTGAATTAAAGTGTTTTTCCATTTGATATCTTTTTAGATTTTGGAAACATCATGTATGCTCTTCTCTTGCGTCCTTGGATGATCTTGAGAATCAGAAATGATGTTTACTCTTTTGATGGAAAACTACTAAACCCATCGTACAGACCAAAACACCACGCTTGTCAAAGAAAGAAGGAATAAAATGAAGTCAAAAACTACTAATACAATTGTCATACAGTTTTCCAAAATTTGTTCAAGCAAACCACACCTAATTAAACAAGATAAAAAGAACAACATATTCAAAACATTGACATTAAGTTTTGGAAAAGGGTACGTCCTTATCTACTCAACTCGGAACATAAAATCTTAAGCTATAACAATGGGGGTGGTTCTAGGAACCCCAAAGTAGTCCATGCAAGAGGTAACCTTGTGGAAGAAATGGGAAGTGCTCCGCACTACCTATTTGACTAGTGATTCTTTAGTGAGATAGCGTTACCGGTTCTCGTATGGACCCCAAAGTGATAGTACATGAAGAGGCACTAGTTGTCTACTATTCTTGAAGGGGGTAAAGTAAAGCCAAGATACTCCCAAACTAGTCAAGTGTGACTTTTTGGGTAAATCACGCTCGCTTAAGACAACTTTGTAACACCTAGGATGAGAGAACCACCTAGGAAGATATTATTTTCTAGAGCCCACTTTAACCACTCTAAAAACAAGTGTTGAGTTGTGAGCCATCTTTTCATCATGAAACATGTGACATGTTACTTTCGCTTAGTTTTTTTACTTTCCTTAGGGCGAGGTGAAACTCTGCCAAAGTGAAGCTAGCATTTTTCATCCCCATTTTTGATCTACTTCCTTCACGTTCTTTTGACACTTTGTTGATCAAAAGAAAGGTGATTACCTTTGTGTTACCAATCAATTGTTTTTGCCACTTTTTTGTCCATTTACACCCATCCATGTTTGCGGCTAGGTAAGTTAAACATCTAAAGTGTGCAGAGGCGTATTCATATCATTGGTGGCCTTTGTGATCTTGATACCCATGTCAGGATTGTCATTATAGTTAGGCATGGTTCTTCATCTTGAACTTCCTTAGAAAGGTTACCTTGTTTGTATCGTATCACTACAATTTTGGTATTTACGTCTTGTTTCTTGTGAACTTGACCTAAATATCTATATTGTAAGGTTATGCTACACACATTTTAACAATTCCTAGTTATACTCTAAGCTTTTAGTTCGACTCTATTATTACCTTGATTTTGAAGAGTGCTACATGTTACCACTTGTGCATGTTATATCAATATCATCTTGATATCAATACCTTAATTTCTCATAAATTTTGGTTAACATATCTTGGTGACATTGTTATGTCACTCACAAATTATAACTAGTACTTTTTGGGATATAGGTCTTAATCAAATTTGAGCTCGCTTCTAGTATACCTTGTTAGGAGGTCACATTAACTTCTTGTATTTACTTACGTCTTGTTCATTCTTTTGAACTTGGCATAAGTGAGAACATCTTGTTAATTATCTTGCGATACCAAACTACTTTGTTGAAACACAGTCTAGGAAGTACTTCATTCATTTGACAGCTTAGATACCAAATATTTGTGTCACTGTTGATTTATCACTCTATCACATTGGTATTCTCACATTGTTATTCATTCATATTCTTGGCATTCATCTTGCATTTCACTTAGGTGTGAATACAAATTTTGAGCACATTTATAACTTACCCTAGTGAAACTACTACAAATCATGGCTCCCAAAACATGATTAGGACTCAAGAAACAAACATACGAGGAACAAAAGTGCAAGCTTGGGAAGCCTCAAACAGAAAAGGGTCAAACCCTTTCATTAGACATGATCTAGGGCCTCTTTTTCTGCGAAAAAGAGATAGAAGATATGGTCGATCATAGTGGTGATGAATTAGAATCCCCACACATAGAGTTTGAATTTGACCTAATTTATTAGACGAGTTTATTTTAGAAATAAGGATAGGGTGCTAGCATGGGTTGTAGAATTAGGGGCCAAAATGCCCACTGAAAATGAGACAATCCCACCTGCGAACAACGCTAATGAAGAAGAGCAACCCCTTATCAACATGGAGGATATTTTGATGCATGGACATGCTTCTACCTCCAACGCAGGAAATGATAAAGTAGTGGGACATAGAATACCCTTTATCAAAGTGCCACGTAAAAACAGGTCAGGACATGAGAATGTTGAAGAACCTCCACAATACGAGGAAGAGGAGGAACCTTTAGAAGAAGAAACCACCATTCAACAACAGATTAGTAACCTAAGCCAAAAATTATCTTTGTTAACCTCTCATGTACAAAAGGAAGCAAGAAAAAATGTTCAAAAGTCAAGGCCTAAGGTCAAAATCAGTGAACTCCATAGAGAAAATCAAGGAGAAGATGATACGGAGTATCATCGAGTATATATCCCCGCTTCTCCCACTAAAGAACAATTGCTCGCACAAGAGGTATAGTCTATGAAAGAAACACTCACAAGCCTTCAAGAGAGCAATATGGGGAGCATTAGAAAGTATCAATATGAAGAATTATGTCCCTATCCTTTTGACAAGACTATGACCCTTCAACCTTTTCCTAAGAAATTTGACATGCCAAAATTTGACAAATATAAAGGGAAGGGAGATCCATGGGATCATGTCAAATATTTCTATATGGCATGTCAAGAGGTGTCCTATAGTGATAATTATCTCATACGACTATTTCCCAAGAGTCTAGGAGGTCAAGCCTTGGAGTGGTTTACACGTTTACCTCGGGGATCAATTTTCACTTGGCTAGAATTGGCAGAAAGGTTTGTGCGTCACTTCTCATACAATATAGAGAGTGATGTCACCATGGTAGATTTATGTGGTGCCAAACAACACCCTAATGAGACTTTCGCCAGCTTCCTACAACGGTGGAGAGGGATAGCTAGCCGCTTCCCTTGCGCTTTCCTTGAAAAACAATTGGTAAGTATTTTTGTGCCCAACCTAAATCCGAACATAGCCTTCCACCTCCAAATGCATTGTGTTCACACTTTTGAGGAGGTCATTGAAAAAGGGGTTCAAATAGAGAAATATCTCATTGCCAAAGGAACTCTCAAGTCCCAATCTAAAGATAATCAAAATGTTAAACCCACGGAGAAGCTGAAGGTATTTAACAAAAACAAAAACATGGTAGGAGACGGGATCACTGATTCCAAACGTGTACAAGTGGTTCAAACTGGTCAACCTTTTAAACTGACCAAAGGACCCATTCAACCACCACCCAAGTGGAGAATGTTCACCCCCCTCAATGAAACTTTTTGGTTATATTAAAATAATTGGATGTGGCTCACATGGTGACATATCCTACGACACAACCATTTGATGACAATGCTCCAAAACCGTCATGGTACAAGGAGCATGAATATTGCGAAATGCATCGTGTCAAGGGACATAAGACATACAAATGTCTCATGAATTCATCACTATATCCAAGACCTCATTGACAATGGGGAGATAGAGGTGGACAACCCAGAGAAAACTCAGACACCCAATGAAAATATGGGGATATATAAAGAGCCATTCCCCAAACATGATAAATCAGAAAATTCAAAGCCGGATCGGGGAGAGTCATCCCAAGGTTATAAAGTAGTGAATTACTTATACACCAAGAAAGACAACAATCATTATGATTCACTTATTGGATGTATTTTCTCTCCTACTAACCATGTCAACACCATCTCGAATCAAGGGAAAGGATTACGCCATGGTAACAAGGCGTGCCCGCCTCATGATTCTAGAACCTTCTCCATCAACCCCACAAAATGGTAAATACAACCTCTTAGAGCAACTTGAGAAAATGTCTACTAATATTTTGATCTTAGATCTTCTTAAGATATCAAATGTACATAAATACATTCTATACCAAACTCTTCAGGGGTCAGGAGTGCCATTAGAGGTAGATCCTACACATCTTCAAGCCACAGTAGCAAACATCATACCAAATGAACATATTACCTTCAATCATAGGGAGATCCCTACTGAAAATCCAATGCATAATATTCCTTTGTATATTGAGGTAGTAGTTACCCACAGGAAGATCAAACGAGTGCTTGTGGACAATGGATCAGGGTTGAACATATACATGCTAAAATTGGTTAAGTAGCTAGGTGTTTCGCTCGGAATGTTCCGGCTTACGGGAGTAGAGTTGCTTCTATCCTTTCATTCCTTTTAGAAATATATAAGGGTTAGGGCAGGAGGAATACCATTGAATGTTGAGATGGTGTGCGCGTACCGTAGAGAGAGATCGGATCATTGCGAAGAACTCCTTTTGTCTTGGAAGGACTACCTGTAAGTAAGAATACAAGACCACCAGATTTTAATTAGACAACAAATGAGGATCTCGCCTTAGTGCCCGGGAAATATAAAAACTTCCTTCGAAGGTGGTCAGTTCCCCTTTTAATATGATTTAACACAAATGATAATATAGAAAGCTATTGCAAAATCACGATTTAGGTATCTCGTTAAAGCAATAGAGACTAAACTATCAATAATAAAGCGTCACGTTGTTTGTTCGGTTACTGGTCGTTGATATGTTCAGGTTGAGTTATAGGGATAAACCGGGATGGATTTGGGGTTGTTAGGTGGCAAATAGGCAAGCAAAAGGTTTTGGGGTATAAGTCACAGTGATCGGACAGCTCGGTCACTTTGGGTAACCGAGCCACGGTTAGATAACCACTGCCGGTAGAGGATAAATGATACGGTAGGGTCAGCAATCTAAGTGCTTCTGGATAGAGGTTGGTTACAAGGTGATTGTGGGGTTATTAAGATTGGGGGATGGCTAAGGGGAATGATGGGAGGATAGGGAAGACTCAGAGTGTGGTAAAATGGCCTTCTGGGCAATATCAGGGTGTATGGATGAAGGTTAAGTGCAGTATGTCACTGGTAGTAGATCTAGGAATAAACTTATGACGGCTGTGATTCAAAAAGTCTAAGAAATGTTATCAAAGAGACATACAAGGTTCTACTTACTGTTTATTGACGAGAATGCAGGTCCAAGAACTGTGGCGATGAAGGTAGAACTCAGGTAGGATGGTCTGGCACACAGAAGATGAGATATCTCCCTCCCGATGATCAGCTGAGTATCACAGGGCTCTGGTTATCCAGTTGCAGTCTTGGGCTTGATCTCCTTTGCTGCTAAACTCTTCTTGTCTCTTCACTTGTCTCTGCTCGGCCAAGTAAAGATCCGGATTCTCTTGATCGCTTCTGATGATCTCCCTTGATCCAAAAATCCTTTTTTTGTTTTTGGTTGGAAGTGGTAATTTACGGGAACCGATGGTGGTTATGCGGCAACCGACGGCGGTCGAGTAGGAACTGCATCGGTCGGTCAAAGTGGGCTATTTTGGTAAAATAGCCACTTTCCTCCTTTTTTTCCGAGGGATTGGTAGCGGGCTTGGTCAAGTCATTATTAAGTTGGTTTTAGGTGCGGATGAGGAGTAATTAGTCATAGGTGTGGAATTGGACCAAGTTATAGGTCTTAATTAGGTTAGTTTAGGGTTAAGACTAGGTCATGATGAGGTGGCGACATGAGGTGGCAGGTATGGTGATGTGGATTTATTAATTATAAGGTAATTAATAAATAATTGTGTAAGGTTTAGGTGGTGAGGTTAGGTTGTGAAATGCGATGTGGGTCACAAGGGGTCGTAAGACACAAATTTGGTGTCTACATTAGCCTTTATTATTGTGGTGTAGTTTGTTTTGTAAAGGCTGCACGGACAATAATAATAAGTGGTTACTCTGTTAAGGGTATAGAAATCCCCTCAAATCTATCTGCAGATTGAGGTAGCGTGAAATCGGGGATAGGGTTGATAAAGGGTAAATGGTGTAGAGATGATGGTAAGAGGGTGGGGTAGGTCGAGGAAGCGACGCCTTGCGTTGAAATGCAATAGTGCGACTAGGTACATGATTTGACGAGCAAACCAGCAATGCATAGGCAAAGGTCGATAGTTTATCCAAACAAGGGTGATATAATCACGGTATCCAAGGCATAGGAAGTAGCTCCAGGGTATATAACGAGGTAAGGTATAGGAATGTTTAGGCATGTTCGGCAGTGCATCAAATGGTTGGTTTGGTTGAGATAAACGTCATAGTCTAGGTCTTAGGCAAAGTTGGTCGACAAATCAAATCAAGGACCCTAATCATGCTAAAACACGAACAGTGAGCTCGATTGAACAAAAGCTACATGATGGGTGGGTAAAAGTGTATGTTGTTGATGTTGGGAGGGGTATTTAAGTGAGTACGGCCTTAGGTCGGGTGGATTAATGAGTGAGGGCCGTGGGTCGGGCCAAGTTGTTGGGTTGCGGCCATGGGTCGGGGCCAAATGGTTGGGGTGAGGCCTTGGGTCAAAGCCAAATCGTTAGGAGGTGAGGCCTTGGGTCGAGCAAATGGTTAGGATGAGGCCTTGGGTCGGGCCGGATGGGTAGGGTGAGGCCTTGGGTCGGGCGAGTTGTTGGGTTGCGGCCTTGGGTCGGGCCGAATGGTTGGGGGTGAGGCCTTGGGTCGGGCCGGATGGTTTGGTGGCGGCCTTGGGTTGGGCCAAATGGTTAAGGGTGAGGCCTTGGGGTCGGGCCGGATGGGTAGAGTGAGGCCTTGGGTCGGGCCGGATTGGTAGGGTGAGGCCTTGGGTCGGGCCGCATTGGTAGGGTGAGGCCTGTGTCGGGCCGGATTAGTAGGGTAAGGCCTTGGGTCGGGCCGGATTGTTGGGTTGCGGCCTTGGGTTGGGCCGGATGGGTAGGTTGAGGCCGTGGGTTGGGCGGATGGGTAGAGGTGAGGCCTTGAGTCGGCTGGATTGTTGGGTTGCAGCCTTAGGTTGGGGCGGATGGGTAGGTTGAGGCCTTGGGTTGGGCAAATAGGTTAACAAAGGGGGTTGTAGAAAGGTGATATAATCGATGTGGGTGAAAAAAGGGCAAATAGTAAATAAGGGAAAAGCCGATGTCGATTGTATATGACCAATATCGGTGAGGGGACCGATACCGGTTCCTTAGTGGCACAATAAAACCGATATCGGTTATGGGTGAAAAACTTATAAAAAAGAAAATACTGACTGTCATTGTCACTTTTGCAATTTGGAAACAAATTTGAGTTGTCGACATGGAGAGTGGAGATTGGAGCATTTGTTGCGTGAGGTGGCATTATTTGGTTTGGAGGAGTGAGTTGTTAGTGGGCCCGAGTGAGGAGGAGGCAGCAGTTGATTGGTGGAGGACTCAGAAGAGGACATTTGGAGCCATGGCACAACCAGGAGGAGCAGGAGGGGCTGGACCAGCTGGACCACCACCACCCATCCCACCACGGCGACGTGTCGTCATGACGGTGAGTTCGAAACCCCTCATTGTGTGTATTTTATTGCATTATGCTATATTTGGGATTTTGGGTAGGAATGTACATTTTGGAGAAAATAATTAAGAAATGGAAATGATTTGAAAAAGGGAGAGGGTAGATGGGTTAAATAGGTCAAGGCGGTAGGGTGGGTAGGTTTTTAGGGTATTTGGGTGGGTAAATTGGCGAAATAGGGAAAAATGTAGTTCGGGTGGGGGGCGGGGTTCTGCATTCTCGGAAATTTATAGTGACCGGCATCGGTTGCTAATTTTGGAAAAGGCGGGCGTTCAGGTGGCGGTGTCGGTGGTCGTGGACCGAAATTGGTGGGAAGGGGACCGTCGGTTATAGGTGATGCCTGCACCGATCCTTAGTGATTTTTAGCTATTTTTGTTGGTTTAGGATATGTTGTTGTTTTTGAGTTTTTGGTGGTGGTTTGGATATGGTTTGGGTTGGGGTGGGGGTGTTGTGGTATTGTTTGGGTGTTTGATTATAGGTGCGGTCTGACTTAGGTTTATTTGATTTGTTGGTGTAGGTTGGGATTTTTTTTGAGTTTGTGGATGTGATTTGGGTATTTGGGCATGGTGTAGTTTGTTTGAGTATGGTGTGGGTTGTTTGTTTGGGTGTGAAGAGGGAGGGGGATAGCGTAGAAGTTTTTAGGGGAAGATAGATGGGCGTAGACGTGTGGTATGGAGTCGGGTTGTGGTTAGGTGGATAAGAAAGGGGATATAGAGAGGTAAAGTAGATGTTGTTATAAAGAGTAGGGCTAATGTAGTGGGTTGGTTTTGCAGGCACGTCAGCAGCTGACGATGCGGGACAGGATGCCCCCACTGTTGAGCCGGATGCGGCCACACATGTCCCACAGACACCAGGGTATCATGCGCGAGGTGGGACTCGATGGAGTCAGCTGCGGATGAGCGATCGATAGGGATCATAGTTTGATGGTCGCCCTCATCGAGAGATGGGATCCGGCGACCAATGTGTTCCATCTCCCGACTGGGGAGATGACTATCACATTGGAGGATGTGTATCGCATCCTTCGACTGCCGATTGAGGGAGAGGCGATCTTTCGGTGGGCGTAGAGAAGCTGGCCATGGACAAAGCATCCTACTGTGTTTTGGGGATGCGGCCGCGCTATCGACGCCTATCATAGTGCGAGCATCGTCTGGGGATATGTACCGTGCCCACCGCCATGAGACACGGCTCATTGTGGCCGATGATGATCGAGATCACCGCCGCCTCCCGGACTCGAGAGGAGGCCGCTCCACGAGGCCTTGATGGGGTGCTACATGAGATGCTTTGGAGGAGCATACATGTTATGCTTGGGCACCCGTATACAGTGTGCAGATTATACGAGGAGTTGTGGGGCTATCGCCGGATGAGGTGATTCGGGATCTGCTCGACATTTTTGCTACATTATTGGGCATATGAGCATATCATATGCATTAGACCATAGAGGGCTACCTCAGCAGCCAGGGCCACAGGTCATCTATAGATATGACTTTTCGAGAGGTGGTTGGGGTCGTGGGTCGACCACTGAGCGTGATTGCGAGGCGAGACGTTACTTATTACCGGCATTTATTAGAGGGCCTGACAGTGGCAGATATTGTATGGAGACCGTATAGAGGTCATCACCCTCACGGAGGAGCCCGAGGACAGTTGCAGTGGATCCAGTACACATTCTGGATAGCGGGACGGAGGCCGGGAGAGTATGAGAGGATACCCCTGGAGAGGGTACGCAGGCAGATGGGGCTACGACAGGATGAGCCCCCTCGCTTCCCTCAGTACCGGAGGGATGATGTAGAGGCCCCACTACCTGCACCACAGCCCGTGGATCCAGATTGGGTTGCTGAGAGGCCTGCCGATGACACTGTAGATGATCTTTCAGGTACCTGGCGCATTTTGGTTTGGTGGGCGAAAGAGAGCTGCGAGGATAAACATGACCCACACAAATGAGACTTAGCGGCTATTAGAGCAGAGAGGGACCAGCTCAGAGGGTAGGTACAGCCCTATTACAGAGGGCAGCTTCACTCACTGCACGAGGCACGAATAGGTGTCTTACGAGGGACATAGCTGAGAGCTCGTAGTGTGCATAGGGGTGAGGTGCAAACCGCACGAGCTCGGATGTGCAGGCACCGGCCGCAGCAGACACCATGCTAAGCGGCACCCACATGTGCGAGTGCAGTACCACCACAACCACGAGGCACCACCAGCGGCACTAGCGAAAGGCTGGCACCAGCACGGCCCATAGGGGCACTAGTAGTAGGGAGTTAGGGGACTCAAGCCCGGCACCTACGGTGGCTCGAGATCGTTATATGGAGGCGAGGCGGCACGTGACGGTCTATCGAGATATTCTTGATGGTACGGGGCTGATTATCAGCCATATGCGCACATAGAGAGACCTCTCAGGAGCCGAGATCTCGAGGAGTGCAGCCACGGCCCGGTGGGTCATCACGACAGCGGAGCGAAGAGGCAGCACGAGGACCGATGGTGAGCGACAGTAGAGGCGGTGGAGAGAGCCGAGGGTCCCTCCATATTTTTTTATTGGTTCATGGGATATGGGCACGGCCCCGAACCGGCTATGTTTATAGAGGCCTGCGTGCCTAGATATGATGTATTTATTTATTCATTCATTCATTTATTGTATATACTGCCTACGAGCCGAGGCATGTACTGAGTTGAAACTTGATTGTCGGCTGCGAGCAGTATGTTTTTGACATGAGAGACCGGCCTACGAGCCGAGTCGAGATTATTGACAGTTATTGCGGCCTGCGTGCCGGCTTTGTTATATTATGAGATTACGGAGGCCCCGATGCAGGGCACATTGTATATTTGAAACTTTGTATATATATAGATATGATGATTTGACCCACATGTTGTGTTTAAAAATGTGTTAAGTGTGTTGAAAGTGGTTTGTGATATTGAATGTATGATGAGTTTGATTTACATGGTGTTATATATTAATGATGTTGATGTCTTTTGTGGATGGGATGTATGTATGTATATATAAATGATGAGTTTAGTTGACATGTTGTATTATGAAATGTGGTATGTTTTGTCGCTGGTTTTGTGAAATTGAATGTATGTAGCTGTTGATTTGGATTCAAATGGTGTTAGATTGATGGCTTTTGATATCATTTATTGATGGCTTGTGTGTTTTTGTAATGTAGATAGATGATGGTGATGAAATTGTAATGAGATGTGGATTTAATGAAAAATATGGATAATGGTGTTGTGCATGCAGGAAAAAGGGACGGGCGCCACAAAAATTTGCAAAAAAATGAAGAAAAGGCTTAGGTTTAAACAATAGGTTGGGCGTGACCGATATCGGTTATATAACCGATGTCGGTAGCTATATGGCCGGTATCGGTCATGTAACCGATATCGGTTATTCAAGAATGATTTTCCTAAAAATAGAACTGCTGGGTTGGCAACTTAAGTTCTTATTTTTAGCATTCTTATTTTTAGAGTCATGAAACACGTTAAATATGTGAATGCGTATTTGTTTGACAATCACAGGTAATTGCATGAAAGAATTTGAGTGATAAGGAGGAAAGAGATAGGTGAAGTGAGCGTGGGCTGAGATTCAGAAGGCAGACAGACAAGTTATATTTGAAGAGGGTGGTGAACATGGCTGAATGAGGAGAAGCATCCAGCAGGGGACGAGGGGGAAGACATGTTCCGCCCCAAGCTGCTGCATCCGGAGAGGTAAATTGTTTGGTTGTAATTTGATTCTTGCATGTGTTTGTAAATAGCATGAAAGAAGTGTAAGTGGGTAAAGATCAGAAAAAAAAGTGATAGGTAAGGGTTGGGGATGGTATGAGTGCTATGGGGCGGAGTAAAGTGAGTGGGCACTGTATGTTTTTATGTAGAAATAGGAGTAAACGGGCTTCATAAGTATCGAAGGTGTATGTTTGAAGCAGGGTAGGTATATTTTGACAGTGACCGGTATCGTTTATAAGTAACCGGTATCGGTTAGCAAACCGGTATCGGTTATGCATAACCGCTATCGGTTACTGTAAGGGTTTCCAGATTTTGAGAAAAAAAACCGTAGAGTTTTGTTCTTTTGAAAAATTATGTGTCGTTTTGATGTATGTAGGCAAAGCGGGGTTAAGGATGAATGATATCTTGTGCCATTACTGTCATTGTTAATCCTGAATACGAGCGAGATGTAACACCAATTTGAATGGACATTGATAAATTGTTTGGGGTTAAGTGGAATTCGCTATTATTCACGAATCACACGTAACCATGCCATGTTGCAAGCGTTGATGGAGAGATGGAATCTGAGAAAAATACCTTCTATCGCCAACAGGGGAGATGGCGGTGACATTGGAAGATGTGTTACGTATTTTGAGACTCCGATTGGGAACACCGAGTATATCGTGCAATGCCCTAGCGCGAAGGCGGGCAGCGATAACCTAAGCATACAAGTGTTGATATGTGATTTCTAGTAAAAGGATGTGTTCCTCGATTCGAAAGAAATCGTGCTTGATATGTATTGAATTTCTTGCAGATTACGAGATCTTGGTAAAGTCAAAATATGAATAGACTCTTTTATTTATTTCATTTTGTGTCCGAATATTAATCGATCATGGAATGAATTATAGAGATATTCATCTCTAATATCTAGACTTGGATCGATGTGGAATTGATCCAGTAATGCTTTAAATCTGTTTGTGATGAATTAGATCACGAGGACCTTGAGCAATTAGCGAAAGGTATGGATGCATTGATTAAAGGAGTCGGAGTATGACTGAGGCTGATCTTAGGAAATGAAATGGTTCCCAGATATCAAAGTATATCCTGGAAGGTCCTCGGTGTAGACCGAGGTAATAATTCGTTGACATACAATTACGTAATAAGAACAGGAGCTAACTCATTCAGAAGGTATGATCTGAGTCTTTCCGAGTTTTCGGGACAAGGACCAAAGCTCGGATTATTAAGGGTTAGTAACCTAAAATTAAAACCTAACCTAGGGGTTAGATTATTGTTAGTCTAACCTAGACCTAGGCTATTTGTTAATATCCTAAGTTAGTATCTTTGTGTAAATTTGTTAGTGTGGGTATTACCTAAACTCTAACCTAAGATACTAACCTAACTAAGGAGGAGATTATGAAGGGGCCTATGGAGGTGGCAAACCATGGGCGGTGTTTTCTATGGCAATAAATGTAAGGGATAAGGATGAAGGACGGAGTCATGGCGGAGGCTTAGGCGGCCCGGCTAACCGGTGAGGACGTGGCAGTCATTAAGTTTGGAAATGAACATGAGTTTTAGATGGTGTCACCAAATCGGCGGTCGGTGGAAGTTGAGTTTGAGTGGGAAAAGTGGTTTAATGGCATTTAATTTTCTCGGAAAGCGAGCTCGGAACTCGCGAGAAGGCATGCAAACGGGAAGTTTGTGGGTTTGTTTGGCTTATCGCGATTTTCGGTTTTTGCTCTGCTTGTTTCCGGTTCTTCACACAGATTCTCTTTGAGTGCATGGCAAGAATGAATTTCTCTCGCTCTTTCTCTGTCATGGAGGATATATATGTGATGGAGACAGTGAAATTTTGTTGGTCGCTTTATCGTGGAAAAAGAAAAGGAAGTTTGAGCTCTTCCTGTGGTCTGCTTCGGAAATTTGATCAAAATACAGGCATGCTAGGCCCTAACCTTTAAATATCTTGTTGTCTTTCAAGTGCTTTCATTAGAACAACTCTGTTCAAATGTTTTGTGAAGATTAGATGAATTTTCTATGGAGATCTTGTTTGATTTTTTGGCCTTTGTATCTCTTTCCGTTCGATTTTCAATTTCCTCTTGATGGGTGTTTGTTGAAATCGAACTCGCTCTATTTGCTTTGAGTATTCATTCCGCTTATACATGTGAGGTATTTATTTATAAAAGTTTGGGTGTTCGGCCTGTTTGGCGTGAGCCCTCAGAATATACCTGTGTGTAGTATAAGACCACTGTATGTTTTTGATTAGTGGTCGCTGTTTCTTGTTATGGAAACTGTATGGAATGATTTGATGAATACTGTAAGATTGATCAGTATTATCGCTTCTTTGGAAACTCTGTCGTTGGTTTTGTGAAGTGTTTAATGATACTTTTTGGGTTTTCATTGTTTCCTAATTTTGTTAGGAACAGGTAACTGTTGTGTTACCGTAGTTTATACGACCTAGCGGAAGTTGTTTTTCCTTGTTATTGTGGAAACGGGATTATTTGTTGGCTATGTATAATATTGAAACATCTATACTTTATTTTATCGACTCAGTGGAGTCCATGATTGAATCGTATATTACTATCTCTGCTTTGTGGATGTAAATTCATCACAGTGTTTTGTTATTTGATTTCGTGGAAGCTTTGTAGGGAAAGGAACAGGCTTTGACTCCGGTTATTTGAAATAAATAAGGAGTATAGATTTCTTGGGTATGAATTGCTTTTCTTTTGAAAGTTTCTGTATAGAAAGTTTTAAAGCGGCTCAGTTGATTTCCTTGCTCGAAAAGGGTATTTGATTTGCTTCACTTGTTTCATTCGGAATGTTTGCCATGAAGGGTATAGAAGAATTTATTAATTAATTCCATCTTATACTGTTGTTGGGTTCTGCGATTTTGGGCGTAAACCCGTTTTCTGCATGTAATGGGTAATTATAGATTTATAATGGATATATTCTGAACGACTCAGAGGAGACGATTCAATGATTTATATTTCTATTTGGGCATTTATTCAATTTGAATATGTTTAAATAGTTGGTGAATGATGAACCGTTGGTTGGAAGGTATGACACGTACATTTTAAGACCTCGGTATTTCTGGAATTACCCTTGCGTTGCATGGATTTTGTTGTGATTTCTTGGATATATTTTTATGCTCGTTCTTGAAATCTTGTGCGAAAAGGGGCAAGACTTAGTCGGGTTCTTGATTTGAAATCGTTAATTAAAAAGTTCTGCACTTTGAGTTTTTAGCATGTACACTATTTACTTGTCCAAAGGGAAAGCAAAGTGATAATTGTTTACCATTTCACCATAGTTCAGTTTAGAGGATTGAGGAAGTTAACTTGTATCTTCTATTGTTTCGGTTGAAACTTGACTTGTTATCTCGTTGTTGATATTGGACATTTTGTCGAATAATGGTCGCGTATGTCGGAGTAACGCGACTCTCAGTATAAGTTAATCGTAAGTACTTGTGGCTAACTTCGATTGTACAAACATTTATATACGATTATGTTGTGTTCCTTCTCGATTTCTTATAGGAGCGATAGTGTATATCATGGCATTGGTAAGGAAATCAGTATGGTCTTGTAGATGCATGATCGCTTATTGTAAATAAGTCTTTTTTGTCTTGACAATCTATATTTTAGAGGTTTTGATTTCGGACTTGATTCTAAAGCCTAACATGCCGTGTTTTAATGAAGTAGCTTTGGGCTTAGGGTTGATATATGAATTGTTGATGTGTTAATTCTTGCATCAGACAGAATGTTGCGTGTTTTTATTTCTTGATTTAGTACAGTGATCTTGCTTGTGGCCTATCTTTAACTTGTTCATTTATTTATCGGTTGAATGTTTTCATATGTGAAGGCTAGTGACGGTGATGAACATAGGTGAAAGGAAGTATGATTGGATTCGTTTTCTTCTCTTCCTTTATTTCTT